>LPNX010260195.1:302760-355759 GCA_001517045.1 Pseudotsuga menziesii | reverse complement strand
CCCTTCCATCAGTAATGGGATGTGTTCCCTCACTGGGTGGATGTAAGTGCAGAGCCCTTCCATCAGTAATGGGATGTGTTCCCTCACTGGGTGGATGTAACTGCAGAGCCCTTCCATCAGTAATGGGATGTGTTCCCTCACTGGGTGGATGTAAGTGCAGAGCCCTTCCATCAGTAATGGGATGTGTTCCCTCACTAGGTGGATGTAAGTGTAGATCCCTTCCATCAGTAATGGGATGTGTTCCCTCATTGGGTGGATGTAAGTGCAGAGCCCTTCCATTAGTAATGGGATGTGTTCCCTCACTGGGTGGATATAAGTGTTGGGCCTTTCTGATATGATTATAGGATTGGTTCCTACATGATCAGATGTGAGTGCTGGGTGTGCCTTTCTGATGAGTATGTCAGATGTAAGTGCTGGGAAAAGACCTACATTATGGCTAGGCCTACAACCAGCATGAAAAAGGGTTGGCTCTATAGAACTTCCTATGACGAGAAGAATCATGAGATAACACCAGTGATGATCCAAATCGAGTGATGATCGAGATCCAGTGATGATAGCCAGTGATGATCTAGATTGAGTGATGATCGAGATCTAATGATGATAGCCAGTGATGATCTAGATTGAGTGATGATCGAGATCCAGTGATGATATCCATTGATGATCCAGATCGAGTGATGATTGAGATCCAGTGATGATGATGACCAGTGATGATCCAGATCGAGTGATGATCTAGATCTAGTGATGATATCCCATGATGATCCAGATTTAAATAATGAAGATGACTTGAAGACGAAGATGACTTGAACACACAAAAGAATTGAGGTGCAGATGACAAGATGATCTAGTTGATACAGAGAAGAAGACCAGTGCTGAAAATTGCGTTGAAATAATACCTTCCTAGTTAAGAGGGAGTGTTGATGTATTTGTAACTTGGGAATGTATTCATCTATGTATCTTATGTATTGTAACCCGATGTTTATTCCGGGATGTATCTATTATGTATTTGAGTCATGTTGTCATGCCTCGATGTTTCGATTGGGAGGATCAATAATGTAAACAAGTCATGTCAAGTCATGGTGGGTAACCCTCTGATTGTCTAAGTGTTAAAGTCCCCGCTGTTCTGGGGCACTAGGGTTATTAGACTCTCCTAGTGGAGGTCGGCCCTAGTAGGGTTTTAGTCATGTTGGGATTAGTATAAATAGAGAACTGGAGTCTCTATTTATCACACAAGTCATACACACTCAAGTGTAGTGCATAGTTGTGGAAGGAGAAGACACTGGGACTAGACAAGAAGAAGATTACTGCTGTTGGGAGATCACTTACTGTTTTGGGGCTTTTACTGTTTTGGTGCTGATTCTATCTCTGAGTAAGTTGCAAGGTTTTCTCCTTTATGGTTTCCCTGAGGAAAAACACTGTGTTCATTGTCTCTTGTGTTTGATTGTTGTACTTGTTATTCTCTCAATTAAAGATCCTAATAATGCTAGCTTAATGTTGAAAAAATAACATAAAACACCCCACCAAAGTACAAAATTCAAACCACAAGGGAAACATAATATTGAAATTGTTCCCATTTTCTTTCTCCCAACAAAACATGCTTCATTTTAGGGAATTATGTTAAAATACATACATTCATAGTCCATCCATACTATACTTGTAAGAAATATAAATATAATACTTAATAGAATTTATAAAATAGGTAAATATTTTATAAACACCCTTATGATATATAAATTTCTTTCACCTTAATAATGGTAAAATATGTAAATATAATAATAATATATAATTAATATAAATATGTTACTATAGTTCATATGTTAAAATATTTAATATAAATAAATATATATAGTTCATATGTTATGTGATTTAAAAATTAAATATATACACATATTATTTACTTATACATTATACAATTTAAAATATAGATTAAAAACTATGAAGTTTCATAGGGAGGAGAAGCAAAACATAATTCCATAAATTTAGGCATTTGTGAGAAAAAACTAGTTTTTTGCTAATACATAGTTAGGGTTCGTTACGAAGAACATTTTGTATATATTCTTCATGTTTGGAAATGTACGAGGGGTTCATAGTTTGAGAAAAAGAAACAATATTTGTAGTGAAATGTTTGTCTGAGATTAATAAAACTATCAATGTAGAAGTACAAAGTTTTTCAAAGAAGAGATTCATGTGCCAATATTTCTTGGTCTGTGTTTTCCTTTGTAAATGTTTTCTTTCTAATTTTTCCATTTATATAGGTTGTCTACAGTATTTGAATGAAAATATATGATTCACAATTCATCCTCTAATAGGAAGCTTTGATTTCATCCATATTCAAATGTTTTCACCAATTCCTCTAAAGTTAACACAAAATTCATTCTAGCTAATGCTTTGTGTTAGTGGACTGTAATTCTCATATCTGCCACCATTCCTAAATGATTCCACTACCAGTCATTGATAGTTCTTATCGATACTCAACCTTTGACTCCATTCCCATTGATAATGCTTGTACATTCATCAAAAAGAGCATGTCGGGTTATCAAATGCATATGCCAATTCACCACAACCACACCGAATGCAAACTATGTGGAAGGAGGAGCCCAGAAGGGATGTTAAAACAAGTACCAAATACAACCGAGCAGCTGGAAACAAAGTATTCAAGTGCTACATCATCACCCAGGTGGTGTAAGGAAGCCATATTTGCCCAAATCTCCATAAATTCAATACTTTGTACAGAATTCATATTTGTCCAATTCCATATTTTACCAAATGATCTACTTGCTTGCTGATAAATATCATTTGAGAAGTATCCTATCGAGTGATGAAGCTGCCATACCTCCCTCTAAACGAAGTCACCGGGCTCAAGAAGCTATGTATGCATGTGTTGAGGCTACAACTGCTTTAGTGGAGAGCCAGTGGCAACTGGTGTGACTGGAAAAAATGATGCATACAAGATTTCTGTAGATGAAAAATATTATACTAAATTCTTGGATAATGACAAGAAGTCAGTTAAGGGAAATGAGGAATGTGTCAAAATAGACACATTGATCCAAAAAGAAGCAACATAAACAATAGGTAGTAAGAAACATGTGGTGTAATTTGATACTTTTAGTAATAGGAATTCCAATAGGTAGTAATAATGCCAACATATGGTTTAGGAATTTGATACTTTTAGTAATATCTTCCAACAAAAATTAAACTAGGTGCGGTGGGGTGTCTGAAAAGAAAAAGTGAGTAATAGAAAGAATGAACTATTTTTTTTTTGTCGTTTTTGTACTGAGAGAAACAAGATGCAGTCTAGATCCTAGTATAAATGAGATGTGTTTGTGCCATATAAGTATGAGAATAATGGGAGAAATTTGTAAGTTTGGCTAATCCACTAGTGGGAAATGCTAACCAACTATTTTAGAATTGGAGTAGTGGTCCATGGAAGCCTTAAAAGTCTCTATAGCGTGTGGAGTATAGCCTCAACATATTCTATATGAACAATTTGGAAGGTCAAGAACACTCTATTTTTTTAGGGAAATATCCTCTCTTGTACACATCCCTTGATTAGAGAAAAACTTGCAACGATTGAATCAATCCAACATTCATTGTCTAAAGCTATCATTTATGAAGATGAATCCAAATTCTTGTAATTATTGGGCCTAGAATATTGACCCTATCACTCAAATAGATCACAAAACTCTTTAGCTATCATATTATGATTACACTAAGCACCTCCATAGTTAAAGATAGATCAACTCAAAAATATATGACATGCTGCAATTGCCAATGTCTCAAATATCTTGAAAAAGGCTATCTACCCATTTTAGCTCTTTGTAAAGTATAGTAATTCAAACAAGTGTTATTCATATTCATGATGAGCTAGTTCTCAACCAACCCACTTTGAATATAATATTTATTCCAATTTTAATGATATAAAGTTATTTTTTTTCATAATATTTATCCCAATTTTAATGATATAAAGTTATTTTTCTAAAAAAAAAGTCAAATTTATATATTTTATTTAAGAGAAAGAGAATTAACACAAAGGTAACATTTAGAAAAAGAAAAAATAAAATAATAAGTTAAAAATAAAATTTAGGGTAATAATTAGCTTTCTCTACCTAAATTCAAATCTCTAATTGGCCTTTTTAGTGGGACTTTATTTTGAGAGTATCTCTCTAAGTTTTTAACCAAAGTAGTCAATTGATGATTTAGACCATTTTTAGAGCTCATTTTCTAATATTTTTGCCCAAAATGTGGTAGAAGTTGTTAGAATTATAAATATAAGTTATTAAAGTAACATAAATAAAGTAAATGAAGATATTAGATAATACAAAATTATAATATAAATAAAGATTAAATTTTCTAAATAATAATTAAAAAATCAAAATTTGTTATTAATTATTTTTAAATCTTAAAAAGGCCTCAAAAATAAAAGAGTAATTCTATATAATTCCCTTGATTGAATCCCAAGAAAAAAAAGTAAAAAAAGAAATGGAAGAAATAACCTAAAAATTGATGACTTACTTTTCATGGTTTGGTATAAAAGGCCCACCTCACGAAGCCACTCATTCTAACCTACCCACCAAATGCATATAGACCATTGCATTGTAACAATAATTGATGTGATTCTCTCATTTGGCCAACCAAAGAAGCCACTAACTTGAAATTTGAAATTAAATAAAATATTAATATTAAGATATTTTTATGTCAAGACGTATTTTTCCGAGGTTGGGTTTTCGACACAGTTCCCAACCATGGTCGTCCCTCTGCCCAATAAGAATCATCCACATTTTTTCAAAAATTTTCTAGTTTGTCCAATAAAAATGTGACACATTTGTTGGATTGGAGCTGGAAAGTACAGCTCAAAGGCAGTGGTTTGAGCTACATTCATCAAAGTTGTCGATGTCGATGGCACGTACTGTTATCAATTTTTCCATCCCTACTATTTTGCAAGCAGCCTCAACCATTTTTCTCCTCTTTGGAATCCCTCCCTTCTCCGTCCACAGTTTTTTCTCTTCCGCAGTATCCGTTTCTTTCATGACCTAATTTTCCACCATCTGATCGTTGCCGCCTGCCATAATCCTGTTCATTTCTAGTTTTTTCATCAGAATCCCTAGCTTTATCGCCATCAATAGATGCACTTCTCCTGTTTCTAGAATTCTTTCTGTGGCTCTTTTCATCATCAAAATTCGCCCCATAGGCATCGACCCTGTCTCTATCAGAAACCCTCTCACGGTGAGATTTCCCCTCATAAGATCTACGCTGTCTTCTGCCATAACCAGTTTCATTATTTGCCATTTCATCGGCACTTCTATCCTCTGTTCCAAGATCAATATCAGTAGAAATATACTACCGTGATATTCTTCACTGTATCACTAATCCAACCAATGTGTTGCAGGGTTGTAACAAATGGTAAGATTTGTGATCCATTGAGGAATAACTAAGTTGTTGATTGATCCGAACAATAATTTCAATGGAAGAATAACATCGATTTGGAATATTTCATGGATTTAGAATCAAACAGGACAGATTCATGCTATTTAGATCCTGCGTGTAATTTTCAGAGTATTCATTAGATTCAGGGTGTAACTCTCCAGAGGAATGATCATTAGATTCTAAATGAAATTTGGTCATTGACAAGTTTGAAGGCCTTGTTGTTTGCGCATGCAGTTGCAACACTCCACTTTGAAGGAATCAATCCTTTCACCTACTCCCTTTATCCATTTATCTCTTCTTTGGTATTTGACCGCAACTTTCACTTTTCCTTTGCAATTTTTATTTTCCCATAATTGAGTTTTGTGTTCTTTGTAGGTTGAGAAATGCTTACCCAGTGGATTTAACAGATCGTTGCATCCTTAATATTTTAGGGTTCCAAAAACTCTTTATCTGTATTTTCTGTCTTTTATAGCTCTCTGATATATAGCCATTTTATAGCTTTGAGGGTTACAAAAAACCTTTATCTGTATTTTTTCTCTTTTATAGCTCTCTTATAGATAGCCATTTTATAGCTTTGAGGCATTCTTCCCTAATGAAGCCCTATATCTTTGCATATACTAGATTCTTGAATCACTAGAGATTTTAAAGGAGGGTTTACAAGACCTCTTACCTTTTATTTCATAAATTCTTTCCGATCCTGCTTCCATGAAGAGTTATATGTCTGATTATTGTGAGCCTGCAAGGCCCTTGAAGAAGGTAGAATTTGATTATGCTATTTCGAAGAGTGATAGAGATCGCAGGGGTTTTATTTCAGATGATAATGATTCATTATGAATTTCATGCATCTTTGGTTTCCCTTTTAGGGCTTTCAGATCATTTTTACAACGGTAGAATTTGGGTTTTTATTGTAATCTCTTTAGTGCTTGCAACAAGGGAATCCCTATAGTTCTTGCTGATTAACATGATTGTGGCTTTGATTGGAAGATCAAGATGAGTTTCCGTACGTTTTTGGGTTACTTTTAATAGTTGTTTGATTTTTGAGTTTCGTATTGCAACAGGGAATTACGAACTACCCTATTTTGTAGATATTCAAGTTGAATCTAAGGATTACTTTGTGAAAACGTTCTTTGAAAGCTACAAATATTTTAGCCTATTTAATGGTTCGTGTTTTGTGAGTTTATGTAAAATTGAATGCCTTGAATCTTATTTGAATTTATCTCAGTAAAACGTGAAACATGAAAACCACAGAATCGCGCATATTCCTTGCAACAAGGGCATCCTAACAGCTCTTGCTGATATGCATGACTGTGGCCTTGATTGGAAGATTAAGATGAATATCGGTACGTTTTTTAGTTGCTTTTCATAGTTGTTTTATTTCCAAGTTTGGTATTGGAATACGAAAGTACGATTGTTTGATTTTCAAGTTTCCTTGCAACAAGGGCATCCTGACAGCTCTTAATGATATGCATGACTGTGGTCTTGATTGGCAGATTAAGATGAATTTCGGTACGTTTTTTGTTTGCTTTTCATAGTTGTTTGATTTTTGAGTTTGGTATTGGAATAAGGAAGTACGAACTGCCCTATTTTGTAGATGTTCAAGTTGAGTCCAAATTACTAAGGGAAAAATCCCCTTGAAAGCTAAAAATCTTAGATCCTTTATCATTTTTATGGTTTGTGTTTTGTGAGTTTATGTAATATTGAATGCCTGGATCTTATTTGAACTTATCTTAGTAAAACGTGAAAGAGGAAAACCACATATTCACGCATATTCTTGTATTTGGTTGTGCCAGATTTTGCAGATGGATTGGGTTGTGGTGGAGGCACATATCTACGCTTTGGGTTGTCCTAGATTGAAGATTTCTAGATTGGTTTTTTATCCACTTGTATTCGTTACTATTAAATAATGGGTTTATGTATGATGGATCTCAACATTTGGATTTGGTTAATTGGAAAATTTCACATCAATGACTTTATATGATTGTGCATGTAGTTGTGCTTTATATGTTTTACCACTGGAAAACCATGAAAGGGAAAACTCAAGATATTTGTGATTTATATAAATATCATTGAAAGTTTCCAGTCAGCACTAGGAAAGAAACTTCTTGCCTACTACGAAATTCCCTTGGCCCAGGACCTGCACCTAGCCTTACCCATTTTTACAAGTACAGGATCACACAACCACGATCATGAGCATGCCAGTGGGAGACTTGAATGAGGGTTGGGTGATAACAACACACTGTTTTCACCGATCTGGTTAAGCACCTGTTTACTTAATTAATATATTTAATATTTTTGCGTTGGATTCTGGTAAAGTATGGTTTTATGTTTGGGTATTAATAGAGAGATTGTAGGTTTCTAAGATTTGCATTTTAGTTTTGTACATTGAAATTGCACTCCTTTATTGATCTTTTCTAGGTTTATATAATTATGCGTATGGGTGCTATGAATTTGAATGAAATGTAATCTTGTATTTAGCTAGACTTGAAGATTTATACATTGTGGCGATTCTTCATAGTATTTTGTGAATTTACATATTGGGTTTCAGTGAATTTGCAGATCACGTCAAGTTGATTTAGTTCAACATATTTCTGTTTTGCTATCTGCCATGAATAACAACAACATTGCAAGCATTGTGATCAAAACAAAGGGCTTAGTCCTTAATGACACGGTGAATTGTTTGTGCTGCATCATTTGGAATGTTGATGCTATTGTCTTAGCGAGAATAGTGAAAGCTAGTGTATTCCTTGTAATCTTCCATTTTGGAGATACCAATTCCAATACAGGTGGCTTCTATGTTGCTTTCCCTACCGCCTCTTTGTAGAATGACTTATTTCAACAAGTTTGCACGTCACTTAAGTAATTGGGCTCCTTGCTAAATTAGTTTTTGGGTTTGAGTGAGTTTTCATACCTCACCAAGTTGTTTTAGTTCAACATATTTCTGAATTGAATTGTATTCAATATGCTATCTGTAGTGAATAACAACAATCAATGTAATCAAAATAAGAGGCTTAGTCCTTGATGACAGTGAATTTTTTGTGCTGCATCGTTTGTGGTGTTGATGCGATTGTACAAGGGAGGAGGTCGTCAAAACCAGTGTGTTATATTCCATGTAATTTACCATTTTTACACAACATTTCCTATACAGGTGGCTTCTATGTTGCTTTCCTTGTCATCATCTCCATGTAGAGTCACTTTTTACGTTTTTTCAACAAGTCTACTGCTCACTCAAGTGATGAGATCCTTGTTAATTTCTTAAGCACTTGATACATTGTTTTATTCTTATAAATAAATGATTAATTCACAGAAATATTTATGAGAATCTAATTTTGGTTTTAACTCTTCCATCAATTGAACTTCTGCATATTTTTAGTTTAAAAGAGCACGGTAAACAAAAATGTAACCACCAACAGAGTGCTATCAAAATCCTATTCAATCCCATGAGCAAGAGTATAACAAATGTATTATGTTTCTGACTGACCTGTTGGACATAGCAATCTACACTTTGATTGGCACATTCTGCAATCGAGTAGGGGGATGTGTAACTTCTTTTGTGCTGATCTTGGACTTGACACCTGGTTTTTAAAAAATAATAAAAAATATTGTAAAAAATAACATGTTAGCTCAAATTAGATTTCAAAATTCATAATGGCATATATATAAATCCCCTTTTTAGAGTGCAAATGTTGAGGAGGGGTTTGCACTTTGTACCCCCGAGATATTTGATCTCTCTTTATGCTTGGTAAATCCCATTTTAATGGATCTCTGCTAGTATGAAACCAATGTGTCCATCGTGAAAGGGCATGTAGCTCGGTGTAGAGAAGCCGTGAAATGGTTGCAAGTTGCCAGTCCAATTTTGAGTAGGGTATCAGATCCAGTCTTCGGTGTTGAGGTTCATTGGAGGTACCCAAGAAGCTTAATCCCAATTGATGCTTGAGTGAGAGTCTTGGTGATGACAGTACAAATTCCAAGGTCCGATTGATGTACTTGCCCTGTGTTGGTGATAACAGTCCAAATTCCAAGTTCCAATTCATGCACTTTCCCTACTTGAAAGTGTGGGAAGGGGAAAGGCCATTATGATAAAATGATGACGTAGCATGTACCCTCTGAAGGGATGGCAATTACATTCATTCTAGTGCTATAAGTATCAGGTTGGAAGAAAAAATAAATCAGAAGTATGCATTGAAATAGATCAGCATCCCATTACTTTGTGATTTCACTCCTCATCTCTGTACTTGAAGTGGTGGCCACTTCTATCAAGGATAAGAGGTTGCAAAACATTTATTGGCTACCCACAAAAAACCAAAGACCTCGAGTGCCGTTATGTTTTTAGCTGGCATACTAGAGGCATCCTTTCACACCCAACTATTGTTTTCGGCTACTACTTGCTTATCATGGTAAGCATTGAGCTTTCTCTGGGTGTATCTTTTAAGGCATATTGTTTTAAATTAGAAAAGAAATTAGAATCCTAAGTGATTGAGGTCAATTTTAAATTCTGTCCAAATCCCTGACCATGAGGGAGAAAGTAACAACAGGTAATTAGAGACCAGACTATTAGATCTTATTTTCCATCTTGTCATTATTTGTAGGAAGACAATTGGAGAATCTACTAGCACCAGAGGTGTTCAGTAAATCTCTATAACACTTGACATTAGGAAGAATGATTTAACCTCAAGACAGGTGTTCAGTAAAGCTCTATAACACAATATTAGGCCGAATGATTTAACCTCAAGATTTTAACAACTAGGAATTAAGGAGTGAATCAATTTCTTTCCCCGGTAGCTTGTAGATAAGTGAAAACTAATAAGGTAAGTTCTTGACTTCAGACCTTTTCACTGAGCATAGATGGATATAACGAGCGATTTCGTTGGTTATTGTTAATTAATAATTATTATTGTTTCTGCATTAAAGCCGACAATTAGTGGAGATGGTAATGGAGAAGGGGTAAGAACGGTATGTGTGGCAAATCTTACACCAATAGGTTGCTTACCTCGTTATTGACTGAACTTCCTCATATTTACTATTTAGTTTGAGCTGGATGGTTATATGGATATCTGATCTCATACAACAGTGTAGTGGTGTGCTTTAATAACCTACTCATGGAGAAGATGGAAATGCATTGTGAGATGCATTTTATATAGAGGTTGATTCACATGTGATCAAGTTGGAGATCTTTGCAAGTCCAACAAATCATCGTAAGATTATTTTTCAAAGATGGTCGAGTTCAAGAACTTGTAATCTTATCGGATTATTGAACTTCCTTAAAATGTTACGTTGCATATATAGTGTGCATACTTGGGGCATCAATCATCTTAAGGAAGTAGAGAATATTGAATCCCTTCTTGGACAGTGTTCTTTTGCTAGAGTATATCCTTAGAGACAGTAAACATTAAAAAATTGAGGGTAAACATGGTATTAATACAAAGTAAGAAAGCAAGTTTTAAGCTTCAAACCACCTTTGACTTTCCTTTTCTCTTCCTCTTTCTTGATTAATAACATAAATACATGGCATCCAATTCCATGACTTGCAGGATTCAAGTTTGGAAGAAAGACTTGCAGTGTTATTGTATAATACTATCTCTTTGGCCACTGACACCCAACACCTGAGTTTATTGACCTATCCATACTATTCTCTTCATCCACCTATTCTTTTTAGATTTTTCTTTCTTTACTTGTTTAAACTTTAACCTTGTAATGTGCAGGTCATTGGTTACAAATTTGTCCGCAGCAAATTGCTACAAATCAGAACACTTGAAATTACTGGAAAACTGGGCTTTAGGTAATGTACTATAAGGTCTTGCTCTGTTTAAGTTGTTTTCTCTATGTTTGGGTTTGAATTAGTGCTCATTTTAAAGGAAAATTATTGTTTGTTGTACACTGGAGAAGGCCAAGTTCTTTTATAATGCTGTCTTTTTCCTTACAGTCTTGCCTGAGTCAACTCTACTTGTGGCTGAACATGTAGCTCATAAAGGAAAGGTATTGCAATCACCCTGGTATCTGGTAGCATAGGGGTTATTTTGTTTTATTGATTTTTTGGAAAATTAACAATGTCCATACCAAAGGGTTTGTCTCATATCCTGTATGACTCTTGTATCTCATGTTGTGCAGATATTTATGATGAATCTTGCAGCTCCTTTTATTTGTGAATTTTTTTTCTAAAGCATTGATGAAAGTCTTTCCATAGGACTTACTTCCTTGTGTTGTTTTTTCTGATATCTAGATAGCAGATGATTGCACAGATAGAAAAACATTTCTAATTTCATGCCAAGTTGATTTGGCTTTTTTCTTCTATGATGTCTGAATTCCCTATGTTATATATTATTCTACTATTTGAATTTGTTCATTATATCTGTTTATTTTGTCTTAGGTATGTGGATTTGTTTTTGGAAATGAGACTGAAGCAAGGAATTTTGCACGAGTGCAAGGGTGGGAGGTAAATTATTTGATATCTTAATTTCTAACCACTACATTTGTAAACAATGAATGGTGTAGAGATGTTTACTAACTATTTTATATTTTTTAGACTGATAATGTTGAAGAAATATCTCTAAAGATGTCAGCACTACCAAAGGGAACTGGAACTCACAAGAGGATAGCTATTATTACACAAGGTGCAGATCCAGTAGTTGTTGCAGAAGATGGAAAGGTAACTTCTGTTCTATCTTTTGTACTTTTTTTATAGCTGACATTGAGAATAAGAGAAGGAATTCCTTGGAATATCATACCTATAGAGGCCAAAGGTTAAGAGGTACTTTGGTGGAGTACCCTTCGTTTAGGCCATTATTATAGCAACTTCTAATGACATAATTGGGCTTTCTTGGGTTTTTATTCACCTACATTCTCTATATTTATAATTTTTCCTAAATACAGGCTGTTGTCTTACTTCTCTGGTACCATTCTTAGTCCTGACAACCTTCTTCCATAGCTATCATTCTCTTGATTTTTGCCGTGAAATTTAAGGCACTCATAAGCTGCCTTTGAATTTAGGAGTTCAAGTTCTACATTTCCTCCAGTCCTCTGAAACTCATGTCAGTGTTATAAGGGAGACCAGGAAATCAACTAACAAATGAATTTTTGATTCTTAATGAGATCTTGGTTCCTGCTAAATAATTTAAGAATCTATTAGTGTTGGTTCTTGTATAATCCCTTCCATATTCAACCAAATAGATTCTGGTCAATTGTGTTAGAGTTCTTTCCCTTATGACAAAAGGATGATATGAGCTTGATCGAATTCTCAGCAAGTTATTGTTATGTAGTAAACATGTGCAACCACATGGAAATCAACATTGGAGACAAACTATATGTAGGATATGGTCTATGACATCACATTGTCACCGCCGTCATCTTTACAATCCGATTCTTGATGACAAGAGACCTCAGAGGCATCATCAGGAGTCATGACTAGAGGAGATGTATAGTTTGCCAGGATTTTGTTGAACTCCACTATAAATATATACCCTTAGAAGAACCTTTAGCAGATTATCTCATTTGATCAGTTTTCTGAGAACTTTATTGTTGTTGAGATGGAGAATTAAGCAGAAGGGTTGACCCAAGTTTGTGAGTGCACTTAAGTAATTGTATTACTCTAAAGCTGAAAATAAATTTGCACTAGAATGTTGTTTTTGGATCCCTAATGCAAACATTTCATCATGTTCTCTGTAAATAATTGAAACATTTATATATGGATCGAGTTCTGGATTTTGATATTTTCCCTGTATATCTTTTCAACTATTAAAATAGAAAACATGCTTTACAACAGAAATTAGTGTGTGAAATCTTTTCTTAATCATATCTCTATTGTACTGATGTACATTACCTAATGCACTGTTTCTTCTTGCAAGGATTTTATATCTTGCTACTTCTTGCAAGGATTGTGGAAAGGTCTATATTGGTGAGACAAGTCGATTGGTACATACAAGGTTGAAGGAAGCAGACATCATTCATGAAAGGATAAAGAAATCGACATAGGCATAACATTCAAAATCCTCTAAACGCCATATTGGTATAGAGAATGCAAGGGTTATTATTGGCATTGACCACTACACAAAGAGCCGTGTCTGGGAGGCTATAGAGATGACAATGACAGATGGAAATTAAGTAAATCTTGGACCACAGTTATGAACCTTAAAAATACTGGGGACCCTTCTAGGAATTAGTGCAGGCCTCTTAGGTCATAAAGATTAAAAAAAAAAACCAATAAACTCAAGTCTTTATTATCACGATTTGATTTCAATATTAATTTGAACTTAGGATTGTATTAATATTAAATAATATTTCTAAATATTATCAATATTAAACATTATTAATTTTTAAATATTAATAATATTATTAATTAGCAAATGTTAATATTAATTATATTAATATTATTAATATCAATAAAAATAATTAATATTATCAATTTTAATATTAATTTATTTCTAAGTAAATTAATAACTCGATGAAGTGATGGAATTCCCCTTAAGAATCTCTTGATGGAACAATCGTTAGTAAGATGAGAAACCCCTCAACTTCATCTACCTCCTTGTGGCCTTATCAATTGTGGAAACCGGTATGATGCTTTTCCCAATTGACATCTTACTAATTTTGAGATTATAAATAATGCACATAATATAAATTGTCTTTGTTGGTGTTCATTGTTAAAATATTCATTATATCATATATGATGCTCATAGTAGGCATCTTCTTTTAGTAACCATTCATGAGTTCTTCTCTTACCATCCTATTGCTGAAAAAAATCACATCATCAATGAATAACAACATTTATGTAGAAACACACATCCTCAATTGGATTCTACAACTATTTCTTAAACACATCCATTATTCTTTGTCCATATCAAGTTTAGGTTATTAGGTATGCATCAATACATTATGTTGTTGTTTAAGACCCTTTTGCAGAACACTTTAATAGATTGTGTAATTGTTTAGGATATTTTGTTGTTAATATTGTTCCTCTTCCTGATTCTTAAAGGGTGTTAGCTCACTGGAATAGCACCTGCTTTACAAGCAGGAAGTTGGTGGTTCGATTCCTCCATGCCCTAATGATATTGCAATGTATTTCTAAGGGTAAAAAATGTAGTAGTGCAATATGGATAATATTAGACGCAACACTAAATGCAAAAGATGATGTAAAATTGGACGTCACACCAAACACAAAATTGGATGCAAAATTCGACCTTATGTTAGACGCAAATGTGGACACAAAAATGGATGTCACACTAAACGCAAAATTGGATGCAAAAAGAAGCTCAACACTAGACACAATTAATGACTCAAAACTAGATGCAATACTAGGTCCAAAACTAGACGCAACAATAGATACAAAAGTGGATTCCTAACTAGACATAAAATTGGACATTAAATTGAGCACAAAATATGGTGTATCGATGGACATAAAACTAGGTATAACACCAAGTGCAAAACTAGAAGCAACACTTGGCACAAACAAAAACTTAAGACGAGACACAATATTGGATGCAAGATGGGCAAAACATTGGATGTAAAACTAGAAGTAATATTGAATGCAAGATTGGATGAAAAATTGGACACAAAACTAGATGCAATATTAGATACAAACATGGGCGCAAAACTAGGCACAACATGGGGTGCAACATTGCGCTCAAACATAGATGCAAAAAAAGACATCAACCAGGATGCAACAGTAGGTGCAAACCTAGATGCAAAATACGACCTAAAACGAGATGAAACATTAGGCACAAACATGGATACAAAAAGAGACGTAAAACAAGATACAAAATTAGATGCAAATAGGGATGCAACATTATAAGTAAAATTGGATGCAAAACTAGATGCAATATTGGGCCGAAAATTGGATGTAAACCTAGATGCAACGTTAGATGCATAATTGAACACATAATTTTATGCAAAAAATGGTGCAAAATTGGGTGCAAAACTCGATGAAAAACTAGGATCAAAATAAGACGCAACGTTGGATGCAAAACTGAGCGTGAAATTGGGTGCAAACAAGGATGTAACAAAGGACACAAAAAAGATTCAATAGAAGTTGCAAAATTGGGCGCAAATTAAGGCGTAACAAAAGATGTAAAAATTTGGGCACAAAAATGGATGCAAAAATGGATGTTAAAAAAAACACAAAAAAAGATGCAATAGATGGCATTTTACGAAAATGTACAATGGCGCCAAGTTTAGTGCCAGATTGTTCACCATAATTGGGAAAAAATTACACTAAAATCTAGAGAGAAATTCGACGCTAAATCCATTTTTTGTTGTAGTGGCCACCCTATATTTTTTTGGTCGTTTATTAGTTGTGCACTTTCTGCGCTTTCCTTTCCTATGCCTCGCACCTCTCTAGTCTTCATGCATGGGTCCTTTGGTACCTTCACGATCTTCCCTTGCCTCCATCACACGCACGACGTATCTTCTTCGATTGCGCGCGTGAGTTTCTTCCATGCGCTCCTTTCCTAGGCCAACATGCCCCCAACTCTCACCTATGGCTCATCCCAAGCCACTAAGCAAGGGATATCTAATGGTCACCACCTATGGTGTTACGGAGAGAAATTCCTATGGCTTGGGTTACCACAACAGAAAGCTTAACTCCATAAATCAATCCTTTCCTAAATGCAAGAGAAATCAAATAACTAACACTAAAGGATCTCGATTCGTACCTTATTCCGGATGGTTGCTGTAGATCCCCGTTGAGCTTTACAACTCCAGCTTGAATTGATAAATTGCTTCCTCAACATTCAATAAACAAGACAAGCATGCTATATATAATTGTGTTAGCTCTACTCTAGCATATATAATCAATAACATATAAGCATTTGAAATCATCCATGGATAAAATATTCATTCAAACACACATTATTGGACAGGAAAAGATATTTATATTAATATAAAATTAGAGATTACAATGGATACAACCTCTGTCGGCAAGTCTGTGAATCGGAGAAACCAAGTCCCCCACGTGGGCCTCCACCACTTCAATCCTCTATCTCTCGATAGCAAGATCAAAAGCAAAAGGCAAGCTTGGGAAGAACACAAAAGTGCTCCAAGGGACAAAGGGGATGCAGACTCAAGCACAAGTTCTGGAAACAATGAACTATAGTTTTCTTGCTCCCAATTACTCATATGCCTTCAATGTATTCAAAGGGTTCCTTATATAGCTCTTCAATGGGGTAATGAAATGTCGAATCTGAGCGATCTCAAGGCATATGGAAGGCTAGGAGACCAGTGAGTCAGATCCACATCAAGGAAAACTCCAAAATAATTTGGCCTTTTGCACACATCCCGATGTACACGGTTTTAGAGGTCAAACCCACGTATATACACGATAAAGGGTTTAAAAGTCGCGTATGGCAATTTAAGCATGTTTTTAGGGATGATCTAGGAAACATCAAAGGAACAAACATGGTCCATGGGATCTAAGGAGTCTGCATAGGGACAGGGAAGGAAATAAAAGTGTGATTCACCATGTGTGGTAAAATCAGCTATAACAGATGCCCCCTAATGTGTGAGTTCATAGGGGTCATACGATGGCCGAAATACATTATAAGTCCATCCCAGAAATGAAGTGATGAAGAACCCAGTGGAAGAACCAGCCATCCAATCAACACTATACAATGATACAACTCTGCACATAACTGCAAATAGATATAACAGTCCCAGATACATAAAAGTACAATGGCCATGAATAGGCATGATACAATATAACATGTGTGGTCATCGCCACATACAATATACATAGATTAGAATCTCCATAATGAAGATATACAAAGCATCATGATCTCCATGAAGACTAAAGATATACAATAGATCAAGATCTCCATAATGGCTGGAAATGTCTGACATATACTGGAATCAAGTCACAAGAGCTGAAATCTCATGTTCATTGGCACGATCAAGGAGATAGCATATATGGCATGCCACCAATCTGGAAGGTCTTCTACACAAACCGCTACGAGTACATGTCCTACTATGTGAATAGAGGTGTCGAGGTCGAACATAGTAGTCCATCATTTGATTACCGGTCATTGATGTATCCGTTAACAGATGCAAGATCACCCACCGATAATGAAAATGGGAATCAAGGTAATAGAGTGCAAACTAACAAGTGTGAATAAATGTGTTGAGGTTGAACACTTGATAGAATCCATCGATCAGGGGACATTGATGTATTCCCAAAGAACTGTCAATGGCAAGAGCACTTGCCACTGATGACTACAAGTCTCAAGGCACTCGAAAATGACTCTAGATTCCTATCCCAGAATAAATTATCTGAAGTCGATGGGACGAAATACGTTGGAAGGAGGGCATTAAGGCATCCCCCTTCATCCAACACGAGGTACTCAGCAAATCTGTATAATGTGGAAGGACTCGATCATAAGCTGCACACACCAGTAACTGTACTGGGAATGGATGACATGCAAAGTCAAGATAATTGAGGAATGGTTGACTCAGGTTTCAACTTCCTTCGAACAAGAAAATAATGGCGAATGGTGACTGAATGTAGGCAGCATAGAATCGATATGCAAAACTAGGACATCTCTGTGACATAGGAGGCATCGACAGAGGCTCCATAGGGACTGGAAGCTTAACCAGTCAGTGGAGATAAACTCAGATAAATGAGTATAGCTCCTAAAGTCAAAATATTAACCCAACCAATGGATGTGATATACAGTGCTCTGTTCGAAGGTGACACAACTCGACTACTGCCAAATATAACATCTTTCCTTGTCCGTATTTTTGGTTTTTTAATTTTTTTTGGACTTTTTCAAATATTTAAAAATATTGAAAAAGAATAAAATTGCTTTATAGTTATAGACTAGGAGGAGACGAGTGTCAAATAGGCAAACAAACTAGTTCCAAGAAGTGGAACATATCTATGCTCAATGCTAGGATACATGTGTAGGATAGCGACACTCGGGGGAACATCCCCTCACAGTAAAATAGGAAATCAAGTTGCAAAGGATATATAAAATGGCTCTGCGTGGGTAGACAAGAGACAAGCTCGAGCTATATGGCTGATACTCAAAGTCAGGGAAGCCGACATAAGGCTCAATAAGGTAGGAAAAGCTCATGATAATGAAATTACAACTTGACATAAGGGAGTCCAGGAGAAATAGGCAAGCAAAAGATCAATAGGAGTATGAGGCTCCTGTGAAATGTTATGGCAATACTATACAACAGACTCCCACACCCTAAAGGACAAAAATGTCAGCATGGGCCCCAAATGCAATTAAGGAGCTAACTTGGGAACCCATGTAAGGTCAATCTCTACCATTCTAATCATGCCACTTCTAAAATAGCAAGAAGGTTCCATGAAATGGTCATAAGGTCATGCAAAATACAAATGGTGGTTAAACCTAACCTATATGCCAGTTTATACATGATACCTACAGTTATAATGAAATGGTCATAAGGTCATGCAAAATAAAAATGGTGGTTAAACCTAACCTATATGCCAGTTTATACATGATACCTGTGATAGGAACGAACGGGTCGAAACCTTGGAGAGAGTGTACAAAAACTGGACCCTACATGACAACCATATTAGTCCAAAACAACCCAAAATAGTCAATAAAGAATCCAAACTATAGGGAATAGGGAGGAATGATCATGACAAATGCACCCAAAGGAAACAATGCAGTGAACGATGGGACATAAAAAAGGAAAGTAAAGTGTAGACCCAATGTTCACGTATCTACTACCACCCCCGTGAGGGTGACCACTGGTGAAAAGACTGAGAAAAGGGAGTCAACATCCTCCACAAATCGAGTAGAGGATGGAATATGACCATTCCCAAATATATGAGCATGGTAAGGAGCTGTGACACCCCCAATTCTGACACCAGGGTCCGTACTAGGACCAAGGATGGGTGATAAGATACTAGGCATGCCAAAAATAAAAGGACCTGAACTCAAGAAAGCATAAATATACTCAAGTAACCATGATCCAAAGGCCAACTAGCGCAGAAAGAGCACACTCATAAGAAAATCTACAGCCAAAATACAAGCAAACCAAGGGGAGAATATGTGATCTCCCGAATGCAGCAGGTATATCTCACCTAGGAGAGGCTCGAAACTCCCATACACTACAAGTGGAGGTACGTAACCAATTATCATGTCCCTCAGCTTCAACACATAAAGCAACTGTGCTATCTGACCTCTACCTGGCCGGGACACCTACAGAATAACCTCTGCAAGTACCCCATGTGATACCTAGGTAAGGAAACTAAGATCACCCTAATATAACCAATTCTCAGGCGGACATTCGTAGGATGGATTGACCGTATGGGTAGGGTAGAAAAGCCCAAAACTCTTGAAAGAGCCCCCAGATACGAATACAATCCTATAAATATCTTTGGTACTACTCAGTTATGACCAGGGGTCATCCCAATCATAACCACTCACACTGCCTCGTGCTTAACTCCCTTGTAAGAGGAGGATCCTGAGAAACACTAATTATACCAAGGAATTTCACACTCTCACCTGGACAGACAAATACATGTTGTTGTTTAGTGGTCTTGGAGAATTTACTCGCAATGAACTATTCCAAGACCCTAAAACCTAATCTTGTTGGTGTACCCTATAAAAGAAAATAGTGTAATCCATTTTAATTAAGCGTTGATTTTAATTGGTTGCAATTACTCAAAGGGAAATGGTCGTGCAACTAATGAAGTTATGACTCAGCAGTGAAGTAAATATGCACACCATAATAAACAATGCTAAGTGCAATCTTTGTCAAATGAAAAATAGGGTATGCCACTAAATTAGATGCATAAATATATATTCCTTTCTGAAGGCCAATGCAATCCTTCCTATATGAAATCCTAAATAAAACTCTCATCCAAGCAATTCAATGCAAGAACCTCCTCAAATCCATATCTAGGATGCAACTAAGATTGCAACTACTTTGTATTTTTCAATATAAAAGAATGAAATGCAATAAAAGTCATCTAAAACTCTCAGTCTCCGCAGCAAGTATAAAACACAAGCCCAGCAAGACACTGAGACAAAAAATAGTAATGTACTAATGGCAAAACAAAAAGGATAAATGACTAAAACTACTTTCAAAGAAAAATCAATGAAAAAGCAGTCTCCGGTCACAACAGAAGTATCCAACAAACAACATCAGACCCAAGGAAGACCCAACCACACTCACAACCCACCCAAGAACTTCCCACAACATCAAACTCACCAAAAGGGAGGATTTACGCGACTGTTTAAAGAATAACTACGTATATACGTGACTTTTGGCCAAAACGCTGCATGTATAGGCGGATTTTGGCCAAAAACCTGTGTGTATACGCGACTTTTGGCCAAAAATCCATGTATGTACACGAATTTTAGCCAAAAACCTGTGTATACAGAGACGATAGTGGTAAAAAGCAGGCCAAGGGTTAAACCAATAAAGGGGAGTGTCAATGGATGAACATAATATAAAATGAAACACATAAACAAGGAGAAACAAAGAGAAAGTCAATAATATCAAGCACATTGTGCCCCCAAACTCCAAATAAAAACAAGGAATTTCCCCAACGGAGTCGCCAATTCTGTTACAGAGAGAAATTCCTATGGCTTGGGGTACCACAACAGACAACTTAACTCCAAAAATCAATCCTTTCCTATATGCAAGAGAAATCAAATAACTAACACTAAAGGATCTCGATTCATACCTAATTCCAGACGGTTGATGTAGATCCCCGTTGAGCTTTACAACTCCAGCTTGAATTGATAAATTGCTTCCTCAACATTCAATAAACAAGACAAGCATGCTATATATAATTGTGTTAGCTCTACTCTAGCATATATAATCAATAACATTTAAGAATTTGAAATCATCCATGGATAAAATATTCATTCAAACACACATTATTGGATAGGAAAAGATATTTCTATTAATATAAAATCAGAGATTACAATGAATGCAACCTCTGTCGGCAAGTCTACGAATCGGAGAAACTGAGTCCCCCACTTGGGCCTCCACCACTTCAATCCTCCATCTCTCGATAGCAAGCTCACAAGGAAAAGGAAAGCTTGGGAAGAACAAAAAAGTGCTCCAAGGGACAAAGGGGATGCAGACTCAAGCACAATCTGGCAACAATGAACTATAGTTTTCTTTCTCTCAATTCCTCCTATGCCTTCAATGTATCCAAAGGGTTCCTTATATAGCTCTTCAATGGGGTAATGAAAGGTTGAATTCGAGTGATCTCAAGGCATATGGAAGGCTAGGAGACCAGTGAGTTGGATCCACATCAAGGAAAACTTCAAAATAATTTGGCTCTTTGCACACATCTCGATGTATGAGATTTTAGAGGTCAAACCTGTGTATATACACAATAATGGGTTTAAAAGTCGCGTATGGCAATTTAAGCATGTTTTTAGGGATGATCTAGGAAACATAATAGGAACAAAAATGGTCCATGGGGTCTAAGGAGTCTGCATAGGGATAGGGAAGGCCATAAAAGTGTGATTCACCATGTGTGGTAAAATCAGATATAACATATGGTGTATCTAAAACTCTTTTTTTTGTGCACGTTTTTTTTTGTTTCTAGCTTGCGCATCTTCTTCCTTGCGTGCTTTTTTTTTTAGAGTTATGCTTATACAACTTCCTCTTCAGCCTGTTCTGATAATTATATGCCTATAGGTTTGTCATGCGTCTGGTCTGGGCCTTCTTGATGGCGCTCCTGATGCTCTACTTTATGTTACTGCGTGCCTTTATTTGTATTTTGCTCTTCTTCTCTTAGTTCTTCTGTGCTCGCCACTGCGGTTATATCTTTCTCCGCAAGCTATTCTGTATTGCCAACATTTTGTTGGAACTGGGCGAGAATAGGAGTAAGCCATTCTATCTCCCGGAAAGCTTCATCTTCCTGTTGCTCGAGTTCCTACACTCTGCCGCTGCTTGGGTGTTCTAATGAGGTACTAGTCAGCTCATGAGTGAAATCGTGGATTTGCTGCTGAACCAGCTGAATTAGATTTGTTATCCTTTCAGCTTCATCATGTTGCTTAGTTGTTTCCTTGTTGCGCATTCTTTCCTATTCGTGTAAGGTTTTGGCCTTATCGAGGAGCTCCTTAAGCTCAGTGCCCCTATAGGTTTTCTCCTTTATTGGCATCTTCTTAATCTTGGCCTTCAGTGCCAATATTTGTAAGTATACTTGTTATGCTTGCTCGACAATTTGTTCTGTAGTGTCATCATTGATGAGTTGTTCCCATGTTGTAGCAATTGATTCCACTGCTTTTGCACAGATTCTCTTGGCTTTCCTCAGCTGAGAAACAACTGAGTTTCCAATTGCTTCCTTTGCTGAAGTACTTTAGGGGGCATGTTGGGCTGCGGGTTGGTTTTCATCTCCTGGATATGCTGTTGGAGGTCTGCGTCCATCTTGGATAGACATCTCAATTGACACACCGATTCGACCTCACTCTCTGCTTCCTCATCTAAGAGTTGTGTCGTTTCCTCCTTTATTGCTTTTTCTAGAGAAGCCTACCTCTGTGCTTGGCCTACCAGGTCTACCCACTGGCAGTTGATAACTTGTTTTCTCTCCCTTACTTTCCTGGTTGCCTTAGATTCTTGAGATGCAACTGTATTTTCTTAGATTCTAATTTTTGTGGCAGCGGCCTGTTGAATAGAGTATATCTACGACAGAGTTAACTTTTAAAAATTTTAAATTAATTTGTCCAAGTTATGGATACTTGCCTCGCTTTCTTCTCCTTTCTTAGACAATTCCTCCACAGGCATTTCTATTTTTAGGGCAGAAGCATTATTGGTGCCGCTGAGGCGTCTGATTGGATGACACCATAGGTTCCAACCTGCATGGTGTCTCACACTTCAGTGACAATCTGTGCGAGTTGGTTAACCTTTGTGGTGATGGAT
Organism: Pseudotsuga menziesii; assembly: GCA_001517045.1. Classification (NCBI taxonomy): domain Eukaryota; kingdom Viridiplantae; phylum Streptophyta; class Pinopsida; order Pinales; family Pinaceae; genus Pseudotsuga; species Pseudotsuga menziesii. The sequence goes on along the minus strand of LPNX010260195.1, from coordinate 332,494 downwards.
GCTATCTAATTGGTCTGCTTGGTCACAAGATTTCCTAGAGTTTTCTCAGTAACCTCGGCAATGGCGTCGTGTAGAAGGGTCAGGTCCTCATTTGGTATGTACCTGACATGGGGCCGGTTAAAATTTTTCCTATTGCTATACGGGAAGCTCATTGTGTCTTCGTCTTCCTCCTCTTGCATGTGCTTCTTGCCCCTCTTTTTTATTGCTCGCTCAATGCTCAATTCCTCACTTGCAACGGGGTCATCGAGATTGGGATTGGGTAGATATCACTCATATTCTGCGTCGTCTTCTTGGGAGCCATCTTGGTGCTCCTGCATACTGGTATTGGTTGCATATTGGTTTGGGTTCTCTTGTGGATTCTCCTATGGCACTTGTTGTTCTGTAGGTACCTTTTCATGATGGTTAAGCCATTCCTCAGGCCAATCTTTGATTTCTCGATCGATATCTGCATCCTTGAGGATGAAGAATGTCAGAAGCACTTGCTTATCGGTGTCCCCATGTTGTTGCAAAATGATGTTGTGTTGTGCTGCATGGAATTGAATGAACGAATACTTTTCACCGTTGCATGAGTCAGTCGGTACTGTGCGTGCTCAATTTTTTGGAGCCTTTCTCCCTGTAGGAAAAATGTAATTCTGGAATCAGTCTTGTGCTTGTCATCCTTATGGTCCTAGAGGTTTTGGTAAGGCCTGCCAAGGAACTCTATGGGGATATACATAGGTTAATAGTCCGGTTGCGGAGCCCATACTACAAAGGAAATTAAAATTAAGAGCCAGGAGAAGTGAAACTTAGCTGTGGGTTGTTCTTGTACACACCCTATGCACATTTTTCTACAAGTTCTATTGTTGCAGCCTCGCACTCAGCTAGCCTCATCTTACGTAGGACCTTTCTACACAAGATCTTTGTTGCCGCTTGTACAGCACTATCCTCAATGGAGTTGATGAGAAAACCCTTTTCGTCGTAGAGGAGCCGGTACTTAGCATTCATATCGTTTTTATCTATCCTTTCCTCCTCATTGTGTAAGTATGGGGACGGATCGAGTCCATGCCACGGAAAACCTGTAATGGCCAAAATAAGGTCCACCATCACCTCATATGGTTTGTTCAGCCAAAGGTAGCCACCATGGAAGCACACAAACAACTACTTGACATACATTCCAATTGGCCCACAACAACCGAAATGGGGCATAAGGAGAAGTTTTAATATACTAAACTGCTCCAATCCACGTGCATAATACCAGTGCAGAGACAACGTCTACATTTGGCGGTTGATCGGATTTTACAACCATGAATTGATCTCTGGAGATGTCTAGCTTTCGAGTGTTGTAGTCTTCAAAATTTAATACCTAAAGCTTGGTTATGATGGAATCCTGGGGTTTTGTGTCATCTTGGGGTTTTGTGACGCCCTCCAAAATAATGGGTTCTTCTAATAATTCCAGAATGTTCACCTTTACTACTATGGCACCGGGCCTCCTAGGCGATACATAGGGTAGTTGTATGTTCTTCTCTTCTTTAGTGAGCTCTGCTTCTGGTGATGATGGCGGAACCAGGTCAACTCTATGGGCTTTGGGTATTTTTTCTACAGGACCGAAGGAACTTGGGGTATCGGCATTCAAGGATTGCATGGCAACAAACACTTGGACTCCCACTGGTTGCACTAGTGGTCGGGAGGCAGTTAGCTACGTGAGCTGACTCTCTTCTTGTGATGGATGTGGCAGAATCTACAATGGTTTTTTCACAGTCCTTAGTCTCGGTACTAATTTCGGCTTTTCCTGTGTCTACTTTAGGATTTGCCTATGTCTTCTTCATCTTCTTGGGTGGCCAAACCGGTTCAAGATGTCCTTACTGGAGTACTCACTTTTGCTGAAATATTTTAATGATTAAGGTCTTTGGCTCTGAAGGATGGCTCGGTCTATGCAGCGGGCTCGGCTCTTTGGTTTGCTGGATCGTCAAAGCAATGTAAAGGTTATGTGGCAGAGGGTAAGGACTATTTATAGGAGATGAGTCTTTAAGCTGAATGGACAGGGTGAAGGACCCTCTGGCGGATCACATGGGCTTGTCCTTTGCACGCTTAAGCTCCATTATGCATTTGTTAGGGCAGTTAAGGGAACTCTACCAGATGGAACCAAAAAGACCGTCGCCCTTCTCCTTGGACTTGTCACTTTAATGTGATTGAATGTTTAGTGGTGCTGGATCATTTTCAAATTTTCCATGCCCTTACCAGCTGTCAGTGCATATTATATGTCTGTCACTTTCGGCCAGCTGCCTTTTCTATAAAAAAAAATTGAATTTTTTTTTTTTTTTGCACATCAAGGCCTTACGGGACCATGCCAAAGTCATCACGGTAGGGTTTTAATCGACTGCCATTGATCATGCCCACCACCGATGTTCCATCCAGCTCATGTAGTTTTACTGCACCTACTTTAGTAATGTGCGCAACTACATATGGACCTAACCAATGCATTTTGAGCTTATCCGAATGCTTGAGAAACTTACTATCATACATCAAAACAAGTCCACCAACCTTGAACTGCTTTGTTGTGATGTGGTGGTCATGCCAGGATTTATGCCGCTACTTTTCCACATTTTGATGGAAGCCTACAATAAAACGTTCTTCTTCCATTTGAACCAACTGCGCCAACATTTATTCTATAGTACATGTATCTACCATCTCTATTATCGTAGCAATTTGTAGGCTCGTGACAATATATTCCATGGGCACGACTGCTTCTTGTCCATAGACTAAATGAAAAGGGGTGTATCCAGTTAGTCATTTTCATGTTGTTCTATAGGCCCATAATACTGCTGAGACTTTCTGGTCCTAGTCATCTCTACGTACATTGCATACCTTGGTCAACACATTCTTGAGTACCTTGTTGAATTCCTCGACAGTTCCATTTGCTTGAGGATGGTAGGGTGTTGTCTTCTTGTGTTGGATTTGGAATTATGCAGTCAGTTCAATAATTAGCTTATTTACAAAATGCATACCTTGGTCACTGATTAGGATCTTGGGACAACCAAATCTTGTGATGAAATTCTCAAATAGGAAGTGGGCCACAGTTGCATCAGTACAATATTTTACAGTAGCTGCCTCTACCCATCTTGTCAAGTAATCTGTAGTAGTGATGATATAACATGCACCAGTCCATTTTCTCGGTGGACTGATAGGGCCATTAAAATCCACTGCCCATTTATCAAAGGCTTGCAGCGTAATTTTTGGCACAAGTGGCACTTCATCACATTGCGATGGTTTCCCCATTCTTTGACACTGATCACAATTGCAACAGTATTTCCTTGTATCCATATGTGCCATTGGTCACTAAAGTCTGGCTTGAAAAATCTGTGCACTGTTGCTTTCCTGACATAGTGTCCTCCTGACATGCCCGCATGTGCTTCAACCATTACCCATTGTCTGTCATGATCAAAGATGCATCTTCATAGTATTTCATCTAGTACCAACTTATAGATTTGTCCTATGATTAGTGTGTAGTCTGAGGCCTTGACAACTAGCTATTTCTTTTTCCATGTTGAATAATCTTCAGGTTCATACCCTGTGTTTAGTAAGTGTATAATAGCATCGAATTCTTTATCAATAGCATCTATAGCAAATAGTTGCACATCCGGTAAATTTTCCTCTAGGGTGGTGGGTTCCTCCCCACTTTCAATTCACGATAAGTGGTCAAGCCCAACATGTAGTCATCCTAGCTTCACAATGACTTCAAAGTAAAATTATTGAAATAGGAGGAGCTATCGGCATATTTTCCCCCCCAACACTGACTTATTGACCAGGTACTTTAGCACAGAATGGTCAGTGAACATTTTGAAGTGTCCACCCAATAGATAATGTCTAAATTTTTGTAGCGCATAGACCATTGCAAGCCCTTCTCTTTCAGTTGTGGTATAATTTTTCTCTGTTGTTGATAGTTTCCTACTTGCAAATGCAATCAGGTGGTCGATTGAGCCATCTCTTGTTTGGGTTAAAACTATACCAAGCACAATCGATGATGCATCAACATGTACATGGAATTCTTTTTTCCAATCTAGAAATATTAATATTGGTGCAGTAGCCATTTTACCCTTCAACTTATCTAGACTCTCCTGGAAGTTTTCATTCCACTCTAACTTGGCATCTTTTTTTAGTAGCTTCTCCATTGGGGCAGTTATCTCTACATACTCTCTTATGAATTTTTGATAATACCCAGTATGTCCCAATGTGGACCTGATTTGCATGACTGATGTAGGCAGAGGAAACTCTAGGATAATTGCTACCTTCGTCGGGTTGACCAGGATCCTATCATGGCATACTACATGGCCCAACAGTACATCGAATGGTGCACAGAATATACATTTTCCCAAGTTCAATGCCATTAGAGGAAATTTCAACTCAAAATGGGCCTTTTAAATTTAACTCAAATTCCATGTCATCATGTGTTAGCCAATGAAATTGCTTTAAATTTGAAATACCATATAGGTCTTAAACAGTTTTTTAATATAAATTTGGGGATAGGTATCATAAAAAAACTACTTTTTTTTGTTTGTATTTTCGACATATATCCCTATGTTTTTACTCAAATTTCAATCGAGAGAGCTCATTGGATGCGGAATTTAATTCCACATCCAACAAGCTCTCCCGATTGAAATTTGAGTAAAAAAAAGGAGAGACATGTCGAATAATTCCGCATCCAACGAGCTCTCCCGATCAAAATTTGAGTAAAAACACGGAGAGATATGTCGAAAATACAAACAAAAAAGTAGTTTTTTCCTTTTCTTCCTCCAAAATTAATAAATATTATTTTATTATTTTAACTTTTATTTTATTAAATTTTTTTAGGAGGCCCATTTTGAGTTGAAATTTCCTCTAATGAATTTGATACTGGCGACACCTTTCCAGCATCATGCGCAAATTTTCAATATGGTCTCTTACCAAACCAAATACCATCCAATCATCAAAATATACTTCAAGAAACTTATGAATGAAATCTTTGAAAGCAGATACTACTATTCTAGAAAAAATAGCAGGGGATTTTTAAGGCCAAAGGGCATTACCGTGTATTGGTTGCATCTCCATTCTGTTACAAAGGTTGTCTTTTGTCGATCTTCTTGTGCAATTCGGACCTAATGGTATCTTCAGAACCCATATGTGAATGAGTACATTTCTTGTCCGCCAACGCTTTCCAAAACCTAATCCGTGAATGGTGTAGGGAATGGATCATGCAAGCAGCCATCATTTAGTTTCCTCAGGTTGACATAAATTCTGACTTCACCTGTCACCTTCTTGTCCCAGACGAATATGGGGCTTATCCATTCCACCTCTTCAACTAGTTCAATAATTCCTGCCTCCAACATGAAATCCAGTTCTGCTTTTACTTTTTCCTTATAACATGGGTTTAATCTATATGGTCAATGTTTCACTGGTCTTGCATCGAGTTTGAGTGGAATTTTCATTTCACCCAAATCCCCTACTATCCCCTTCATTTACATGAAGTTTGTCAAGAATAGGTATTGAAATTCATGTAATAGATCAGTGATTTTGGCTACTGTTTCTTCATCCCAATAGTCTCCAATGTTGGCAAATTTCGGATTGTCCTCTGATCCAATGTTAACCTTTTAATGTTTAGTCGTTTAATGAAATGCTCACTGGAAATGTCGCTTCCTTCTACCTCGTACAATCCTTCCGATTCTGGAATATTGGTGTTGGTTGTATCATTGTTTGGGTCTCTAGAGAGATTATAGCATGTCATCCAATGTTGGACTGTCTCACATCATTGGTGGGAATGCACAGCACAAGGTTGAGAATACACAATCTCCAGTGGGATCTCAATGAATATTTTCTCCTTAATAGTTTTCACTGCAATATCAACTTTAGGTTTCTCATCTGCAAACTGGAATGTGTAAGTGAATTTCTGCATAATGTCTTCCCATTCCCTTGTTTCCTAGCGTAGCTCCATAGATGCATACTAGCCTCGTGGTGTCGTATCAAGAGTATGGATGAAATGGTGAACCCATTCCTTGTGAAGGTAGCTCGAGAATGCTATGGAACATTGTTCTAAGTGTTCGACACGGTCTGATAACCCCATATATATTTGGGTTATAGTTGTAATTTCCTCCCCAAACCTTACTTCTAGTAGCCTTCTACACTGCGTCCATTCAGTTATGGTGTTCTTATGCATGCCCCACCATCGTGCGGGTGTAGATTTCAATGCAAAGTCTAGTGCAGAAAGTCATTGCGGCTCTATTACCAGTTCTTCAAATTTAGTCAAGAACGTTGTTAAGTTAGGAAGTCCTTCATATGTGGGAAGTGGTCACGAATGGTTTCCTACTTGTCTAACAAACTTATTTATCTTGGCACATTTTCTTGACGAGATTTCATGCAATTGGTTCTTCCACTTCTCCAGTGCCTCTCTTGAGTCTGATGTACATGAAATATCACATTTCCAACTTAGGTTACAATCTACAGTAGGATTAATATAGTCTTCCCGAAGGGTGGTTATATTGTAGATGATGTTAAGGTGGTCACCATGCCCTTCGTTGAACACTAGTTCAATGTACCTTGGTTCTTCTAGCAAGTCAAAGGGAGCAACGACCCGCATCTCATCATCTTCAAATGATAGGATCCTTCTTTTGAAATTTATGATCATTTGGTTTTCCATTTTCCAATCAATCTAAAGTAGTGCGGGATATGGGGTAGTATCAGCTACTATATCTATGACTTCAAAGTTTGCAAAAGTGCGTAATCCTTCATTATCCACTTGAACTTGACCTAGCCTACCAAAAGGAAGGAAGTTTGCTTGATTTACAAGCCTTAATTGAATGGGGGACCATTCTAAGGGTGGCTTGCCCATTATTTCCCACATCTGGTGTGTTAAAATGTTGACATCAGATCCCAGGTCGAGGATGATATAGTCGATATCATAATCACTAATTTAGGCAGTCATCCTGAGTTCACATCTTGTCTTGAGCTTGGTCTTGATACTGTTAACCTTCTTTGGCAGAGGGTCTCCCTCCGAAAAAGTTTCGATGTGTGCTTCCAGTTATGCAAGCTCTTCCTTATCCTTGATTAGTGCTAAACAACTTGGCAAGAAAGGTTTAAGTTTACTAACCTTGTCTGCATTCTTGTCCACACTTCATTGTTCAAATATATTCTGGAATCTCTCAGGCATATATTTCACTTGGCCTGAGGTAGATGGTTTCTCTACGCCGATGAACTTTGGGAACACATACATGAATATGTGATTTTGTTCTTGAACATCAATTGGCGCTTTCTTCTTTGCGACAGGTTGCACCTGGCATTGTGCGTGTGTCATAGGATCTGTCTGCGTAGCTTGGTCCACGCTTGTCGTAGCACCTCCCCTTCTAACCACTGCCACATTTGGTTCCCATGTTTCGACGACTATCATCTATATGTTGATATTAGCGTTCGGGTTGGGAGAATTCGGCATAGGATTTGGGGCAGGGTTTGGTACGGGGTTGGATGATCCAAGAGTTTGGGCTTTCCATCAAGCAATGAGCTATGGGGATTGCTCCACATTGTGATCCTACTTGCAATACGAGCAAGTCCTCACAGGTTCTCGGCAGTCCCTAGCATAATTTCCCAGTACTCCACAATTGTAACATACAACTGGCCCTCTCCCCCAGCTAAATCCTCCTCCTCCCCAGCCCCTATAATTTCCACCCCACCTTTGAGGTGGTTGTAATAGGTATTGTGGTTGTTGGTACTATTGTTGGTATAATTTATACGGAGTCGTATTCTGAAACTGTGGTGCCATCTAAAACTGTTGCGGAGACGGGAATTGAGCTGCAAATTGAAACTGGTGAGTAGCCTAGAATTGAGGTGGGCTCTGTTCAATATTTTCTTGCTCCTCAGTATTCATCAAATAGGCATATTCCATTTTCTCCCTCATGAATTGGTAGGCCCTACAATCCCTTTCATCATGGCCTACATATTTACAAAATTTACAATATAGACTGGTTGGTGTACATACCATCTTGTGCATGAATAGGCAATCTGCGTCCTGGTGTCCTCTTGTTTGGCATATATTGCACGAGGGTAATCCTTGGCCATTCAATGGGTTTGGCCCACCAGATGAGACATAGTTCATATATGTCAGACATTCATCTTTGGTATGTCCGTTGGTCTAGCATCGTGTGCACCAAAGGTCTTCATGTACTTCTTTTCCCCTTTTCATAAATTGGAGTTGAATAGTTAGATTAGCCAATTGAGACTCAATCTGTAGCATTCTTGTGGCACCGTCCCTAATGGGCGAAGCCTCTAGCTTCATTGCTAACTCCAACACTTCCGTCTGCGTTACGATCTTTTGCTGCATGAGCGGTCCTCTTATATGTGGCAGTAGTGCAACAATAAACCACTCTTTATGTTATACATCTAACATCTGGAAACTCACCTTGGCCATCAACATTTTGAACCGCTGGTCAAAGTCCCATACCATTTCTGTTGGAGCCTACTTAATTTCCTTGATCTCAGTAATACATTGGGACTCCGATTGGGGCTTTAGGAACTCTGAGATCTGTTGGCTGGAATATTTGACCTCCTATGGATAGCAAGGTGTTCCACTAGTCTGAATGGTTCAGATCCAGAACAAATAGAGGACAAAGGTTGAAGACTCTCCCTAGACATCGTAGATATTTGGAATACAAGGCTTTGATAGTCCACCTATGTACTTGCAATCAAGCTCAACACTAAACAGATAAAAGTGACCAGAATATGATCTACTAATCTATGCTAGTGACTAAGGAATCTAGCAACATATATGCGAAATCATAACAACAACATATGTGGGACAGAAATCAACTTGCATTAATGAAATATGAAGAAGTTTACAACCAAGCCTTAGTGTTGACATGCATCTCCATGAAAATGAGTTCTCATCCCCAAAAGATCTTACTCTATCTCTCTATGCTCTCTCCAAATGATCTTGGGTCAAGGATCAATCCAACAACATAAAAATACCTTCAATGTTCTCCCTCTCTCAACCATGGCCATAAGCTTGTATTTATGACGCTAGATGGATAGGATAGGTTGAGATATTTGTGGGTGAGGTGGCCTCCAAGATCCTAGGATGGGGGATCTCAAGCTCAACTGACCCACTACAGTAAGGATAAGGGATATCTCAAGGCTTATCATCTAGAAGCCTCGAGAAGCTTCTCTTTTTCCCTTTTTACCCAGGGTACCGCATTTTTCCTTCAGTGATAGAGCGGTTTTGGTAATAACCAATTATGGACTAAGGGCTATAAGCAGTGGCACCACTTATGGGCAATAGAGTATGGGTGGCGCGAACAATAGTACTGCCCTTGGATAAAGGGGCATGCATGGTGCTGGGGATTTTCATGTAAGATTGATGAAAAACAATTTAGCTTCCACCCCAGAAGCTGGGATTCAGGGAAAATAGGTATGTCAAATGTCTTATCGCATGATGGTGATAGGATTTTGGTATAACAGGATGCCCCCCAAAGCATGAGTCTTAGAGGGATACGATAAACAAGAGCTTTGAGAACAAGTCATTTCCAGGAGATGAAAATGTTGGCTCGATCGGAGCATGTCGTCAAGTAGGCATCTGTAGTACATCAGTATGTTGACTCATAAACACAAGTAACCAAACTCATAGTTGCTAACTGATACAAGGCAGATCTATGAGTGGAATAAACAAGCATGGCTACTAGAATACAACATAGATCCATGTGATAAAGGACTCAAACTTGGGATAGCTACCAGACATACAACATATATCTATGCCATACAGACACAAATTTGAGCATAGCCATGACCATACAAATGTGAATCCATGCTAGATATACAAAACTCCATCGAAACCTGGGGAAAAGCAATGAGCACTTTAAACAAATGCCTAGGGTCTTCATCTCATCTTCCACAAAGTATGATTCTATCCATGTGATTACAATGATCTGAAGTCAAACATGGTAGAAACCATGTGATTACCGACCAATGATGTGAACCGTTAACAAGTGTGAGGTAAATCACCATTAATGTCAGTGATCCCCAAGGTACCCTACTACAATATACTAATTGTGAATAGATGTCTTGATGTCAAACACGTAGTTGATTCTATCGATCAAAGTTCAATGATGTGAACCTATGTCGAGAGCGAGAGAATCTGTCATTAAGGCATACAAATCTCAAGGTACTAAACATTGTTTCTAATACTATTTACTAGATGATGAGCTAATGTTGATGAGGATAGCCTCATCGAAGGAGGGCCATGATGAGTCCCACATCGACGACACAAAACTTGGAACATAGTTCTGGAATGATGTAAATTTAGTAACCATATTACTGACTCAAATATACTGACACAAAGACTATGTGGACTATAGAGGCAACACTTCTTCAGATCCCCTTTGAACATCAGGCGACACAACAAAAGACTTGCAGCATGAGTAGACGGGACAGACACACAATGCGATAGTAGACAATGCATTCTTTTGAAAGACTCAAAGGAGTGACATGACTCATGAAATTGGATCGTCATGAATATCAGCTGAATACCCAATTGACTGACATGATTGTGCAGACAACTGCCATTATTTGCAAGATGATTCCCTTCCCATTTCCCCCATCATGATTGATGAGTGCCTCTTTTCGGTTTTACAAGTTCAAAGAGGGTAACAAACACTCGATATAGCTTGTCAGAAGACAAGTCCAGACTCATATGTTTTACGAACCTAAGAGAGGAGGGGTTCGATCCCAAAACGAGTCTCTCAATGTTTAATTTAACGAGCCCATTGAAATAAAACTCAGTATTGTTCATGTTTAGAGAGTCTGAACGAATATGAAAGAAGACTCCAAAGGGGCCCTTTTTCGTATGATTTAGTCTCTAAGGCTCGAAAAAGCGTAAAATCATACCTTAGAGAACTCTTCCAGTCATGATTGGCTAGAGTGATACTTTTTCATAAATAGTCCTATCCAAACTGAAAAACAGATAACCTACCGTCAGACGGATGACTCTTCAAATACTTTAATGAGTGTGAAGAAGACAAGATCACTCGACGATCTTTTTCGTATTTAGGGAGCCTAAAAAGGGTTTAAAGAGAACTCCATTAGGTTTCTTTACACAATGTCACTTTTTACGAGCCTAGAAAGATCCAGAAATGGACTCGACTATCTTTTCATGTCTAAGGAGTCTAAAAAAGAGGTGAAAAGAGGACTCAGTGACACTTCTTTACACAACATTGTATTTACAAGCCTGGAAAGAAACTTGAAATGGACTCGGAACTTTGATACTATATTTTAATGAGCGTGACAAAGTGTCATAATAAATGCTTGACAACCTTTTACATTTTGCGAAAGTACAAAAAATCCATAAATGAACTTCCCAAATCTTTTTACTAGAGTTCCCTCATCTTGCAGACAACTTAGCAACAAGTGTTAAATGTATTCAAAACCAACATTAAGGGATTACGACAAATAGACTTTGACTAAAACATGACTTTATATCAAAAACTATAGTAAGTTGGACCCAAAAAATGTCTATATAAGTCAAGTAAATAGTAAAAAATCAAAACATTTCACTATTTACCTCTAGCAGAGAGCACTTGGAGCGTTTTCTAGCCAGATCTTCCACAGCTGATATCAGGAGTTTCCACCGTTTGTTTTCATCCTCATCAGTTTCAGGTAACAGCTAAGACCCTTATCTTTCATTTCATAGCTTCTATTTTGAGATTTGGTGGGGTTTTAGGCTTAAATGGCGAGCCCTAAAACTCATAATGCAGGCACTGCGGGTACCCCTTGCGGGATATGCGGTTCCACCCTAGAACCGTGCCAATAATAGAGTGGACAGGCGGTGCCACCGCCTGTCTCTAATGGGGCACAGGAGGTGTTGACCATGGATAAGTTAAACAAATGATATGGGCAAAGAATACTCATTCTTTTGATTTGCAATGACTCAAGGATGATCTTAATTGCATACCATTGTTTTTTTTGGCAGGTCTTGGTGACTCAAAACATGGTGATATGGAAGGAAAGAACACATGATAACGAGGATGCTGCTGCTGAAAGAAATGCGGTTTGCATTGTCGCACTCTAGGACTGTGGGCTCCTTAAGTTTTTATGGACTCCAAGCATGGTGTCCCACGAGAGATTACTGGAACACATATTGTAGATGTGGAATCCAAAACAACAGTATTTCTAGGTAGAGGCACATATACTTACAGTGGAGGTAGAGGATATCTACTTTTTGACTGGCCTGTCGAGACGGGGTGCCCCCATCTCACTGACAGGTTCCCATGGTAGGGACATTACTACCAGAGAGCTTATAGATCGGTACTATGTACCAGGAACAGGTACATTGGGGAAGAAAATCCCCATCAGGGCAGTGATAGATAGGGCTCTACAGATCATTATGTTCACCATGCAGAGGGTGGCAAGTAGTCAGGGTGTGCACTAGGATTCCAAGGCACATATGTTGTATGCCCTAGAGGCCATGGCACCTACGGTGTTCAACTAGGTGAAAGCTATGCTTCCAATCTTCAAGGATCAACTGACTAAATGTCAGTAGGGAGAGCTGAAGCAGTTCAGCTTTGGTTCCATCTTATCCTGCTTCTTCTTCAAGTGGGTCCCACAGATGAGGCCCCAAGTGACTTTCCAAGTCTGAGAGCACGGGACCCTCGTATGCTGAGGTGGGTCCAGGTCATGGCTCGCATAGGAGTGGGTAGGGGCAGAGTGAAGTTCGGTGATCCATTCTTCAAATGGCTATGGGATCAGATGCTTATGGTCGAGGACTATGCCTATGTAGGCACAAACTTCACAGGAGATCCCGACCTACCACTCCCACCTGGAGGGAAATGGGGTGACATCGGTAAGAAGAAAGAAACCCTAAAATGGACAATGTTTTTATGTTTTTTATGTTTTATATTTTTTATGATAAGTGACGAGACCTATTTGTTCTCATGCAGATGTTGGAGCAGTGAGGCCTGGAGGAGCATCTCCATTGGATAGCTGAGCAGGAGCTCGCTTCGTACCATGGGCTGATGATATCACTAGGGAGCTGGAGGAGAACCTAGAGAGGTTGACTCTAGACATCCCAGATGCTGACATAGATGACCTTTCGACTACATATCAGAGATCTACAATGGGAATGACGGGCCAATTTAGCAGGCTACTATGTAGGGTGGCTCGAGTAGTGATGTGCTAGAACGAGCACCATTAGTGTATGAGACATGTATATTGAAAGCTGATAGCTTCAGGATTTTGTATGATGGTTTTTCTTGAAAGCCTATGTGCTTCAGATGAGGTCTCGGGACCTATTTTTTGTAAAACTTTTTCGTATATAATATATATATATATATATACAGACTTTTACACGGTGTTTATATGTTTCAAATGGACAATGCTTTTATATGATTTTTATGTGTCTTTAAGTGTTTATTTACAATGGACCATGTTTGATTTAACGTCATGACTGGGAAATATGCCAATCTAGGATGTAATTAGCCAATGAGTCAGCAACTACATTATGTTCCCTAGGGATATTCCTATAAGTAATATTTTCAAATGATATTTCTAACAAACACACTCTCCGAAAGCAGCGGAGGAGTACTAGGTTCCTAATGGTGTAGACATGGTTCAAATGATGAAACACAAGCTATGAGTCCATCAAGACTACTAGATCACGAACATCCTGGGAGGCAGCTTCAGTCAGAAGACCGATGACTGCTTCATAATCGGTGATGCTATTAGTAGCGAGACCTAAACAAATCGTTCTTGAACTGACCAAATATTCAGCTGGGGAATAGAGAACCCATGCAACCAAGGCTAGATTCAAGGTGTGGCGGCAAGCACCATCAGCAAAACCGTAGAAAGCCATCTGCGTGACCAAAACATGGTATAAACAGATGCACACACTAAAACTCAAAACCATCTTGAAAATACTAAAAGCACACTGAAATTCAATCAATATACATATATACAAGATACTATCCAAGAAAACCTAGGCATAGTACCTTTTTAGGTACAACCCATTGCGAGGTTTCCCCAAAGGGATTCCATCATAATCAACTAACTCATAAGCTCCTTTCTCTAACACGTTAGAAATAACGAAAGGTCCATACCACATGGACTCGAACTTACCCTTCCCTAGTTTGTCATGTCTCTGGTCATTAGTCAATACTAGGTCACCCTCGTTGAGAACACGAGACTAGATAGATTTATCGTACTATGCCTTGACGCATTTCTTATGTGCCTCATTACCCAAGGCAGCATCTCTACGAGTCTCATCAAGGTTATTCAAGTACAAAAATCTCTCTTCCTCTGCGGAAGTGTCCGGGAGAAGTTCGATGGCAAGTTGTAAAGATGGAATCTGACATTGGATCGGCAAGACAGCTTCAAGTCCATAGACAAGCTAGAATGGCGTGAAACCAGTAGCTGTTTTCACAGAAGTCCGATAAGCCCAAAGAGCATGGAAAAGGATGAGGTGCCAATTGGATTTATGATCTCCAACCATCCGACGAAGCATAGTTTTCAAAACCTTGTTAATGGCCTCTACCTAACCATTATCTTGCGGATAATACGGTGTAGAGTTTTCATGGTGAAAACATAGCTTGGCACTCAATTCCTCCATCATCTAATTATGGAAATGGGATCCGTGATCAGTAACGATGGACTGCAGAACTCCAAATCTAGCTATGATATGATTGAACAAGAAGAGAGCAGTAGTCTTACCATCTTCTGCATATGTAGGCATGGCCTCAGCCCATTTTGTGAAATAATCCATGGCTACAATCATGTAACCATGCCCCCCGGTTGAGGTAGGCTTACAATGCATGAAGTCATTCCCCAATTTGGTGAATGGGCCAATGACAATTACGGGGTGGAGCAGAGTAGGATGGGTGCACTTTTTAGGATAAAAATGTTGACAAGGTGGGAATTTATTAACAGCCTCATGATAGTCTTTGAATATAGAAGGCCAGAAAAAGCCGGAGCGAAGGATTTTCTAGGCTGTAGCCATCCTAGATAAATTACCACCACATGCTCCATAATGGCAATCATTCAACATGTGTTCAGCCTCCTCATGGGCGAGGCAGCGTCGGAGAATGGATTCAACCCCATGTCTATACAAGCTATCATTCAAGATAAGATATTATTTCGTGTGGTGACGGATATGACGACGATCATCGCAAGATAAATGCGGCTGAAAACGCTGGGTTTGGAGATAAATCAACAAATATCCATACCAAGGATCAATAGTGCTAATCAGGAACTAGAATTCATCCATAAATGAATCACTAGGCTCAGATTCCATTGTAGCACAGGGAAGATCACACATGAGCTTTGCAAAAACCAAGGATTTCTTTGACGTGGCCTTGGCAAACTCCAAATCAAACTCCAAAAGGATGACAATCCAATGGGAGTACTTGCCCCTGAGCACCTGATGAGTCAGAATGTAGTACATCAGGTTCTGGTCTACCAATATGGTGGTAGTACGAAGTAGAATTTAGTGATGGAAATTTTGTAAGCAATGACTGTGGCCAATACTAACTTCTCCACATGTGAATAATGGGTTTCAGAATTGATGAGGTTCTTACTGGCATAATAAATCACATGCTCCTGACCGTGGAGATTGTCTTGCACTAAAACCATGGTAATGGTAGTAGCAGAGGCAGGAATATATAAGAGAAAGTCCTTCGAATAATCTGGGGGGTGTATCACGGGTGACTGAGTTAGAGTGTGCTTAATATTATCAAAGACGCATTGGGCCTGGTCATCCCAAAAGAATGGATTATTCTTCTTGAGGAGATGCATATAACCGTGCGTTTTCTCTACGAAATTGCACATGAAACGGTGGAGAAATTTTTTCTTCCCCTGCAAACTTCGAAGTTCAAAAAGGTTGGTTGGGGCTGGTAGATCAAGAATGGCAGTAATCTTCATAGGATCGATCTGGATGCCATCTTTGGATGCCACAAAGCAAAGCAGATGTATCGTCTCAACGCAAAAACCACATTTATGCAGATTGAGCCATATATTATAATGACGGCATCCTAGGAATATGTCTCTGAGATGACCAGGGTGGTCCTCCCGTCGCTTGAATGAGCAGGGAGGTCGTCAAGGTACGGTTCAACAATATGTTTAATGTCATGAAACACATAGGACATCACATGCTAGAAGGTGGCTCCATCATTTTTCAAGCCGAAAGGTAACTTCTTATATGCAAAGGTTCCCCATGGGAAAATGAATGCCGTCTTATGCTGATCGGAGGGAAATATCTCAATTTGATTATAGCCATAGAATCCATCCATGAATGAAAAGATGACACTTCCAGCACAGTTTTCGATAATCTAATCAATGTGCAGGGTAGGAAAGTTGTCCTTGGGATAAGCTTTATTTAAATTCCTAAAGTTGATGCAGACTTTAATGGTGCCCTGCCTTTTATTGACAGGGACAATTTTCGATACCCATTCTGTCAGAGGTACAGGATAAATAAAACCAACTTTCAGAAGTTTCTCAATTTCAGCTTTAATAGCTGCGGCCTTCCGAGGATGGACTTGCCTAAGTTTTTGCCTGACAAGTTTAGCCATGGGATAAGTTTTAATTTCATGGACCACAATAGAAGGGTCAATCCCCGGCATCTCTTCATAGGACCAGGAAAAAACATCACTGAATTCCTTAAAAAGTTCCTTATATGCTTCAGATTCATCTATGGAGTAGTTTTTCCCAACATGAACGTGCTCAATAACATCAAGCTTGGATGATATGTCAATTGGGTTCGTCTGAGTAATTTTGCAAAGGTTTCCTTCAGAATCTGTATCTTGCAACAATATGGGACTTTGTGGAATGTTGACAATATCAGTAGGAAACAAGGATGCAAAATCATGGCTACCTGAACTGGTATTAGGGAGGAACATGGATCTATGATGGTGATCCTCCCAAATGCAGTCATCCGTATTCATGATCTCCATAATGGACTCATTGGAAGGAAAATTCTCGGAGAGATAATCTAGAACCGGAAGAGAAGGTTCTAACCAGTACGATAAATGGTAAGGATACGAAGCCACTAGATGAAGGTCATCAGTGTGATCATTGAAAAAAGTTTGAATGGTTTCATACATAGCTTCATGAGGACTCAATGAGGTGGACTCAACAACATTTTTTCCCTTAGGCTCATAATCAAATGAGGTGATCATATGTACTGTCGCGGTATCCGTTCTAGGAGGAGTAGATGGAAAAATCCCCATAAGGGATGAGTCCTTCATCATGCCTACCCCAATCGACTGGTAAGGAGGAGGGGACTGGCCTAACATGGGGATGTTATTAGCCATGGAGGTAGTAACATCCAGCATACAGAAATCAAGCTGATCAATAGTGACAATTCTCCCTAGATGCGAGAATCGGACTATTCGAAATACTGTTGAAGCAACAGTAGTCATGGCATAGAAACAATTCCTTCCTAGAAGGAGGTTGTATTCTAAAGGGGCATCTACCACTTCTACTTGGATGGAAAGGGTTTTTCCCCCCAGCTCGACCATGAGGGCTGATATGAGACCATGGGCTTGGAAACCCTGTCCATCAAAGGCTTTAAGGGTCGTAGGTGATGTGACAAGATCGGGAGAGCCAAGAGCTTTCCAAAAAGTCAGAGATAATACTGAGGTTGAAGCTCCTTCATCTAGTACCATTCAAAAGACTTTATTTCCCACTAATTTTGTAATGATCTGAAAAGCAAGTTTATGTGGTAATATAGGTTTATAGTTCTCAACATTGAAATGAATTAAGTTAGTGTTATCCAGGTCTACAGCTCCTAAAGTTATTAACAAGTTCTTGCGTTGTGTGGGGAAATTTTGGAGTACTTCTAGGGTAGACATCGCACAAGGTGCTTGAGTGAGATCTTCAATCACATTATAGAATTGAGCAGCTCGGGCATTGGGATTAAAGACAGCCTTCCTAAGAGTACTCTTTGGTGGGTGCAAAATCATGTCAAGAGTAGGTTTCTCGATAGATAAAGGGACAGTAGACGAGGATTCTGGAGAACTAACAAAGGGAGATTTCCCTAAAGAAGATTGATCTTCTTTCTTATCTACGGGTTTATCATAATTCTGGTTTCGAGTTTGCAGATGGATGGTATCTGAGGACATCATACAAATTTCCTTGGATGAAATAGAGTTACCTTGGTTAGACATGTGGTCTACCAGTTGTTGTTGAGAAGGAAAGGGATCCGTAAGTACTACAGGTGTGGGATTAGACTTCAAAAACTGAGAGATTTCATCTCGATAGGGACACTCCTTTGAAAACTGGTCACCACTGCATAACAGACAGGGATATTTAGCCTTCCTTTTCCCTTTTTCATTGTCATTATTGGTTGGTCGTGGGGTCTCCTGTTGGTTTCCAAGTTTTTTATTTCTATTTTTAACTTTCTTTTTATTACCCGAGGTTTGAATACTTTGAATAGAATTGACCTCGGTTGAAACCTTAGGAGTTGAAGGAGTAGTAGTTTGGGTTTGCTTGGCAGGTTTCGCTGTAGATGGGGACTGGATTTAACCAACAACCCCATCAACATGTAATTCTGTTGGTAGCTTGGAAGGGTCAGTGCTGGGCGAGGAGCTTAAGGAATCATGTCATAAAGAGTTCGAGACTGGGAATAAACCATGTCTAGGTACTAAGCCCGACTAATTGCTTGCTCTTCAATAATGGCACGGCCCATAGCTATATCTGGGAAATAGGAGGAAACAAGGACTTAGTGAACCAATCAGCTAACAACTAATCTGGAATAGGGGCCTTAATAATCCTTCTCTACCTTCTCCACTCATGAATGTGATCATAAATGTGGGTGGAGGTGTTCTGTCGTAGAGAAGTTAAAATTTCAGTGCCTGTTTCATAACGAATAGGGAGTTGAAAGTGTGTAAGGAACACGGTTCCTAATGAGCCAAAATCCACAAACGAATGTTGTGGGAGTTCAATGTACCACTTCGCGGCCGTACTGGTCAAAGTTCACTCAAAGATTCGTAACCAAACAGAATCATCCATGAGGGAGTTCGAAGAACACCATAAATGAAAAGTCATGACATGGTTCAATGGATCTGAATTCACCCTGCCTTACATCGAATTTTGGAATATCCGATGGTAACTTTACTGGAATGGGAGGCCACAAGGGATTGTGTCGAATGGGATCATTAATCAACTTGGACAAATAAGGCAAGTCCAAAGTTTCTAGGAAAGGTAACTGTCTATTGGGTTGCACACACTGGTAATATTGATATGGCATATAATTACCAATAGGACCATAGGTAGACTGATAAACAGGTTGCTGTGAGGAATAACCACTGGAAGATCCGCCCATGGGGGGTTGATTTCTGGAATTAGAACCACTAGGATCACCAGGGCCTCTAGGAGGAGGACTGCCGGGGCCACTGGGACCACCAAGATCACCGGGACCACCAGGACCACCAGGAGGTGGACCACCAGACCCTCTGGAGCCTCCAGGAGGTGGTAAACCTCCAGAGCCACTGAAACCACTAGGTGGAGGGCCACCAGACCCTCTAGAGACAAAAGGAATAAATCCACCAGGTCCCCCAGGACCACTAGGACCATTAGTAGGAAAGTTTCCATATCCTCCTGGACCATTAGGTCCCCTAGGGGG
Organism: Pseudotsuga menziesii; assembly: GCA_001517045.1. Lineage (NCBI taxonomy): Eukaryota > Viridiplantae > Streptophyta > Pinopsida > Pinales > Pinaceae > Pseudotsuga > Pseudotsuga menziesii. Next base: position 312,900 of record LPNX010260195.1, on the reverse strand, counting down.
AGGACCTCCATAAGGTGGTCCTCCTGCAGTATGTATAGGTATCCCTCCCATAGCTGCCATGTAAGACCAGTTGGGTTGCCCCCATGGTGTCAAAGTGTTACTAGGGTATGGAATTCCAACATAAGGCATTCCTATAGGATTAGATGGATGATTACCTATAGGTATTTGATAACCATAACCTCCAGAAGATTGAACGATAACAGGTTGTGCCCCCAAGGGATGACCTGAACTGGATGGGGGATTTACCACATTAGTATGGGTGGGAGGGACATAAACTGTAGATGGTTATATGTTAGAGGTCTATCTTTGACTAGCAACAATTCCAGTGTCAGATAAAGTAGATAGTGCCAGGGGTTGCCCCCTGGCATTAGAAGGTACTGACGAAACAGGAATTGAAGGTTGAATCTCAAGTGTAAAAGACCTGGGAAGATTAGGGATAGACATAACATGAGAGGTGATAGGGGTGGTATCTTGAATTGGGTTGTGGGGTGTTAATGGACAATCTATAATCGGTTCAGTGGATCTCATAGATTCGGTGAGTGAACGATATTCCCTAGGAACAGATGTGGACCTTGGTAGTGTTGGACCTAAGATGTCATCTATCTGCCTATTGATCTCCTTCACGCAGAGAATGGAAAAAAAGTATTTCCTATGTTCTTCTTCAATTTCAGAAGAGATTCCATGGGTTCCAAATGAAGGAATGGCATGACCTACAGGGGTTTCCCAAAATGAAGCATTGGGACCAAAATCTGGGTGAGCAACATCATCAACACGTCCTTCCACGGGAGAATGGAACGATGAATATTCCTGGGAAGGATGTTGGACCAAGGGAGGTGAGTGTGAAGAATATGATACTCCACTTTCCACAACCACATTATCTCCTACATGGGAGGTTGTAGCAGCTCCTTGGTTGATAGCTTCCATGGGATTTTCTCCTGAACCAGGAATAAAATCAGGTGGCAAGCCTCGTACTCTTCTGGACTATCTTAACTTAGCCAGTTTGTATAGTTCCTATCTAACCTAGGGTTTGAAAATATAGAAAACACACCAAAATACTTCCCTACACAAACTATAGGTCAAAACAAGCAGACTTAAAATTACAGGAGGAGTTCAAAAGTTAGGTCTCTCACTAGGATTGTCAAGAAGGTGCCACTCGCGATATACCTTGAGGGTACGTGCGTAGTAATATCCCTGAATGTTGTTTTCGGTGTATGACTCCAAACAAGAAAACCAAAGGGATTTTCTCAGATGGATAAGGTATCCTAGTGGGGTCTCTCGATATACTCAAGGTACGTGGGAGCTCGAAATGGTAGTAGTGTTGTCTAATGCATAACCGTACACAAGGATCCTTCCGATATACAATCGAGTACGTGAAGTACCTTTCTATATACCTCAAGGGTACGTGAAAGGTTGTTCGATATACCGAAGGTAAATGGAAGAACCGCGCGAGTTTCGGAATGTAATGCTGACAAATAACGACATCTCCTACACTTAACAACGCCCGAACACGTCTCTAACCTATCACTCAAGTTACTACATAAATTTTAACCTACAACTACCGTTAATTTTAACTTGTACAGTTAGGTGAATGCATGATGTTTTGACAGAAAAGTAAAACCATGTAGTATGCTTGTGCAAATGTTCACTTTACCATTCAGTATGCCTACTTACGGGAGGGAAGAGAGTGTTTTCTTTTTGTTTCAAAACCAAAAAGACTTCCAAACAACAGTCATGAACATCAAATCAAAGACAAGCAAACACTTTTACAAAACTGATTTATTCTTTTCGAAAACAAATGAGAAGGGTGAGGATCTCTTTTCCTTAAAGAAAAACAAAAGGCACACCTACATGCAAATGCACTCTATCTTTTCAATTTTCTCAAAAACATAAGCAAATCTAACTTAAAACTACCATTTTTTTTTATTCTGATCGAGATAGTCCTAGATGCATGAGAGACAGAAGATCATGAAGGTCTTGAAAGCTTGCAAAGCCAATAAGAAAACTCAAAACCAATGCTCAAATATGATGTCCTAGTCTCAGTCAAAACTTTTCTTTTTTGAAGGAAGGAAAAAGAAGTTTACTATGCAAGTAAGAAATGAAACCTAGAAACTAATATAATGTTCTTCTTTCAATTTATGCAACGAAAAGAGATTTCAATAACACCCCAAAAATTTCAGAAAACAAGGAATCCTTCTTTAAACACAACCAATCAAGCATAGAAGCGGATGAACAATCAAAAAGACTTAAGAAAACTTTTGAAATTCCACTCAAATCAGTCTTAAACCATCAAATTAGCAAGCTACACACATCAGATTCAATAACACAAGCCTGATGACCGAACTGAAAGCAATCAAAATCCAAATTTTTGCAAAGAAAAATGAGGAAAAATGGTTTTGGGATGATGCCTACCTGGCGCCACGCTTCGGAGGTGTTTGACAGAGCATTTCCAAGACAACACTGCTCCTGGAAAATGGGTTACAAGAGGTGGCACCGCTCATTGCTCACTTTGTTCAGGTGATGGCACCACTCCTCGTACACATCATGGGCACGGTTCCCTATAGATGGCCAAAACAAAAAAAAGAACGATGGATCAGATCAGAAAACACTAGATCATGGAAAATACTGATGAATTGAATATGGAAATAGAGCATAAATGACCGAAATGACTCAAATCTGAACAGATATGGAAATTTCAAACCCAAATAATGCAAGTCATAAAGCAGATCTGACTGAAGAGAGTTAAAGAAAATGGAGCCTGGATTCGGACAAGAGTTGTACACTAAGGAAGATCAGAACAACTGATATGCATGCTCCCCAGCGGAGTCGCCAGATTTGTTGGCTAGAATATTTCACCTCCTGCGGACAGCAAGGTGTTCCACTTGTCTGAATGGTTCAGATCCAAAACAAATAGAGGACAAAGGTTGAAGACTCTCCCTAGATGCCGTAGATATCTAGAATACAAGGCTTTGATAGTCCACCTGTGTACCTGCAATCAAGCTCAACACAAAACAGATCAAAGCGACTAGAATATGATCTACTAATCTATGCTAGTGACTAAGGAATCTAGAAACATATATGCAAAATCATAACAACAACAACATATGTGGGACAAAAATCAACTTGCATTAATGAAATATGAAGAATTTTACAACCAAGCCTTAGTGTTGACATGCATCTCCATGAAACCAAATTCTCATCCCCAAAACCTCCGACTCTAGCTCTCTATGCTCTCTCCAAATGATCTTGGGCCAAGGATCAATCCAACGGCATAAAAATACCTTCAATGTTCTCCCTCTCTCAACCATGACCATAAGCTTGTATTTATAAGGCTAGATGGATAGGATAGGTTGAGACATTTGTGGGTGAGGTGGCCTCCAATATCCTAGGATGGGGGATCTCGAGCTCAACTGACCCACTACAGTAGGGATAAGGGATATCTCGAGGCTTATCATCTAGAAGCCTCAAGAAGCTTCTCTTTTTCCCTTTTTACCCAGGGTACCATGTTTTTCCTTCAGTGACAGAGCGGTTTTGGTAAAACTGCTTATGGACTAAGGGCTATAAGCGGTGGCACCACTTATGAGCAACAGAGTATGGACAGTGTGAACAAGGGTACCACTCCTGGATAAAGGGGCATGCGTAGTGCTGGGGATTTTCATGTAATATTGATGAAAAACCATTTAGTTTCCACCCTAGAAGCTGGGATTTAGGGAAAACAGGTATGTCAAATGTCTTATCACATGATGGTGACAGGATTTTGGTATAACAAGATCATTGCTCGCCGAATCTCCTCAAGAGCCTTCTAGGGGGTTCCCACTGGTGCAGAAAATTCATGAACCAATCCAAGGCGCGACCCCTTAAGGTCGTGATCATTTGTGCCTTCTTTATATTGGAATTATGTACTAAGTGTACCATCTAGACAACTTCACAAAGGAACCAATGATGTTCTGGGTTTTCTATTCCATTCTCATTAAAGGTGGGTAGTCTAACATCTGTCCTCGCCATTAGGGTGGAACTGGGATCATTCACTGGATTCCCTGAATTTACAAGATTTACTAGGATCACTGATGGGCTTCCTTGCACACCAGTCCCGACACTAGGACTACTAGTGTTCACAATTGGTTCAGTAGAGGAACTTCTAGGTCTCGCTCTAGGGGTTCTCTCTGGAATACCATAGTCATGTCCTATTCTTGGTGATTCTGCAGACCCTCCCGATTCTGCTCTCACAGAAACTGGGATATACTCTTCCTCTTCGTCTCAGGATCCTTCGTCTAGGTATGAATCACATCCATATTCACACTCCCTGGGAAAGCTATAGGCCCTCCTGCCTCCTGTTACCTTTATCCTCTTTCCTGACCGAAACCTCCTTCCTCTTCTCAAGAATCCAGTGCCTAACTCATCCTCAGAACTTCCCAGGAACATCTCTTCTTACTACCTTCCATATTACTCCTAGTTGTTACATAGCACATCCGTTCCACAAACTACGTGACATAATCACTACGACTCTCCCTATCCATTTCCTTGCGCTCGCCCATCTTTCGACAACCTCTTCTTGCGCGAACATCATCATTTTAGCCTCCAGCCAGTCTTCTATCTCCTCTTTCGTTGGGTGCCACAACATCTCCCCGGTTTAATTAATACATCCCGTCAATAGAACCATTTGTTGGCCGCTTTTCTCCACTCATGTGACCCAGATTCTGTGTAGCCTACCGATCCAACAACTACCCGAGATATTGACCTGACAGAGCAAGCCCCATCGGCAATACCTACGAAGCAGGAACAGTCTTACCCGAGGTATCTCGTAGATGGGTAACCACCAGAACCATGTTTCTGCAATTGTCGGGGGAGTATAGTCCCTTGTCTCGCAGCCAAGGAGCTCAATGAAGGCAGCAGGATGGCTGGATAGAGGAGTCAGTTATGCACGACCGAGCACAACCGTATGTTATCACGCATGACCTGACTTTCCTTTCCACCTCGCAGCTGGTGCAACTCGTGCGGCGTAGCTGATTCATGTCGATCGAATCTACGACTTAAATCAAGATTCATAACAGAAATCATACCGAATTATATATATACAGATTCAATTCGACAATTCATTTTGTTCGTCCATTTACCAATTGCAAGAAACTAATAGAGACTCAAGCACATTTAACATTATACAAAGAGAAACTAGTAATCAATCACATAAACATTCACCACATCAACCATTCATTGAGACACAAGAAATAACATGGAAACCCATATGGGAAAAACCACCCAGGTGCTCTTCATCCGGCATGAGAAAGGATATAGCACCTTGCACTCTGCAAGATGCAAACTGATCGTGAGATGTGTCTTTAAGTTCAAACTTATAGTTCTCATGTTCTCTGGTTAGCTTTTCTACTCTACTCCTACTCCTAGTGGTATGCTCACATGACAGTCAGATCCGCGGCTCAATAACCCCTATAATGATACCATACTATTACCGAGTCTACTCTTCTAATCACTATGACATTACAACAAAACCAGCATCCCTCTCCATGGATTACCGCTAAATAGAAAACTACTACGGAAAACTGAACAGAGATCAACGAAAACATCACAGACCAACCTTCTAACCATTGCATCCCTCCTATTATACTAATTTACATGGCCACGCAGGGCCAAGCTACATACTGGTAGTCTATTAGCCATCACCATCAGCCAGCCCTCTGGTTACAACTGTGGTGATCATGACTTGACACGAGGCACTATCAGCCTGACTTACAAATATCTTCTCATATGTGCATAGCTGCAGGCTTACGCCGCCTTATACGGCCATGATCTAGATTATGCATTTGTCGCTTTCTGTCCGTTTTCCCCTTGCGCGCTTCCACACTTGCTTTTCCTTTTCTGTGTACCTCTCTGTTATGCCTTCGTGGGTCCTTTACATCCTTCACGATCTTCCTTTTCTTCCAATGTGCGCATAGTGCATTTTCCTTGGTTGCACGCATGAACTTCCTTCTTATGCCCCTTTTCCAGGCCAACAGTTGCTCTCGGACAAAAACAATCCACTGTTTTTATAGTCCTAAAACGCGCACCCGTTATATAGAGTAAAAACACGTATGCGATTTGTAGGAGTAAAATGCGCACGCGATAGTTTTAAGCACAATTAATAGGTTAGGTGCGCAGCTAAGGCAACGAATAAAATCATAAGAAAACAAATGTTTTCTATGGTTAGAAACAAAGCAAATGTTTTTAGTGTTCCCTTCTTTTCATGCATATAAATGTTTCTCTCTATACCCCCAATAATCCCTAGATACCCCTATCTCTTTCTAAATATACCTCCCTGATTCTCTCTACATCCCTCCCTATATGTTTCTTTCTCTCCCTTACTCCATCCCTCCCTCTCTCACCGTGATGATGATGATGATGATGAACATGATGATGATGATGAGCATGATGATGGTGATGATGATGATGAAGACGATGATGATGATACTGATGGTGATGAAGACGATGATGATTATCATGATGATGATGATGATGATGATGATGACGATGATGATGATGATGACCATGATGATGAAGACGATGATGATCTGTTGATGATCATCATCATTATTATGATGATGATCATTATTATGATGATGATAATGATCAACATGATCGTGATGAAGAAGATGATGATGATTATGATGGTTATGATGATGTTGATGATGATGGTCATGATGATGATGATGATCACGGTGATGAAGATGATGGTTATGAACATCATGATGATGATGATAATGATGAACATGATGATGGTGATGATGATGAACATGATGATGGTGCTGATGATGGTGCTGGTGATGATGAACATGATGCTGATGATGAAGATGATCATGATCATGATGATCATGATGATGATGATGATTATCATGATGGTGATGATGATGGTGATGACATTGATGATGATGATGAAGATGTTGACGATGATGATGATGATGATGAACATGATGATGGTGATGATGATGATGAACATGATGATGATGATGAAGACGTTGATGATGATACTGATGGTGATGAAGACGATGATGATTATCATGATGGTGATGGTGATGATGATGATGATGATGACGACGATGACGATGATGATGACGAAGATGATGATGACGTTGATGATGATGATGATGACCATGATGATGAAGACGACGATGATCTATTGATGATGTTGATGATGATGATCATGGGGATGAAGACGACGACAATGATGATAATTATGCACATAATGATGATGATGATGATTATCATGATCATGATCATGAAGACGGTGATGAAGAAGATCGACATGATGGCGATGAAGAAGATGATGATGGTTATGATGATGTTGATGATGATGATGGTGATCATGGTGATGAAGACGATGATTATGAACATGATGAGGATGATGATAATGATGAACATGATGATGGTGATGATGAGGACCATGATGATGGTCCTGATGATGATGAACATGATGATGATGATGATGATGAAGACGATGATGATGATGATGATGACGATGATGATGACGATGATCACGATCACGATGATGATTATCATGATGGTGATGATGATGATGATGATGACGATGATGACGATGATGAAGATGTTGACAATGATGATCATGAAGATGATGACGAATACTATGATGTTGATTAACATGATGATGGTGATGATGATGATGATGATGATGATGAAGACGATGATGATGATACTGATGGTGATGAAGATGATGATGATTATCATGATGGTGATGATGATGATGATGATGATGATGATGATGATGAAGATGACGACGATGATGATGATGACATTGACGACGACGACGATGATGATGATGATAATGAAGAACATGACGATGGTGATGATGATGAACATGATGATGGTGATGATGATGATGATGAAGACGACGACGACGACGATGATGATCATGATCATGATCACGATGATGATTATCATGATGGTGATGATGATGATGATGACCTTGATGATGAAGACGATGATGATCTGTTGATGATGATGATGATTATCATGGTGATGAAGACGATGATGATGAACACCATGATGATGAAGATAATGATCATCACGATGATGATGATTATGATCATCATGATGATGATGATTATGATCATCATAATCATGATCATGAAGATGATGATGATTAACATGATGATGATGATGATGATGATTATGCTGGTTATGATTATGATGATTATGATGATCATGATTATTATGATTATGATGATTATGATGATGATGATGATTATGATTATGATGATTATGATGATAATGATGAGAGTCACGATGATGATGATGATGATCATGATCATGATCATGATCATGAGGGTCATGATGGTGAAGATGATGATGATGAACCTCATGATAATGATGATGATGATCGTGATGATCATGATGATAATGATAATGATGATCATGATGATGAACATGATGATGACGATGATGATGATGATGATGATGATGATGATGAAGATGAAGACAATGATGATGAATATGATGATGATGATGATGATGATGATTATGATGATTATGATGATGTTTATGATGATTATGATGATTATTATGATTATGATGATTATGGTGATTATGATGACGGTCATGATGATGATGATGATGATGATGGTGATGATTATGATGAAGATGATGATGATGATGAAGATGATGATGATGATGATGATGAGGATGATTATGATGAGGATGATGAGGATCATGATGGTGAAGATGATGATGGTGAAGATGATGATGATGAACATCATGATAATGATGATGATTATGATGATGATGATGATGATGATGATGGCGATGACGACGATGATGATCATGATCACGATCACGATGAACATGATGATGATGATGATCATGATCATGATCACAATGAACATCATGATGATGAAGACGGTGATGATGAACATAATGATAATGAGGATGATGATGATGATGATGATGATGTTCATGATGATCATGATCATGATCATGAAGACGATGATGATCGACATGATGATTATGATGATGATGATGATGATGGTGGTGGTGGTGATGAAGATGATCAACATGATGAAGATGATGGTGATGATGGTGATGATGATGATGATGATGAATATGACGACGATGATGATGATGAAGATGATGATGATGAAGATGACGATAATGATGATGATGAAGATGATGATGATGATGATGAGGGTCATTATGAGGATGATGATGATGATGATGATGAGGATGATGATGATGATGATGATGATGATGATGACAATGATGATGAACATCATGGTGATGAAGAAGACGATGATGATGATGATGAAGATGATGGTGATCAAGATGATGATGATGATGATGATGATGATGATGAGGGTCATGATGGTGAATACGATGATGATGAAGACATATGTGACTTACTCACTATCCCTCTATGACTTACTCACTGGCCCTCCTTGCCTTTGTCCATGATGATCATGATGATGAAGACGATGATGATGAACATGATGATGATGATGATGATGATCATGGTGATGATGATCATGATGATGAAGATGATGATGATCAAAATGATGATGATGAAGAAGAAGATGCTGATGATGAAGAAGAAGATGATGATGAAGAAGAAGATGATGATGATGATGATTAACATGATGATGATGAAGAAGAAGATGATGATTATCATGACAATGAAGACAATGATGATCAACATGATGATGATGATGAAGATGATGGTGATGATGGTGATGATGATGAATACGATGATGATGATGATGATGATGAGGGTCATGATGACGATGATGATGATGAACATGACGACGATGATGAAGATAATGGTGATTATGATGATGGTGATGATGATGATGATGATGATGATGAAGATGGTGATGATGAACATCATGATAATGAGGATGATGATGATGATGTTCATGATGATGATGATGATCATGATGATGAAGATGATGATGATCAACATGATGATAATGATGAAGATGGTGATGAATATGATCAACATGATGAAGATGATGGTGATGATGGTGACACCATCCATCTCTCTCTCTCTCTCTCTCTGCATGTGTGAACCTGCATCTTTCTCTCCTTCTATATGTTCCCTCGTCACCCCTCACACACACACACACCTTCTATCAGTCCTTCAATATCTCT
>LPNX010260195.1:291679-302751 GCA_001517045.1 Pseudotsuga menziesii | reverse complement strand
ATCCACTTTTCCATTCACCAATCCTCTCTCTCATCAAACCATCACCCACTTCCTCCCCTCCACCTTATCCTCCTTTCTCCACTCAAATTTACAACATCTCTCTAGGACCTTGACCATTCCCAACCCCCTCTCAACTATTAAGCATCCCCACTTGAACTTCCAACATCTTCCTAGGCCCTTGAACCTTCCCCACCCCCTCTAAACTATTATCCATACATTTGATATATTACACATAGTGCTATATTTTTAGCTCTACAACACGCGTTCGTGTCATATAGTTACATAACGCGCTAGCATTTTATAGTTATATAATGTGCACGCGTTTTATAGTTATATAATGTACTCGCATTTTGTAGTTATATAACGTGCACGTGTTTATAAATTCTATAAGCCAGGAAATGTAATTTGAATTTAAACATGCAAATTCACTTGCTTGCATGTCACCAATAGTCCTATGTGTATGTTTTGGAATTTGCTTCAGTAATACCAAACCTATGATATGGTACATGATAAACCATAGCTAATTGGGTATTTCCCCCATTTTCTGAAGAATTCCTTGTTTACACACTCATTACAGTATGCTACACACACTCATTTTTGACAAAATCTTAAACATAAATAACACTTTTTCTGTAGATTCTAAATATGTAATTTTTATTAAAAAATATTATATTTTCCTATTTGTTCTCAATTTCTATTGTGTCCTAACTCCTTAACTCAAAATACATGTCGTTAATGTTATTCCCATAACCTTTTCAATTTGTAATCGTTTAAAAAAAAAGTATATGGTACACTAGAAGACACTAACCTCTACATTCTATAAAAACCCCATTTCATGATTATTTCATTAAGACCTTCAAAGGTTGCACCCACAAAAGATGTACCATTTTTGAGGATTGATCACTTAGATAATTATAAATAAAAAAAATTACTAATTTTATTTTCAAAAAATAGTGCTCCTCTAGTGTTATGTGCTCACTACATGCCTGCAAAGTTTTTTATCCCGAAAGCATCATTTAGGACCTCAAAGGATGCACCCACAAAAACATATTCCTTATCATTTTCCTAAAAAAAAATGTGACTGTTAGAAAAAATGAAATTTGCCATAGTTATAAAAAATTTCAATACATGAACCTTATATATTTGGAAACGTGATTCAATTTCCTACATTTAATATTTTTTATTCAAAGCAAGATATTTTATGTAAGTATCTCAAAAAAAAATTAAGTTGAGGGATTGCTGATTTTTCAGTTTTCTATTGCATCTAACGTGCCAAAAGTGACCCTCATTAGCTTTCTATCCATTCGATGATTCCATTATGATAGTTCAAAGAGAAATGAATAATTTTAGAATTATTTTTGGTGGTGCCGCAATTATGTGGAAATTAGACGTAAATATTTAATACAACATGCACGAATTATAATAAGAAAGTTTCTCTGACACTATTCTCACCAGATGGGTTCTAAAACTAAAATAATATTTACATAATTGGTTTTAGAATCTCAGACTACTGATTTGGTAAAGAATTTTAAATGCACAAAGGAATTGTATCACTCGTGAATTCGAATGAAAACCCTACTTCCAAGAATTTGAGTTAGGTTAGCTAAGAGTTCAAGCATTTTGAAATTTTGATTGTAAGGTTCAATAAAATGGATATTTGGTGTTTCAGTTTTAGGGTTGGAAGTGAGTGAGATGACCAACAAACTATGGAGAGTTGGAAAGAATTTAACAGTATTGGGGTGTTGACTTCTCATTTGCCATATCTATTTCTTCCTTTGATGTTTTTATCGGTACTCGGTGTTGGATTTGTTATTCCATTTGGATGTCTAGTGGGTATCTTATTTGTTTGAGGAAATGATATACAATATTGTATGAGAAGGCTCCTGTGGGATTCAAGTGAAAATCTCTATTGGAAAAATCTGAATCAACTTTCTTCCTGGTTGATTGGATTACATTGACGGTCCTGAGAATGGCCTTGTGATATTTGAGTCTAAATATGGTCCAAATCTTTGTTGCAAAGATCCAATGAATCCATTAGATTGAGCATTTTATTGTATGGAGCCATCGTAGAAGAGTTGCTTCTTCCATGTATTTGGATCTAGGATTTGGATCAAGAGCCTAGATCCAAATCCTAGGCTCTATAAGATGCTCAAGGAGAGCTATCAAATCAAGTTTTAAATTGGTTTGAATGAGAAACATCCTACCAGTAGGTAAGATTTAAAAATATTACACAATAAAAAAATTCCAAAATTAGTCACATCAATTTTGTTTTCGGAAGGAGATCATGTCTCGAGCATTAACATAACATTTTGAAATAAATCATGAAAATTGTGTTTGGTTTGGGATGGATTTCCTATGGAGAATCCCAATTTATGAATCAATTTTATTTTATAGTAAAAAAATTTTGGATTGGCATAAGAACACCCAACCATAATATAAATAGAGTTCTGATACTATATTTTTTTTGGCTTGGTATTGGAAAAAAAACTACAAATAACGATATTTAAATGAGGCATATTTTAAATGCTTGGTTTGGAAAAAACACCCATCCCCAAAAATAGGCATGGTTTTGCAATTAATCCTGGAGCTGGACCTGGAGAATGGCGAGGAGATAAATTTAAAATGAGATTACCTGTTCGCATAAATGTTATGGTTTTGATCAAATTCCCTCTTCATTGGTTCCCTTCACTTTGCCGCAGATTTTGTTTTTTATAAAAAAAGTTGTTGTTATGTATATTAGCTTTGGTGTATTATATAGCCATTGATTTCATTCAAACGAAAATACACGTCTTTTTATTAATGGCCAACATAATATTTGTTATTTTTTATTATTATTTTGTTAGGAAAAAACGTTACAACATCTCCCTCATACTCGTCAATATAATTTTTGGCCGGCATAATATCAACAAACATTACAACATCTCCCTCATACTTGGAAATATTATTTTTTGCTGACATAATATCAACAAACGTTATCAGATCTCCCTCATACAAGATTTAACAAATGTTACAAGATCCCCATCATACTGGTCTGTAGAGCGCCTCTCGGTGCAATAACAATATTGGTAAATGTTTATAGGTTAATGTTTTTCATATTTAAGTATTTTTGTATTTAAATATTTTAATAACTTTTGATCAAAATACAATAAATATTTATGTGTTAATATTTTATTATTATCAGTGTTTATGTTTTTTATGAATATTTATGCTCTCGCAAGTTAATCTCTTTTTGTCAATGCAATTTTGATAAATATGCATAAGTTTTAATCTTGTGTATTTTTCCATGATCTTATTCATTTATACATTAGTTTATCATTTCTTAGCTTTTATTCATCATGTTAAGAGGTAGTTATGTTCTTGTGTTAATTTATCTAACCTTTTTGTTTGGAAGGTGATTTTTTTTAGGGGCTTAGATCTCTAGTGTTTGGTGACAAATAAGAAACCAACTAATGCTTAAGATTTAGAAACATGTTGCATAGAAATATTATACGTTACAAATGTTTGGCAAGTAGGATAGTGCTGAAGGGGGATTCTGGCCATACAAAACTTCAAAGCGATTCATTTGAGTGGCAGCTTCATAAGTTGCATTATACCATCATTCTACTAAAGGTAACAACTAAGAAAATTGTGATTGTCACTTTAAAGTAAAAAAAAAAATATGATTCCAAATACCTATTAAAAACTTTATTTAATTGACCATTTGTTTTGGGGCGATAGGTAGTTCTAAGATTCAATTGAGTCTCATGGAGCTTAAATAGTTCTTCCCATAAATTGCTAGTGAAGGTGGGGTCACAGTGCATGAAAATAGTCTACGACATACCATGGAGTTTGAAGATATTATCCATGAACAATTGAGCTACCATAAAGGAATTAAAAGAGTGTTACAAGGAAAATAAATGAGCATATTTAGAAAGGAGATCAACCACAACCATGATTATAGAATTATTGCCAAATTTTGGTAACCCCAGAATGAAATCAATAGAAATGTTAGTCCATATTGTAGTTAGAATTGAAAGTGGTCAAAGTTCACCTTGAGGTTTCACAATCTCCCCTTTATGTCTTTATAAAGAGTCACATTCAACCAAAAATGTGTGGATGTCCTTCTTCATGCGTTCCTAGAAAAGTGAGTGTTTGATCCTTTCATATGTTTTATTAAATCCATAATGATCAGCTATGGGGAATGAATGGAGCTTAAATAACACCTAATATTTCAATAATGATTCCTTGTGAAAATATAGATTTCCTTTATAACAAATCTCATCATTGTAGCAAGTGTAGCATCGATATGCATGGGTTTCCTATTGAAGTTTCTTGATCATGGTAGCAAGCATGGGATTTGTCAGCCATTTATTACAAATAACATTCAACTAGTTGACAAGTCTCAATTTTGGTAGGTAAAGTACATATCTTAGAGCTTAACCATGTAGATAGAGAGGTGTTATTTAAATATTGGTTACAATTTTAGGTTAATTATGTATTTAATGAATAGAATGATGATGATGGGAGTATTTAGCATTTTTTTTGTTTGATTTATTTTAATTTTGACTAAAGAAATCTATTGCATGGTATAAGTGTGTAATTATGAACTGTAAAGGATCGAGTTAGGGGTTAAAGTCAATTTCCAATGCTTCCCTGTTTTGAAGATCAAGTCATGAATCAAAGATAAGTTCCACTTTTTGCATGATATGTGTTAAAGTTCTAGTCATGATACAGTCACAATTGAAGTCCACTACAAAAGGATAACTAGTACTTGAAGTTTTAGAGATTAATGAAGGAATGTACAATTGGAGAAGGGAAATTACACCTACCTCCAATACATTTCGAGATCCTAACTCACTACTAGTTATCTCCAGCATTCTCAAGAACAATGGCTAAGCTATGATCGAGTTTAGACTTAAGTCAATTTTAGCACTAGATTTTAGATATTTTCTATTCTTTGTAATAAATAGACCTTCGAGAACTAAGACGAGGGTTCAACTCTCAAGTATTTTGAACAATTGATACAATGATTTTGTGACAGGTTTTGCATTGTTATACATTTGTGGAGTTATAAATATTTGACCAAGTTAATGACAGTTTCATGTTCTTTGCATATTGTGTGCTTAGTTTCTTTCACCTGTGTTGCTTTGGGGAAGGCCCCCCTCATCATAATAACATGAGTTCCCCGTTACTTAAATTAGTTTAGATAATTCATGTTCATGCTTGGTTATCTTTTGGTTATTTATATTCAGCCATAATTTTATTTCACTTTTTGTAGTGTAGATCAATTATTGTTGTAGTACTATTGTTCATTCATTACCGTAGTTTCATGTAGAATTGTTTTTCCTATAAAATATAGTAGTTACACAAATTGGTGTATGCTTCTAGTATTCAATTCTACGATTTAGGGTAGTGAGATCAATTGCATGCTTTTATATATTTGATTTAGTTAGATTGAATTTACCTTCCTTCATGGTTTTGATTAGTTATAATTAAATTGAGTTCTTTCATAAGTTTACTTCATTTGAAATTAGATTTAAATTCTTTCGTAAGAGTTGCTTTATTTTATCCAATTTGCAATAGTTAGTTTCCTAATATCTTCTAGAATAGTCAATTGCTTCTTAATTAAATAGTTATGTAATTTATTTCTTATATTAGTTATTTGGGTAAATGCTCTTTCAAATTGTTTTCACTAGCATCCTTTCATTGATTAATAGAGTTTAGATTAGTAGCATATTTTCGTGTCTTACTTAGGGTTAGTTTAGGCACATTATAGTCACATCATTATCCCTCTTTTTAATAAGGATTAGTCCACCTCCACCTTAGGATAGAAGCTCTTGATAGTTGCACATATAGTTCTAACACCTCTTAAGTTTTTATGATCCTGGATTGAAAAAGTAAAGTAGGAATTTTGTATTGTTGAACTTTAATTGGTTATCATATGAGGAAGCCACCACTTTTTAGCATTGTTGAAAGGGAGGTGCTAAAAATTTAAGAGAATAAAATCCTAAAAATATATATATAAAAAGAAAAAAATACAGTTGTAACATGCATGCCTCCATGCCAAAAGGATGAATTTGGAAATTTCCTACCTAATTCCCCTATGAACGAAACAGTCTCATAAGACTTTAGATTTAGTCAACCCCTTAGCTCTGACCAAACTGGTCCTGACTATAACCCAAACTTAGATAACTTCTTCGCTAACTCTAGTACCAACACCTCTTAAGTTTGTACGATCCCATATTGACAAAGTAAAGTAGGAATCTTGTATTGTTAACCTTTAAATGGTTGTCATATCAATGAGCCACAACTAGTCCCCACGAATGAAAGAGAAGAAAAATAAGGAAACATGTTCTTCAAAGCGTCAAGAGAGAGAATTTGCTACCACATTCTCCTTTTCCTTCCTATAAATTATCTCATAGTCATATCCCAACATTTGGTGATCCATTGTTGTTTCTCATGAGAGGAAGTTATTTGTATGAGAAAGTATATTAGGAAACGATGATTGTTTTGATATGGAAACATTTATCAAGTACGTATGGATGTTATATTTCCACAACATGTAATACAATCATCATCTATTTTTCATAACTTAATCTTCCCATGTGCCACTCATAGAGTCACTTGCTAGTAAAATCCAATGGTATGTCTTCTTGTCTGGGGACTATTTTGAGGCCTTTACACGGGGCATCACACTTGAGGACAATAGTTTTAGTGAAGTCGGGTAAAGTGAGTATTGGAGTGGTAAACATTGCCTCCTTTAAGTCCTAGAAAAACTTTTATGTCGTATTATTCCAATTGAAAACATTCTTTCTTAGGAACTCTATAAGTGGGGCCACAATCTTACCATAGTTTGGAGCGAACTTTCTGTAATATCCAGTGAGACAAAAAAAAATATTTAAGGCATTTAAGAGTTTTAGGAGGAGGCCAATCCTTCATTTTTCATATTCTCTTTGGATCCAAACACACACCCTTCTTGTTGGCACTGTAGTTAGTCATGTTTGCTACCGTGCCAAAAATATAAATTGTACATAGTAGTTTCTCTCTAGGTTGGTGGAGTAACGTATAGTTACCATGTGCCCACAATATACTGTATACAAAGGTGTATTGATATTTTTGTTATGAAATATTTAAGGACCGTTAATGACTAATAATTGTTGTCTATTTTGTATGTAATGAAAGAGGTAGTTGGAGAAGAAAGGTTGTTGTTGTAGTAGTTGTTTATATTATTACCTATGTGGTTATTGTACTTATGATTGAGGTGGTAGGGACAGAAGAATAGAGTAGACTATCTAGACATCCATAAGAGATGAATGTTGGAATATTGATACTCGGTTAATAACATATTTTCCCATATGTGTTTAAGACGTGTTGTGAATCCGTATTTGTTGTAAATAAACGATTATAGTCTATAGTTTTAAACTTCATGTGATTCCAATCTATTTTATGTTCCATTAATTCTTATGAGAGTCTCAGGTGAGACATTATTCATCTTATGAATGCTGAATATGAGGTTATTGTTGGTCTAGTGTTTTGATCCTTAGGTCTAAAACTGCCAACAATTGGTTCTATTGATGGGAAATACAAGAGTTAGTTTTTTCATAAAGAAATGAGGACCTGGTGTTGAGAATATAGTTTTCATTGATATCAAAGGAGTTCAGGAATGACAAAGGAATAAATGATAGACATGATGGCAAGATGAACTCAGTAAAATACAAGGGATCCATAAAGAAAATATACATGGATTGTCAGATGATGTCAAATCAATTCAGCGATTAAAAAGGAATAACTAGTAAACATGATGATAGGGAAAAATCAATGTAAGAAAAAGGAATTACAAATTCAGATGGTAGATCGATGACAGTGGAAAAATCCACAAAGTAAGCAGTGGAAGATAAAATTGCAAAGCACCAAAGAATATTTAGACAACCCAAATCATTCGAGAGACAGAGATCAATGGTATATAATAATATCCGCAAAATACATATGTGTGGACAATAACATTCTCGAACACTAGAGTGAAGTGAAGAGTTGGATGACCCAGATCAGTCGAGAGATAGAGATCATTAGTCTATAATAGTATTTGCAGTATGAAAGTGCAAGATCTTTAAGATGTGGAACTAATTGCGGGAGGATGAATTAGGGAATTTGGTTTTGAGAAGATCGACGGTGGTGAAGGATTTTCGCACAAGAAAGGTAAAGATCTGCAATCCGCATTTGATCATAGATCGGAGGTCAGAAGTGAACACGCAAGGAAATAAACTGTTCAGAAAAATTGCAGAAACAAATTTACGGAAGAAAATTGTGGAGGTCTAAAATAGGAAAGTATGTTTTCACATTACGCAATCCTCAATCTCAAGATTGACGGCCAGGAAAGCATCAACAAGAAATAAAAGGCTCGGAGAGTTGCGAAAAATGATATGTGGAATCCCATTTTGAAATTATTAGAAGGCACATCCGCAATACACAAGATCAATGGTCAAGAAAGACTCCACAAGAGATCAACGACACAGAAGAAAAATTGTAGGAGAGAATCTACATGAAATCAACGGTGTGGAAGAAATCTTGCAGGAAGAAAATCGTGGAATCATTTTCAAAGAAATTTAGAAAATCCACAATCCGTATCTGATCTCAAATCAACGGTCAGGAAAAAGTCCACAAGAACTCAATGGTGTGGAAAGTATCGTGCAGAAAAGTAGTTACGGAAAGGAAATGGTGGAAGGACCTTTTTGAGAAAAGTCAAAACATGCTTCCACAATCTAAAACCTGCAATTTTAGAAAGGTCATTGCGGAAGGATTTTCGTTGCAGAAATATCATCACGGAAAAAAGGAAATTTCGGAAGGAATTCTAGTGCAGAATTATCATTGCGGAGAGGCAATTTTGGAAAGATTTTTGTTGTGGAAAGTCATGAGTGATAAACCTAAATAAAGTTAAATAATTATTAAAATGAAGATTTGTGTTCTCATGAAGAGGCATGATTTAAGAATGAAAAGGTGCAAATTTGAGGAGATGCATTCATAGAAAATTTCTTAGAAGGTATTTATAGATAGAGTGTTGAGTGAAAGAAATCGTCTCTGCAATCCAGATCGTAGCAGAAGCTAGAAGAGGTAGAGACCAATGACATGAAGAAGTATTTTTGAGAGAGATTGAGGAAAAAGGAGATATGGAAGATTAAAAAAAATATAGTAGGGTGGAAGGGTTGTGCAAGGGCAGGATACAAGCCTGCAAGGGGGTCATAACCTCCTTCCTATGGTACCTGGTAAATAGGGTGTTGTGGCATCCTTTCAGTGGTAGCTGTTAAAACCAGGGGGTCGTATCCTCCTTCCAATAGTAGCATGTAAATAGGGTGTAGTAGTATCCTTTTAGTAGCAACTGATAAAACCAGGGGGTCATAGCCTCCTTCTAGTAGTTGTTAGTAAATAGGGTGTAGTACCATCCTTGTCTGTAGTAGCAAGATGAAACTATTTGTAAATATAATTTTGTAGTAATAGGAAGTATTGATGGTTTACCCAATTGGGCTTCCATGATAAATTTGTGTTATGTCAGTTCTTATTGATCATGTGTTTTAATGAATAAATTAAAAGTGTCTTAAATTGTTAAAATTTGACAATATTGATTCACCCCCCCTCTCAGTATTGTCCAATATTCCAAAAACTGGTGTGGAATACATCGAGGAAGGAGGTACATGAATGCTTTTTGGAAAAGAGGAGGATTCCATGCAACAATAAACCAAGAACCCATGAATTGAACCCAAGAGATAGAAGTAAACATACATTTGCTCTAATTTGCATGAAATTTTCTTTGTTGAGTTTCCATGTTTAATATATGAATGGATAAAAAGATAGACATAAATATACTAAAAACACTAAACAATAAGTGGGTGATGGTTGTTGATTTTTGGTTTGAAAGGGTAAAAGACATATATATAGTAGAGTTTTCCATTGAATACAATAAGTCTCTTTGGATTAAAATGTTATTCATTGAAAAATGATTGATTTGCATGGAACCTGATAGGATGGAAGAGTAAGAACCTTGCATTAGGGGGGTCAAGAAAGAAAGGATAGGGTGATGTGATATAAAAGAAACAAAGGATGGACCTAGAGAAGAAAAATAGAAAAAGAGTAGAAAGGTGTGAGAGAAGGAATGCACAAAAGGAAGCAAAATGGAAGGGAATAATGGAGAGCTTGAGGAAGAGGGGTGAAGACATTGTATATAGGATTTATAGAACCAATAGTACCGGAGATAGAAGTGTACCTTCAAGAGGGTACAATGAGAAGAGAACTGCGCCAAAAGGGAGCATAGAGGACAAAGAGAGGCCAACAAAGAGGCGTGGCATAGAAGAAGGCATATCAAAGATGGATGTCAAAAGTGTAGATGATAAAGAAGGAGATGGATGCGTTGAAACAAAATGGAAAATTCATGATTATGATGGCTTAGACATATACAATAATGATTCCAAACATAGTATAAATTCTTATAGTATGATAGATAGTGAGAAAATTAAAGAAAATGATTCCTTGGTAATAGAATAATCATTCAATCGTATGAATATTGAGGAATCATCTGCGTTCACTAGTGAAGGATATAACGAAGTAAAATAGTATAACCCTCTTTTTTATGCATCCCATGACACACCTTAAAAATAGATAGTTCAGTTGAATAAAATGTTAGGAATATTTTTCTGTAGAGGATAAACGGAGAAAGATTTCCAAGTAGACGGATATTAGTTGTAGGAAGGTTAGATATGGAACGACAGATGAATTATTACACCTAGACTTATAGTATTTCATGGGACTATAAGGGATGATGCAATACAAAATGTGTTTACTTGTGGGGAAGTTTGGACTATAAAACAGTTAAGAACGAAGAAGTTAAAATAGCACAGTTAGAGATTACATTTAGAGACCACGCATTGACCCGATACATGAAACATAAGTCTACAACACCTATAGGACATAGTAGGACCCTAGAAAATATAAATACGGATATATTGAAATAATTTTAGAATCCTAAGTTAGAGTTACATTGTATTACAAATATTAAAGAGATTTATCTGCAGGTAGGTGAAACAATATGGGACTACAAACAAATA
>LPNX010260195.1:0-291640 GCA_001517045.1 Pseudotsuga menziesii | reverse complement strand
CCCCCCCCCCCCCCACCTTACATAATAGAAGGTTATGACACAATCTTAAGCAATGAAGATCACCATGCAACTGGGGTCCACAAAATGGAGCTAGTATTTTAGTATGGATGGTGCAAGTACAATCTCAAATTACTACCGTAACGATGTAGTTGCAAGAAATGAATAAAGAAAAAAATTTGCATGCCAATGTGTGGTGCACCCTATTCTTGATGGTAGGGAACCATTGAAATGAGTTCCCTACTCTTGGAAACTATATAGTGACTAGCACATTGAACTTGCTACCTATGGGGCCTCAAACATAATGATGTGATATTTGTCGATAATGGGGAAATGTACCTCCTTGCTACCTAACACTACAAAAGTACAAAATGACCACACATACACCCCTCTATGAATTATGTGAATCAATAGGACATGATGTGAATATTTTTGTGCACTACAGTCAGTGAAAGAGCACATTATAGATGATTATAACATCCAAGGAATAGAAGATAATATAGGTGAAGGAGGAGCAATGTATTTCAAGGAGGATTTAGAAGTTGAGGTTAAGGATACAACAGAGAAGGGAGGTAACCTATATAATTCAATTGTGGAGAAAACCACCACTTGGCGTGGTTTTGTATCAAATCATGCGTGCTCTATGGGTATTGTCAAAGTGCATGGCATGTGATAAAGGATTGCCCTGAAATTTTAGCAAAACAGGAAGAGAGAAAATGACATTGTAACATGGTGATAGTTGATTTGTGCAAGGAACACAAGTTGAAGGGACTTATGCATGTACATGTGATTACTAGAGGAGGCACGAGGACTGGATAATATAGAAATTGAAGAAGCTACATGAAACCGCTTCTCGTAGAAAAGTTAAAGAAATGACTAAAAGCACTATTGAAATTTGATTCCATGCAATAGAGGTAGTTCATGCATGCACAAAAGCTGATAAAGGATGCATCATTGCATGTATAAGAGCCACAAGACAATGAATACTAGGAGGACATGAACTTGGAGAATCAAGTAAGTGAATCTTTGCAATGTTGTATCAAATTATTAAGCGATCCCACAATTACTAGGAAGATGACATAGGTGCAAACAAGGTTAATGGTGCTAAGTGAGATGGAGTTTCCCATCTCTGCCCTACTACTAGAAAGAATAGTGTGTCATGTTAGTAAAAGTAAAATGACAAGGAAAGAACTTAAAATGGAAACAAAATTAAGGGGGATATGAGATGTGGTATGTCATGTCAGACTTAGGGTATGATGTAAATATTATGCCAAATAAATCATGGGAGGTGATGGGTAAGACAAAGTTAGTTTGGTCTCCTATTCACCTTATATTAGCTAATTAGTACCAAATTTACTCTATAGGAAGGCTATAAAATTTTGATATAGACCTTCATGTGGTACAAATGACACCGAACTTCAAATTGATCAAAATTATGGATAAAAAAGATCTCTATCCGCATCTATCAGGTATCGACATTGCTTGACAATAATGCAATATTAAACCTGAAACATAAACAAATTTCCATTGAAACAGATACCTTGTGAGTGGATTCATCAATTGATCATACGCAACGAGATCAATATATAGAACCAATGAATGATTACAAATAGAGTGTGGATCTAAATAATATTTATAATATTATCAGGCGAAAGGAAGACTATGTGAATTTGATGCCAGATGGTAAGATTAATTGGAGAATATTCATCTAACCATTTGATATCGTTTCAGAGGAAGCATTGGATAGGTAGAAAAATAGATTTTATTAAGGGTCCAATAGAATTTTTTCAAGGATTACTAAGTTAGTACGTTGGATAGGGTTTGATTTATGTGACCTTGTGAATTTTGATGGAATGGGGCCATTAGATAC
The DNA here is from genome assembly GCA_001517045.1 of Pseudotsuga menziesii. Lineage (NCBI taxonomy): Eukaryota > Viridiplantae > Streptophyta > Pinopsida > Pinales > Pinaceae > Pseudotsuga > Pseudotsuga menziesii. The sequence goes on along the minus strand of LPNX010260195.1, from coordinate 289,773 downwards.
CTTTATAGAACAAATGGATAATGAATTTCTTGAACCTTTAAGAATTTAGGTGATATACATGATTTTTGTTAAAGGAAAACCTACGCATTAGTGGGTGACACTCAAAGAAAGGTTACGGAGTGGGCACATTTAATGGAATGTGTTAGAATGAGTTTCTAGTCCTCAAAATATTTGGAACCGATAAACATTTATAAGGGAATATAAGATCCCCAAGAACACATATAGTACTATGGAAATAGATGGATAGAGAGAGAAGTTTCCAAGTACTATTGGGTTCATAGATTGTTCATGCCATAGAGATGGTATAGAGGAGTTGATATGTCCCCACCCTTCTACCAGAGGGAGGACGCGACTATGCTGCTATCAATCGGGGAAATCTATGCCCCAAAATGAAATATAAAATGCATTGAACTTAAAAACATACATAGATTTGTAAAACCTGTAATATACATCAGAAGCAATTACATTTCATTCAACACATTAGATATGTTCATCATACTTCATCAAGCAAATACAAATGCATAGATTAACACAAGAGATACTTATCTTGAAATAAGATTGTCCCGCAACCAGCTACATGGTTGCAACATTTCACCCACCCATAGGCCAGTGTGCTCATTAATCTCTCAGCAAAACTACCACCCCCGAGCTGGGCATGCTTCCCACAAGGAATAAGGGAACACTAGCAGGCTCACACATATCCAACGGTATATCAAAATTCCGACAAGCCAAACACAGTTGGGTTTATTAGGTTGTTAGGGTGGTGGAAGGGTATTAGCGTGTAATTATGAACTACAGAGGATTGAGTTAGGGGTTGAAGTCAAGTTCCAATGCTTCCCTATTTTGAAGATAAAGTCATGAGTCAAAGATAAGTTCCACTTTTTGCATGATATGTGTTAAAGTTATAGTCATGATACATTCACAATTGAAGTCCACTACAAAAGTATAACTAGTACTTGAAGTTTTAGAGATTAATGAAGGAATGTACAACTGGCAAAGGGAAACTACACCTTGCGCCAATACATTTCAATATTCTAACTCACTACTAGTTATCTCCAGCATTCTTCGCAACAAAAGCTAAGATATGATCGAGTTTAGACTTAAGTTAATTTTAGCATAGATTTTAGATATTTTCTATTCTCTATAATAAATAGACCTTCGAGAAATGAGATGAGGGTTCAACTCTCAAGTATTTTGAACAATTGATACAATGATTTTGTGACAAGTTTTGCATTGTTATACATTTATGGAGTTATGAATATTTGACCAAGTTAATGACAATTTCATGTTCTTTGCATATTGTGTGTGCTTAGTTTTTTTCACTTGTCTTGCTTTGGGGAAGTCCCCCCTCATCATAATAACATGAGTTCCCAATTACTTAAATTAGTTTAGATAATTCATGTTCATGCTTGGTTATATTTTGGTTATTTAGATTCAGCCAAAATTTTATTTCACTTTTCTGTAGTGTAGATCAATTATTGTTGTAGTACTATTGTTCATTCATTACTGTAGTTTCCTGTAGAATTGTTTTTCCTACAAAATATAGTAGTTACATAAATTGTTGTATGTTTATAGTATTCAGTTCTACAATTTAGGGTAGTGAGATCAATTGCATGCTTTTATATATTTGATTTAGTTAGATTGAATTTACTTTCCTTCATGGTTTTGATTAGTTATAATTAAATTGAGTTCTTTCATAAGAGTTGCTTGATTTTATCCAATTTGCAATAGTTAGTTTGCTAATATCTTCTAGAATAGTCAATTACTTCTGAATTAAATAGTTTTTCTATCTTCTTGTAGTTGAATAGTTCTGTAATGTATTTCTTATATTAGTTATTTGGGTAAATTCTCTTTCAAATTGTTTTCACTAGCATCCTTTTATTGATTAATAGAGTTTATATTAGTAGCATATTTTCTTGTATTACTTAGGGTTAGTTTAGGCACATTGTAGTCACATCATTATTCTTCTTTTTAATCAAGATTATTCTACCTCCACCTTAGGATAGATGCTCTTGATAGTTGCACATATAGTTCCAACACCTCTTAAGTTTGTATTATCATGGATTGACAAATTAAAGTAGGAATTTGGTATTGTTGAACTTTAATTGGTTATCATATGAGGAAGCCACCACTTTTTAGCATTGTTGAAAGGGAGGTGCTAAAACTTTAAGAGAAGAAAAACCTAAAAATATATAAAAAAGAAAAAAATACAGAAAAAATATGTTGTAACATGCATGCCTCCATGCCAAAGGGGTGAATTTGAACGTTTCCTACCTAATTCCCCTATGAGAGAAACAGTATGATAAGACTTTAGATTTAGATCCTGGGCTTGTTATATCATCAATTAGAATCATCTGGTTGAATTGAAGAGGGGAAACATACGGCTCATCAGTCTTCGATAAGATTTGACGTGTATTTGCACATAAAAATCCATACTCATCATGTTGTATTGTAGATGGTTTGATCCATTTACAATTTAATAATATAGAACTATTTTCACCATAATCAACTTGAATAATTTCTTGTATGAATCCAACATAGAAGTTCTTTTCAGTGTCGTGATGAAATTCAACACTAACAACACAATCACAATTTTCATTTCCTGTGTCCTTTTCTTTCACTCTTAAATGACTACCATAGGCCTACATCCCACTGAAATGATAAGCATATATATGCGGAGGTCGTGAAATATCAATTTCCCCGATCATTAGATATTGACATTGTTGTCGTGCATAATTTATTGTATCAGCAATCCAATCATCAAATTTTGGAAAATTTGAACTACCTCCAATATTCGAATCCTGACGTCTATGATTTCAAGATCAACACATCCCTATTTGAATCTCTTCTTTGTATTTCCTGCATACAATATGAACATACATGATAGTAAGAATGATAATAATTTGGCTATTAGATGAAATTAAATAGATAAATTATCATGTAATTTTTTTTTTACATGTGCCACTTATCAAATGTGGATGTATTTTAAAGAACATAGGAATGTATCAAAGTTCCGTCCTCATTTGATAGCTTGAAGGGATATCCATTTCCTTCTAATACTTCACTTGAAACACTCTCATATTCATCATCATCCCATATATGTCGATTAACACTACCAAAATACTTCATATACTATGTGTAAAAACCTATGGCATCTTGCCTTAAATATCCCTCACACATGCTACCTTCTAGTTTTTCCTTATTACGAAAAACCTTTTTCAGAAGCTGTATATTTCGTTCTATAGGATACATCCATCTCATTCTTATTGGGCCACAATGCTATAGTTCATTTTCTACATGCATAGAAATATTGAATATTGTTGGTGGAAATTTGTGCTACAATAAGAGAAGGACTTCAACAACCTCTTCCCTCAAATTATCAAAGTTTGAAGGATCTAGCACATGTAATCTCATTCTCTTCAATGTTAGGCCCAACCTTATAATTTCCAATCTTGGCCCCTTTTCCAAAATTTATATGACCACAATAGGTAAAATATCCTTGTTATGACATGATAGTCATGGATCTTGATGCCTCTTAAGCTATTATTGTTAGTTTGTCTTCTAATATTACTACTTACATATCCAGTAGGAAAGCAAGTTTGAGACATCAAATTTAAGAACTGTGCAAGTTTTTCCTTTGTCCACACATAAGGAGCAATAGGATTTCTATATTTTCCATCACCACATTTTCATCCCAAATATTTCGATGAATCTTTAGTTATTGAAGGTCTAAGCGTGATGACATTGTATCATATGCACCAAAAAGAGTTTCTATAATAGAAAAGGCTATGTTTTTCTCAATATGTATAAAGTAAACAGTATTCCTAATGGATATCTGCTTAAAGTATGGCATCTTATAGAATATGCACAATATTTTTACACCACTATCATTAAGTGGATCATTTTTACTACCACAAATTCCACCATCCTTAATAAACTGCATTCTTTTTTCTCCATTCTCAATAATGTAATCACTTGTTATTTCCAATGGTGCTTCATGATTCTCTTCTTGACCATTGAAACATGACTTATATTGACAATATGGATTCTACATTTTAAGGTAGGAACAATGTCCAAAATAAATGCACTTACACAAACTACTTGAGTTCCTCACAAAATCCTTAAAGATGCAAGTCGGGTATCCATGGTATCCATGGTATCCATGAACATTTAGACTAGTCAATGTGCCATATGCAAGAAGATCATGTATCATAAACAATAAAGAAGCTCTTAAAGTGAATTGAGAGAATCACCATCCCTTGAAATTTGAATTGCTTCAATTTCTTTCCACAATTTTACAAGATCATCAAATAATGGCTCTAAATACACATCAATTGTATTTGAAGTCACACTTTTCTTTCCTAGTATAATTAATGAAAACATCAAGAAGAATGGTTTGGTTGCTAACCATTGAGGCAAGTTATAATTTATTAAAAACACTGACCAAGTTGACCACTTAGCACTAATATATTTGGGCGGATTTTTCCACAAAATATTTCCACGTTTTGAGCATTCGTGGATTAATACTTCATTTTTTTTTATCATGGTGGAAAAACCAGGGCAATATCGACGTTTTTAATTTTCGACGAAATTTCATCTCTATATCGACGATATATGGCTATCTTTAATTTAACATTCTTTTTTATTTAAATATTATTTGAAAGGGGGTACAGTTGGGACCTCATCATGGGAAATAAAATGAACTTATTTTGACTTGCATATTGCCATTTGAGGTACTTTCTACAGATTCGACAGGATCACTTTGACTTGCCGAGCATACTACCTTTGGTGGAAGCCTTCAAATGCAAGAAGCAAGTATTCAAATTATTTGATTTATGGAAGAGTAGGGCAGGCTATATGATGATAGGAGATCTAATTTTTTATGGTCATAGATCGGAGCCAGAAATTAAGAAAAGGAGTCACTTGGACAGGAATTCCATAAAACATTTAGCATAATCTAATATATATTCAATGCACCTACAAAAAACTAATACAATTAATCCTTTAAACTACTAGTAGAAATCACACCCGCCAAACCAATGCCAACTTTCAACGACTCTTGGTTGTTTACGTGCGGGTCAGTAAGCATGCATCCTTTTTTAGCCATAAATAGTTTTTTATTTCCATTTCTTAGGAGGCCGACCTCATCACCAATTTATTTTTGTTATCATTAACCAAAAATTATTTAATTTTCCACATCATCATCATTTTAATTTTATTTTTTATGCCAATACTTAGCCTTCTCTTATGCCTGCATACCCTTCTTCAACTACCCGCATGGGGGTCTTTGATCTTCCAATAAGTATGCCTGCACTTTCCATCTTCAAGGTGCCAATAGGTGATGTATTCAGATGCCCGCAAGGGCTATCTAGATGCCCACAGATAGGGTTTAAAGATGTCTGCAACTCCTCATTTGAGCCATCAAATATGCCCACAACTCCCACAAATGCCCGCAGCAAGTCCTTCCTTATGCATGTAGCTCACACCAGGATGCCCCTAGCTGGCCATAAGGGATTCTGGCAGGTGGTGTTGAGAAGATGCCCGCAATAGGAAATATCTTATGCCCACAATAGTTTCTATAATGCCTGCAATTGTCCTCATTTAGCATGCCCGCATGATCTTCTGGAGATACCCTAAATCTTTTCCTTGCCCACTATTTTATCATGCCTGTAGCCATCTCTGTCATCAAGTTTGCTTCTCTATTGTCATGTCACCATATCCCTGTCATCTTCGCACCAACATCTTTGTATTTCCCAAATCATCTTCAAATGACCACATAATGGGTCATTTGACACTCTAGATGTTCCATGCTTGTCATGCTTGCTTTTCAATGTCATTATGCATGTCCTTAGTCATCTCTATCGTTCATGTCTTCTTCCAATTACACCTCACCATGTCATCATGCTTAGACACCTCTTCAAATATCTGTTTGTTATTTATTGTTTTAATGAAATAATCAATTAAAACTTCTTCTAAACATTGCATCTCTCCAATAGTAAGATGTGTCTCTTCAAAACTCTGTCTTAATTAATTTTATTAAATTTATGTTTATTTTTCTAAATACATTCATGTAGCTTTTTATTTAATAAACTCTGTTTATTATTTTTGACTAACTTTGCAGGTCCATCTTTTGCATATATGACCATCATAATGCAAACTGAAAGTATGGCTGGATAGCCACCTCAACAAGGATCAGATCTATGTCACCTTTTGAACTTTTTTATACACACGCATTATCTGAAGATAATTTGAAAGTAGGATTCCAAACTGTTTAATTTAACACTTAGACAAAATTGTTTTTAACTTGTAAAAACAATTTTTCTTCTACTTTGGCAGATTGATTTCTCCCTCATGTGCTCACCATAAGGAAACTATTGCAGCTGCAACTTTTTTTTCTTTCAAATTTTTGAAAATTTTGAACCCTCCTTTTGATTTTATCTAGCCCAGGTTTGTTTGATTTCTTTAAATCTGTCCTGGAAGTCCATTTTTTTCTACTTAAATTGATCTTTGAGGTCAGAAACATAGAAAATTGTGGAGTTTTGTTTTATTTTTAGACCTTAACATTTGATTTTTTGATGATTTTTTATCATTGTCGGGAGTCGGTTGAAGAATAAGCCATGGTATTAGTCCTCTATGCTGTCAACGTTTCGGAAGGCAAAGAGTGAACGTCTCAATGATTAGTCCTGCTTCTCGTTGATCCGTGTTTTTATCTCCCTTTTGTTTTATTTTTTTTAAACCTTCTATTTTGACTGTCGATGATTTTGTTTTATCGTTGTCGGAGGTCAATTGACGAATAAGTCGAAATACTTGTATTTTATGCCGCCGACGTTTCGGAAGGAAATTGATGAGAGGCTCAAAGGATAGTTTTTTCGATCGTCGATGCTGTAGTGGTTAACATTTCTGATATCCAATACATAGCCATCGCGATCATAGTGCTTGGAATCAGCGACGCTATGGAAACGTTCAGGTTTAAATTTCTAACCTTTAGCAGTTATAGCTTCCAATCTCCGAAAGACTTAAAAAAAATTCGCGGATCCATAGTTGTTTGTGAGTCCATCGTTGCTGCTTTCAATCAAACTATCCTTTCGATAATTAGAGTTTTCAACTTCCGATAGGGTTTTCCCACCGACTTTTCCCACCAAAGGTTTATATATATATATATATATATATATATAAAGAAAGCATTATTTTATTATTATCCATATTCTAACTTGAATATTTCTCTAGTCCTTGTCGTTTGTAGCAATTTACGTGCCCAGCTATCCGAATTCCACTCGTTAATATGCTACCGTGGAGGTTTTCAATGTTTTGGTCTAGTTAGGGTTTTCCACGATGAGGAGTACGGGATAGGGTCTAGCATTTTGAGGATTAGCAGTAGCGACAATGTGGTTCATGCTTTTATCGGAGGAGTTCAAGTTAGTTCAGATGCGGCCCAGATTAAGATGAAGAGTTTGTTCTATCAGGGTTGTGATTTTAGTTACAGACAGTGGAATTAGAGGATTTTAAGACACAACCCACAGGATTTTATTTTTTCCTTGTCGTGTTTCTTTTCATGCATTAATATTGTGTATATTTCATTTTCAGAATGTATATGGAAGAGGTAAATAGATCGATACAGTTTTTTTTTATTATTGTTTCACTTGGTAAAAGCTAAATGGTCTAAGAACATGCTATGTTTATGACAGGGTGATTGCTGCAAAGAAGATATGTCTAAAAGACAAAAGAAGAAGGCTCCAGTTGTTGAAGGAGAACCATAGGTTGAGATCATCACTAGGGTTGAATACATATATGAAGATACCAAAGCTACCACCGGGGTCGAACCAGATTATAAATGGGGAGAGATATACAGGATGATTGCAAATCAAAATGTACCTGATGCAAGATTCGAAGAGCTAACCATTTATGCAAACATCGAGAAATAGGCTCTTATGAAAGTAGCCACAAGACCTGAGTTGTTCCCATGCTCAGAGGTGATCGGTTGGATTCTTCCTAGGGAAGATGTAACTATGATGATCCTTGAAAATACTGCTAAGCAGGGCTATGCTGCATATATCCTTGCTTATGTCTCTATGGCATATCATCTGCCTCCTGTTCAGATTTACTTGACAGAAAGTTGGTTGAAAGAGACAACTATGGACCTAGTAGAAACATTTAAAAGAATGATGATACCAGGGAAGAAATTTCGAACCAAGCCTTCAAGAGAATATGATACATCTACTCTCTGGACTCCCTATACATTTATTGCACTAATGCTGAATAGTATTTTTGGTAGAGCTCATGGAAAAAGATTCAAAATAGGATGGATACCAATTATCTTCTATGTGGCCACTCAAGGAACCATATTTAATTGGTCAAACATAGTGTCTAATAGCCTCTCATCATGCATATCCTCAGCTTTGGGAGGGGTGTCACAGAAGAAATCAGAGTTCTACATGAGCTCTATGCTAGTTGACTGTATACTTTGTACCCAGTCTTTTCCATCCTTGAGGTGTAATTGGGATAGGGATAGGACCCTGGTATACATAGCATATAGATTTGTTTGGGAACACAAATACTATAGCTACTACAGAGAAATATGTGAAGACTTCATCATGCCTTTGTACACCCTAATTTTCGTGATTGAATGCAACTGCATGTCCGAAGAAGAATTCAAGGTCATCGAGGAATATGGAGACTATTATTTGACAGAGGAAGGATTGTACATAAGAATGTATGGGGGTTCCAAAGCACCTTCTCTACTCCCTAAGTATGCCACTAAATATGTGCTACAAGAAGAGGCAACTATGTAGATATACATTGATGGTGTAAAAAGTTTCTTGTTCGAACATAAGAAGGCAACCTATCCCACAATACCTTTATGGATTGGAAGTTATAAGTTTTCAAAGGTAAAACAGACTGCAGAATTTTTTCAGGAGCTGGAGCATTTCCATTTTGGTGAAATAAAATTTCACAAGAATGAATCCTGAAATAAGGTGGCATATCACTGCAAGGAGGAAAGCATTCATTTTGAATATACCAACTTTCGGGAAAAGGACGAGGAAACATTCAGGAGTGCAAAGAACATGACCACCCTAAAAAAGAGATTTAAATAGAAAATAGTCATTGTGGGTTGAAAGGGAAAAACTGCACAGAAGACTAAGAAATTGGAAGAAGAAGAGGCCAAAAAGAGGGAAGAAGATGCTGGAAGGCTAGCACAAGAGGCAGAGAGTTGGATGAAGAATGAAGAAGAAGAAATAAAGAGAGTTGCAGAGGAAGCAGCAAATAAGGAAGAGGAGGAGAGAAGGAGAAATGAAGAAGTAGAGATAAAGAAAAGACAAGAAGAAATTGAAGGTCTAAGATTAACAGGATCTCAAAAAGACCAATAGACTACTGAGCAGATAGATACATAAGGGGGACAGAATCACATAGATCAAGGACACAAACAATCTAATCTTGATCCCCAGGAGCGTGCTGCATCTTCTGGAAGCACAATAGGGAAAGCTTCATTTCATGGAATGAATCCGATCCCTTTCATGGCTAAAGAAGGGGAGGAAGTACCTGACTTCAGTACTATTTTGTATGACAAGGAGAAGAAAAGGATTGTTAAAAGAACTAAGAAAAAGGATGAAACTGGAGGACAATCCGGAAAGATGATAACTGATAAGACCTTGGTGTATGGAACAGATGCAAATCCAAGATTGATAGCAAGATTTGGGCTGGAGTTAACCCAAGCTAATGCAGATAATGTAGACAGGCTGATGATAGATCTTGAGTAGTCAAGAAAGAACACAGCACAATTAATAGAAACACTAAACAAGGAGAGGGATGAAGGTCATAAACTAAGAATGAAATATGAGGACATAAAGAATGAAGTGAGGACTTCAAAGACAGAGCTCCAGAATCTGCAGGAAAATAAGGTGGCTTTAGAAGTCTCTGTAGAGAAAACAGAAAAGGATGCTCAGAATAGCTTAGCAGAATTACAAAGGATGCATCTAGAGCATCAAGTGTTGAAAACTAAGAAAGATGACATTCAGGTGTCCTATGAAACTCTAAGTGTAGAGAAGGACCAGTTACAAAGAAGAATTGCTGAGTTGGAAATAGAGAAGGCCGTCACAGAAGAAAGAGAAAAGCAATATCAAATACAGGTGGCAGCCTTGGAAGAACATAATACTTCGAATGTGCATTGAGGAAGAAAGATCTAACATTTTACAAATAGATAGCAGATTAGAATAAATTTTGGATACTACATCCTATTTTTTGGATAGATCTCAAGAGATTCTGGAGATTCTAATGGGAATAATAGTGTGGATAGAAACAAATGAGGAATCTCCTACGGAGATACCAATTAAAGACCAGCAGAGTTTAAAGCAGTAATATGATTTATTGGAGTTTGAATCAATCTTGCAGATGAATTCAAGAAAATTGTAAAGAAAATGAGGGGAGCATGTGCTGAATACTGCATGAGGGTGCTTGCTACATACAATAGATGCCAGATTTCAGCAGAGAGGAGATTGGACGCAATACCAGAGCATAAATTGTTTATAGAGAATCTACAGAATATATACCAGGAAGACTAGAAAGAGATCCAACAAGTAAAGGATCTAGATGAATGGATTTTAAATATTGCAGTGGCACATGCAGCTGTAAATATACACCTCCTAGAGGATCAGCTACACCTTATTCCTGCAAGAATAGAAGGGATAAGGATCCATGCATCCAAATATGAGATGAATATACATTTTCTTGAACCCTCCAGGTTTTAAGGTATAGCATCGGAGGCCCATGCATGGAAAATTTTCATCAACGACCAAGCGGGCCCCTCTTCATAAAGTATTTTAAAATATTTTTGTTTTAAAATGTAATATATTGTATAAATTATGAGCACATACTACAAGACAAAATTTTGGAACTGAAAGGTTGGGGAAGCCCAAAAGTCATTGAGGGGCAGCCCAAAGGTTTTTCTTTTTTGTATAAATATAGGAGAGTTTAGATATAGAAGGTACTTCTTTCCCAGGCCATTTTTGAGAGTATATTGTAAGAAGAACTGCTTCCTTTTACAATAAAGAATTACAAGTTTCTGCTGGAGAAAGTTTGGTGGAATGTTTCAAATGCTTTGATATGGATCAGTTGAATGTGAACTATTTCATTTTCAGCTTATGTCTATTAACTGTGAGATCGTTCTAACTCATTGAATTTCTGTTCATGTTATGAATGTCCTCTAGTTTATTCTATGAAATTTCCATTGTGAGTAATGAAGTCACAATTAACAATAATCTATCTTGTTGTTCATATTTCAATTAATGTTCATGTGTTCTGAAATAAATAATAGCTATCTGTAATTTTCCCTTATACATGTATAGAAATACATTACTCATTGTTAACTGATAATTCTGCTCCCTAGGGATAGGTTAGTTAGTTATAGTTAGTTTCTTGATGTATGTGATTTAGATGCGAGAGAGGTAAGACAAGAGGTAAGAACCTGTGCATCACATTGTGACACTCCTCGTTATCTCTATCTTCTGGATTCTAGATAGGCACTTGCACATCACACCTTAAACACAAAAAACTAAAATATACATGGTGGACCGGCTGGTAACCAGTAAAACATTTTAATTTGTTACTTGACCTATGGTAGCCGGACCGTAAACCGGACGGATTCCCCATACGAAATAGTAACGGGCTTGTTGGGAACGTTTATTGGAGTGAATCCCTAACTGTTGTTACCTACAATTTTCTAGGCCTTAATAATTTTTTGGTGCTAGAAGGAGGGCCACTAGTGCATTGTTGGCCGACGAAGCTCACTTCCTCGAAATCACTCCACCAGTGACAATTCTGAAATTAGTTTGTTTCACAAACCCACTCCTGAAGATAAACATAAAGTGTATCTGTATCCTATTGATAACGAAGTGGTTGATGATTTAAGAAGAATCACTAGGGCATATGTGAAAAATATTGGAGGATTACCTATCATTTATGTCTTACCTAGAAGAGAGTATCAGAAGAAAGATCGCCCTCAATTAGAAGACTTAGTGTTGGTAGAATATCTTGAAGAACTGGTAGAAGCAGCCTTACAAGAAGTTGACCAACCTTTGAATCAATTGGATCTATATTCACCTTACTGTTCACCTTTTCGGACCCCTGTTCAATCACAACCTCATTCTCCACTCAGAATCATGACTACTGTAAATGCAAACCAACCACCTCCACTGCCTGCTTGGAGATCTAGGTCGCCTTTAAATTGGACACCTCCCTTGCATGATTTTCCTCAAGCTTTTGACAAGATGTTACCTAAGTTTGAACCAAGTGAAGGAGTTTTGGTGGATGATCATTTACAGACTGTTTACTTGGCTATAGAAGGATTACGAGCTGGGGAGCATGAAGATGTAGTGTGTAGATTGTTTCCCCACACTCTGAAAGGAAAAGAAGCCTCATGGTATTTTGCACTTCCTGTAAATTCAATCACGTATTGGAACACATTTGAGAGAATCTTTAGAAGTAAATATGTAGTTCAGAAAACTCATGCAGCCTTAATGAAGGGGTTATGTGCTCTAAAGAAAGAAAGAAAAGAAAAAGTACATAATTTCACTCAAAGATTTGTTTCTTACCTAAACAATTTCACTGCAGTAAATAAGCCATCTGAGAATGCTCTAATAGAATAATATACCTCATACCTTGGGCCTAATCTAGCCATGTTTGCCAAGAGATCAGTGAGACCTACATTATCAGAAACCTACAAAGAAGGAGAGAAGGTGGAGGCTCAGATGGAGAGTATAGAAAATTACCCTGTGTAGTCGAAAGAAAATACTTTTGGAAGCAAGAAACCTTACTGACTAATCTAAGGATGAGTGGTGACAGGATTTTGAAGGGATGTTGAAGATGATGCAAAAGTTATCCAACAGAGTGATAGATTTAGAGAAGGAAAAAGAAGCTCATAAATCATATAAGCCTTATTATAATAAAAGGGAAGACAACAATCAACCTAAACCTCCTCCACGCAGTCCTGCAGCAATGAATTTAACTGATGTAGACATGGATAATTTTTGTACCTTTCATCAACAACCTCATTCTAAGAAGAATTGCCACCAATGGATAAATTCTATGACATTGGTAATGAATCAATTATTGGATTCCAAACTGATAGAAACTAGTAAGGAGGAAGAAAAAGATAATCAATCTAAATAAAAACAAGAAGAATATGCTTTAGTTTTATGGGACTGTGTTTCAATGTTTGATATAGAAGAAGATAATTCTCTCAAACAAGAGGAAACATCAGAAACCAATGTGACAACAAGAAATTAGAGTGTGTTAAAAGAAGATAAGTCAATACTTCCTAAGATTAAGAAACTTCGAGAAAATATGAAGAAGATACAGAAGAACACTACAACTGTTAAAGATACTGATTTTACCATGTCAAGTCAAGATTCAAAGAAAATCAACAGACCTTTTAAGCCTATTGAATATAATATTGATAATGTCAAGAAGAGTCAAAGAACATGAGATGGGGTATGATATTGTAGAAGACATTAAAAAACCTAAAGCAAATATCTCATTGTTTGAAATGTGTAATTTACCTTAGCAAAAAGAGAAAATTTTAAAAGCACTTGAGGTACTAGAAGAAAAGCTTCCCAATGACAACCAACCTAAAGAAGAAATTGGTGAGGCAAGTGTGGGAGGGAGGTCTAAGTATAAAACCCTAGCATTTCTCCTAACATTTGAGATTTTCAACTATAATGTGCACAACTATTTAGTGGACTCAGGAGCATCAGTCAACATTATACCATGGTGAGTCTGTAAGAAAATTAATGGACAACCTAAACCTTCTACTTGGCAGGTTATTCAATTAGATAGGATAGATATGAAAGTAATAGGGGAAATGGAAGATGTTTTGATTCGCTTATCTGCAGATGAGAGGGTATGTCAGTACATTGACATTGTATTAGTTGACGTACCAGATGCTTATGGATTGGTTTTGAGTCGAGATTGGGTGGCAAGGTTAGATGGATGCTTTGCATCAGATTGGTCACATTTATGGTTTCCTTATAAGGGAAGTCCCAATCAGATAAAAGTATTAAGAGAGCCTCAAATGAAATACAATGCCACTCAGTTAGAGGGAAAGAATTAACCAGTGAACTCTATTTTTGTAAATTATTTCATTGAATTAGAACCGAGAAATTACCAAGCTGAAGAAGCTAGCAGTATACCTGATACTCAGCCCGATCTCCTTCAATTTTCACAGGCTGATGAGATTGACTGTAAAATAGTAGAACTAGTTTCAGATGTAGTTTGTAATTTAAATTCAATAGAGGTAGATAGTTTTTGGACTCTTTATTTTGATGGATCTAAAACATTAGAAGCATCAAGGGCTAGCTGTGTCCTGATTGATCTAAGAAAAAATAAATATTTTCTTTGTTGTAGATTAGAATTTGAATGTACAAACAATACAGCCGAGTATGAAGCACTAGTTCAGGGACTAAAAAAGGCAATAGAACTGAAAGTAAAAATCTGATAGTGTATGGAGACTCTGAAATTGTTGTTAAGCAAATTTGAAATAAGATACACTGTATTTCACCACATTTAAAAGCCTATCAAAATGAAGTTTGGGATTTGCTTATAAATTTTGATACATTCAATATTGTGTCCATTCCTAGATTAAAGAATGCAACAGCTGATTTACTAGCTACTTTAGCTGCAAGGTTAGTACCTTCTAATAATAGATGCTCTATTGAATTACTTTTCAGGCCTTCTGTTCTAGATATGATCACAAATATACAGGTTTTTGATGATGATCAACAAATTTTGGAATGTTTGATGAATGATGAGAATTTTAAAGGAGCAATAATAGATGATGAAGAACATCAAGCAGAATTAAAATTTGGGAACTTTATTCCTAAGGGAGTCAAGACCTTGGAACGAATGTTTGACTTAAACAACAAGTTCAAGAAGCCAGCGAATGTCAAGACTCATAGATCATCCTTGAAATTTGAGCTAACAAATTTGGGGACTGAAGCTGGAACCAAATATGTAAATTTGGGAAAGTGTTGTTCTCCGGGCAAAAGAAGTAAGTTCATTAGTATGCTCAAATAGTACAAAGATGTGTTTTCTTGGACATATGAAGAGCTTAAAACTTATTAAACAACGATTATACAACATGTCATCCCGATTAAAGCTGGAGTCAAGCCTTACCAACAGCCTTTGAGGAAGATGCATCTGAAGCTGGAACCTTTAATTCAAAGTGAAGTGAAAAAATTGTTGGATGCTAAAATCATATTCAAAGTCGGACATTCGGAATGGGTTTCTAATTTGGTGCCAGTAAGGAAAAAGTTGGGAGAAATCAAGCTTTGTGTAGATTTCAGATACCTAAATCATGCATCAGATAAAGACAACAATCCAGTCCCACCCATGGAACAAATACTACAGATGGTTTCAGGTTCTGAATTGTTTTCATTATTATATGGATTCTCTGTCTATAATCAAGTATTAGTAGCTGAAGAGGATAGGCTTAAAACCACATTCAGAACCAAGTGGGGAACTTTTGCATACAGGAGAATGCCCTTTGGACTTGTTAATCCTAGAGCTACTTTCCAGAGGCCCACGGATATAGCTTTCCACGATATGATTGTCTGTAGTGTTGTGGTATATCTCGATGATGTCATAATATTTTCAAAAAAGAGAGAGGAACATGTATTCCATCTGAAACAAATTTTCAAGCGTTGTCGGAAATATGGTATTTCACTAAATCCTAAGAAATGCGTGTTTGCAGTCACGGAAGGAAAGCTACTGGGTCATGTGGTTACTAAGAAAGGGATCTCCATAAACCCATAAAGGATTAAAGCCATAGAACAGATCCCTTTACCCCATAACAAAAAAGGCATGCAATCATTTATGGGGACCATAAATTTTGTGCGGAGGTTTGTACCAGATTTTGCTCAAATTGTCAAACCTTTGCAGCAAATGGTTAAACAAAGTGTACAATTCAAATGGACTGATGTAGAGAAGAATGCATTTAGTAATATAAAAACATCTATTGCTCATGCACCATCACTCAAAAGTCCAAATTTCAAAAAGGATTTTATTCTATACACTTTTGCTTCCGATGATTCATTGGCAGTCGTGCTCACATAGAAGGAAGATGGGGGCGATGAGTATCCCATATCATTTATGAGCACTGGTCTACAGGGAGCTGAATTGAATTATCCAGCAGTTGATAAACAAGCTTATGCAGTTTTTAAAGTGGTAAAACAATTCAGACAATATATACTTAAGAATCACACTAAGGTAATAGTTTCACACCTAGCTGTAAGATCTCTTTTTGTACAAAAGGAATTAGGAGAAAGAAGAGGCAACTGGGTAACCACCTTACAAGAATATGATCTTGAGTTCAAACCAGCATCCATATTAAAAGGACAAGGATTATGTAAACTAATGGCTGAAGGTAAATACAATGAAGAAAACAGTTGGGATAATGAAGTTGAGTTACATATGGTGGATGTATTCCCTCTATTCACAGCTCCATATTCCTGGTACTGAGACCTAGTCCATTACCTTCAAGAAGGATATTTTCCGGAACATTGGAATTCCAAACAACGAAGAGCATTACGTCTTAAATCAGCTTCATATCAGATAATTGATCGAGTATTATTTAGAAAGAATAACGATGGAGTTTTTCTCATATGCTTAGAACAAGAAGATGCAAAGAAGGTCATAATAGAATTGCATGATGGGCCTGCTGGAGGTCATTTTTCCAGAGATACAACAGCCCAAAAGATTCTCAAAGCTGGATATTACTGGCCTACACTGTTTAAGGATGCTCATGCTCATCTCAAAAAGTGTGATGCTTTTCAAAGAGGTGGTGGAAGACAAGCTAAAGTAACAGGGCCTTTAAAACCAGTGATGATAACAGAACCATTCGAACAATGGGGAATTGATATTATTGGAGAGATAAACCCAAATTCTTCCTTGCAGCACAAGTATATTTTGACGGCAACTGACTGCTTCACCAGATGGGTTGAGGCTATTCCATTACACAAAGTAAATGAAGATGCAGTCATGGATTTCTTACAAGATCACATTATGACCAGGTTTGGGGTTCCAATTTCCCTGGTTTTTTATAATGCTACTTACATTTCTTCTATTAGATTAACTGCATTTGCTAATGAAAGAGGAATCAAGTTACATTATTCTGCAAACTATTACCCACAAGGAAATGGTTTGGCAGAATCTACAAATAAAAATTTGATTAGAATTCTAAAGAAAACCATAATAGAAAATCAGAGAAGTTGGCATTTAGCGTTACCTAACACTCTTTGAGATGATAGAGTCACACCCAAGAATTCCCTAGGTGTGTCACCATACACGCTTGTTTATGGAAAAGAAGTTATTCTTCCTCCCAACATTCTATTACCATCTTCCATAATAGCTCAGGAATCTAGAGGTTTCGATAACGAAATCCTACATATCAGAATCTATAATCTTTTGAAGTCGGAAGAGTCTAGGTCCAAAGCCAAAGAAAGATTTAAGCATCAACAGGAAGTAGTGAAACATTGGTTTGATAAGCATAAAGCTAGGAACAAAGAATTCAAAGTAGGAGGTTGGTTGTTAAGTGGGATCATCCACACGATGAAAAGGGAAAGCACACTAAGTTTCAACAGTTATGGGTAGGCCCTTTAAAAATTGCAGTAAATCTTGGCCCCTCAACTTACAAATTGCAAGACTTACAGGGGTGGGAAGAGAACTTACCAATTAATGGTTTAGTTCTCAAACCTTATTTTTCTTGATTTTTTCGTTTTGGTTGTCTTGTACATAAATAAACTGATTGGTTTGTTTTATTTTTTGAAGATTTTTGGTTCTTATGTTAACTAGGGTTTGATAGGGTTTGATTGATTGTAATAAAGAAGCACAACTTTTGGTTGCATGGAGTTCATCAAAATTCTGGCTTAACTAAAATCCTTGATTACAAGACTGTGTACTATTAATTTATTTGAAAGAACTTCTAGTTTAGCAGTTTTCCTAAATGGTTATGAACACATTGAAGTCCTACTTAATCCTTGTGAAATAAATCAGGATCAAAAGGTCTGGAATACTATTTTGAGGCTCCATTCATCTCACTTTAAAAAATGTCTTAGGGGGTGACAACAAAAGACCCATGGAGAGGAAGCAGGGTAAACAGTATATTACATTTAAATGATCCCATGCCAGGAATTGAAAGCCAAAAGGAAAATAAGAGTCAAAATCTCCTAAGAAAGCAATATGTATCAAGACAAAGTACTGAACCATATTAGTACAGGATTGCCAAAGTTCTTCTCCGTCCGTGAGCTTAAAACTAAATACATCTCTCACACAAAAGGACACTATGGATAGAGGAGCCTGAATTAAAAAATTTAGAAAGAAGGCATAAAGGAGTACTCAAAACAAGACAAAAGTCCAAAAACACAAAAGTGCAAAATGGCATGGGAATGAGGAACAAACGAATATTTCTGTTTACCATATGTTACAATCTTGTGGTGTCTAAGCTAGAAGCTACTAGAAGATAGAGGTAAAAATGAAACTCATATTCTTGGCCTCAAAAGAGTTATCTAGACTTTGAAATATTGGTTCCCACTTTCCCTATGTTGGACTATCATCACTGATTAAAGTGGATATATAATGCCATTTGGGAAATACAGATATCTTGAAGAATTCAACATGTTGGTATTATCAAAATAGTTTGTTGCTCAAAGAAAAATTGTTTAGAGATCTGTGTTCACTAGGTAGTCGCCAATTGTTGCAGCTGCAACTTTTTTTTTTTTCAAATTTTTGAAAATTTTGAACCCTCATTTTGATTTTATCTAGCCCAGGTTTGTTTGATTTCTTTAAATTTGTCCTGGAAGTCTAGTTTTTTCTACTTAAATTGATCTTTGAGGTCGGAAACATAGAAAACTGTGGAGTTTTGTTTTATTTTTAGAGCTTAACGTTTGATTTTTTGATGATTTTTTATCGCTGTCGAGAGTTGGTTAAAGAATGAGTCGGGGTATTAGTCCTCTATGCCGCCGACGTTTTGGAAGTTAAAAAGTGAACATCCCGATGATTATTCCTATTTCTCGCCAATCCGTGTTTTTATCTCCCTTTTGTTTTATTTTTTTTAAAACCTTTTATTTTTACTGTCGGTGATTTTGTTTTATCGTTGTCGAAGGTCAATTGACGAATAAGTCGGAAGACTTGTCTTTTATGCTGCCAACATTTCAGAAGGACATTGATGAGAGGCTCAAAGGATAGTTTTTCTGATCGCCAATGCTGTAGTGGTTAACATTTCCAATCTCGGATACATAACCATCACAATGATAGTGCTTGGCATCGTCGACACTGCGGAAACGTTCAAGTTTAAAGTTCTAACCTTTAGCAGTTAGAGATTTCAATATCCAACGGACTTAAAAATTTGTCGCGAATCCGTAGTTGTTTGTGAGTCCACCGTTGCAGCTGATGATCAAACCATCCTTCCGATGATTATAGTTTTCAACTGCCGATAGGGTTTTCTCGCCGAATTTTCCCACCGAAGGTTTATATATATAGAAAGGGAGCATTATTTTATTATTATCCATATTCGAACTCAAAGATTTCTCTAGTCCTTGTCGTTTGTAGCGATTTACATTCCAAGCTGTCCGAATTCCACTTGTTAGCATGCTACCATGGAGGTTTTCAATGTTTTGGTCTATTTAGGGTTTTCCATGATGAGGAGCACAATATCGGGTCTAGCGTTTTCAGGACTAGCAGTAGCAACAATGTGGTTCATGCTTTTATTGGAGGAGTTCGAGTTAGTTCAGATGCAGCCTGGATTAAGATGAAGATTCTATTCTATCAGGGTTGTGATTTTAGTTACAAACAGTGGACTTAGAGGATTTTAAGAGACAACCCGAAGGATTTTCTTTTTGCCTTGTCATGTTTCTTTTCATGCATTAATACTATGTATATTTCATTTTCAGAATGTATATGGAAGAGGTAAATAGATTGATACAGTTTTTTGTTATTATTGTTTCACTTGGTAAAAGATAAATGGTCTAAGAACATGCTATGTTTATGACAGGGTGATTTCTACAAAGAAGATATGTCTAAAAGACAAAAGAAGAAGGCTCCAGTTGTTGAAGGAGAACCAGAGGTTAAGATCATAACCAGGGTTGAATACATATATGAAGATACCAAAGCTACCACCAGGGTCGAACTGGATTATAAATGGGGAGAGATATACAATATGATTGCAAATAAAAACGTACCTGATGCAGGATTCGAAGAGCTAACCATTTATGCATACATCTAGAAATCGGCTCTTATGAAAGTAGCCACAAGACCTGATTTGTTATCGTGCTTAGAGGTGATCGGTTGGATTCTTCCTAGGGTAGATGTAACTACGATGATCCTTGAAAATATTGCTAAGCAAAGCTACGCTACATATAGCCCTGCTTATGTCTCTATGGCATATCATCTGCCTCCTGCTCAGATTTACTTGACAAAAAGCTGGCTGAAAGAGACAGCTATGGACGTGGTAGAAATAGTTAAAGAATGATGATACCAGGGAAGAACTTTTGAACCAAGCCTTCAGGAGAATATGATACATCTACTCTCTGGAATCCCTATAGATTTATTGCACTAATGCCGAATAGGATTTTTGGTAGAGCTCATGGAAAAAGCTTCAAAATAGGATGGATACCAATTATATTCTATCTGGCCACTCAAGGAACCATATTTAATTGGTCAAACATAGTGTCTAATAGCCTCTCAGCATGCATATCCTCATCTTTGGGATGGGTGTCACAGAACAAATCAAAGTTCTACATGAGCTCTATCCTAGTTGACTGTATACTGTGTACCCAGTATTTTCCAACCTTGAGGTGTAATTGGGATAGGGACAGGACCCCAGTATACACAGCATATAGATTGTTTTGGGCACACAAATACTATAGTTACTATAGAGAAATATGTGAACACTTCATCATGCCTTTGTACACCCTAGTTTTTTGACTGAATGCAACTGCATGTTCAAAGAAGCATTCAAGGTCATCGAGGAATATGGAGACTATTATTTGATTGAGGAAGGATTGTACATAAGAATGTATGGGGGTTCCAAAGCACCTTCTCTACTCCCTAAGTATGCCACTGACTATGTGCTACACAAAGAGGCAGCTAGGCAGGTATACATTGATGGTGTGGGAAGTTTACTGTTCGAACATAAGAAGGCATCCTATCCCGCAATACCTTTCTGGCTTGGAAGTTATAATTTTTCAAAGGTAAAATCAACTGCATAGTTTGTTCAGGAGTTGGAGCATTTCCATTTTGGTGGAATGAACTTTCACAGGAATGACTCCTGAAATAAGGTGGCAAATCACTGCAAGGAGGCAAGCATTCATTTTGAATATACCAACTTTTGGGACAAGGACGAGGAAACATTGAGTAGTGAAAAGAACATGACCGCCCTAAAAAGGAGATTTAAACATAAAATAGTCACTGTGGGAGGAAAGGGAAAAACTACACAGAAGACTAAGACAGCGGAAGAATAAGAGGCCAAAAAGAGGGAAGAATATTCTAGAAGGATAGCATAGGAGGCAGAGAATTGGCTGAAGAATGAAGAAGAAGAAAGAAAGAGAGCTGCAAAGGAAGTAGCAAAGAAGGAAGAGGAGGAGAGAAGGAGAAATGAAGAAGCAGAGATAAAGAAAAGACAAGAAGAAAGTGAAGGTCTGATATTAACAGGATCTCAAAAGGACCAACACACTACTGAGCAGATAGATACACAAGGGGAACAGGATCACATAGATCAAGGGCACAAACAATCTAATCCTAATCCCCAGGAGCCTGCTGCATCTTCTGGCAGCACAATAGGGGAAGCTTCATTTTCTGGAATGAATCTGATCCCTTTCATGCCTAAAGAAGGGGAGGAAGTACCTGACTTCAGTACTATTTTCTATGACAAGGAGAAGAGAAGTATTGTTAAAAGAACTAAGAAAAAGGTTGAAACTGGAGGACTATCCAGAAATATGATAACTGATAAGACCTTGGTGTATGGAATAGATGCAGATCCAAGATTGACAGCAAGAGCTGGGGTGGCATTAACCCAATCTATTGAAGATAATGTAGACAGGATGATGATGGATCTTAAGCAGTCAAGAAAGAATGCAGCACAATTAAAAGAAACACTAAAGAAGGAGAGGGATGAAGGTATAAACTGAAAAAGAAATATGAGGACATGAAGAATGAAGTGAGGACTGCAAAGACAAAGCTCTAGACTCTGCAGGAAAATAAGGTGGCTTTAGAAGTCTCTGTAGGGAAAATGGAAAAGGATGCTTAGAACAGCTTAGCAGAATTACAAAGGCTACAGCTAGAGCATCAAGTGTTGAAAACTGAGAAAGATGAAATTATACTATCCTATGAAACTCTGAGTGTAGAGAAGGACCAGTTACAAAGAAGAATTACTGAGTTGGAAACAAGGAAGGCCACCACAGACGAAAGAGAAAAGCAAGATCAAATACAGGTGGCATCCTTGGAAGAATAGAATACTTCATTGACAGCGTCACTAAAAGATGCTATAGAATAGAAGATATACTTCAATCCTTTAAAAGAACATGTTCTAAATCAGAGAAGTAAGATCCACCATTTGCAAATGTGCATTGAGGAAGAAAGATGTAATATTTTACAAATAGATAGCAAATTAGAAGAAAATTTGGATACTACGTCCTATTTTTTGGACAGATCTCAAGAGATTCTGGAGATTCTAACGGGAAGAATAGTGTGGATAGAAACAAATGAGGAATCTCTTGCGGAGCTACTAGTTAAAGACCAGCAGAGTTTAAAGCAGGAATATGATTTATTGGAGTTTGCAATCAATGTTGCAGAGTAATTCAAGAAAACTGTAAATAAAATGAGGGGAGCATGTGCTGAATACTACAGGAGGGTGCTTGCTACATACAATAGATGCCGAATTTCAGTAGAGAGGAGATTGGATGCAATACCAGAGCATAAATTTTTTATAGAGCATCTACAGAATAGAAACCAGGAAGACGAGCAAGAGATCCAACAAGTAAAGGATCTAGATGAACGAATTTTAAAGAATGTAGTGGCACATGTAGCTGTAAGTATACACCTCCTGGAGGACTAGCTGCGCCTCAGTCCTACAATAATAGAAGGGTTAAGGAACCAGGCAACCAAATATGAAATAAATATCCATTTTCTTGAACCCTCTGGATTTGAAGGTATAGCAACAGAGGCCGAGGCATGAAAAATTTCAACAACGACCAAGCGAGCCCCTCTTCAAAAAGTATTTTAAAATATTTTTGTTTTAAAATGTAATATATTGTATAAATTATGAGCACATACTACAAGACAAAATTTTGGAACTAAAAGGTTGGGGAAGCCCAAAAGTCATTGAGGGGAATCCTAAAGGTTTTTCTTTTTTGTATAAATATAGGAGAGTTTAGATGTATAAGGTACTTCTTTCCCAGGCCATTTTTGAGAGTATATTGTAAGAAGAATTGCTTCCTTTTACAATAAAGAGTTACAAGTTTCTGCTAGAGAAAGTTTGGTGGAATGTTTCAAATGCTTTGCTATGGATCAGTTGAATGTGAACTATTTCATTTTCAGCTTATGTCCATTAACTATGAGATCGTTCTAACTCATTAAATTTATGTTCATGTTATGAATGTCCTCTATTTTATTCTATGAAATTTCCACTGTGAGAAATGAAGGTCTCAATTAACACTAAGCTATCTTGTTTTTCATATTTCTATTAATGTCCATGTGCTCTGAAATAAATAACAGCTCTCTATAATTTTTCCTAATACATGTATAGAAATACATTACTCATTGTTAAATGATAATTTTGCTCCCTAGGGATAGGTTAGTTAGTTATAGTTAGTTTCTTGTTGTTTGTGATTTAGATGAGAGAGAGGTAAGACCAGAGGTAAGAACCTGCACATCACATTGTGACACTCCTCGTTATCTCTATCTTCTACATTCTAGATAGGAACTTGCACATCATACCTTAAACAAAAACCTAGATAGGAACTTGCACATCATACCTTAAACACAAACCTAGATAGGAACTTGCACATCATATCTTCTGAATTCTAGATAGGAACTTGCACATCATACCTACGGTAGCCGGACCATAAACCGGACGGATTCCCCATACCAAACAGTAAAGGGCTAGTTGGGAACATTTATTGGGGATAATCCCTAACTATTGTTAATAATTTTTTGGTGCTAGAAGGAGGGCCACCAGTGCATGGCTGGCCGACGAAGCTCACTTCCTCAAAATCACTCCACCAATGACAGTTCTGAAAGTAGTATTTTTCACAAACCCACTCCTAAAGATAAAGAGAAAGGGTATCTGTATCCTATCGATAACGAAGTGGTTGATGATTTAAGAAGAATCACTGGGGCATATGAGAACAAGATTGGAGGATTACCTATCATTTCTGTCTTACCTAGAAGAGAGTATCAGAAGAAATATTTCCCTCAATTAGAAGACTCATTTGTTGGCACCGAGATTTTGATCCCCCAAGGTCGAGCAGGGAGGGGCCCGCTCCCGGACAACAGCAGAACTGCTTTAGACTGCACCTCTGGCCCTGCGCAATTAGAGAGGGATCTCTCGTTCGTCTTCGAAAAGTACTCTGCGTAAGGTTTTCAATCAATAATAATCAGGGGGCCACGATCTTGAATGGAACAAAGTGTATCAAGGAGAGATGCAAGGTGGGATTATCGGCGCAAGGGACCATTGGAAATGGAGTCGAAAACCTGTGTAGGGAACACTTGCATAAGGAAAAGGATGGCGTGGGGTTGTAAACAGAGGCAAGGTAGCATCCGATCTCCCAATCAGGAGATATTTAGCGGGCGGTTGGAGGACGAGAGAGAACATCCCATCATGTGGAGCACCAGTGAGATGAATTCCATGCAACTTTAGAATAACAATTGGTAAATGTCTGGAACAACAGCAGGAGAATAAAAAATATGAATTCCTGACTGTTATACACTAATTTGCAGACATGAAAGCAATCAACAAACTGGAATGAAAAAAGGAAGCACATTGTACATAAAGGAAAATACATATTGGGAAAAGCAACGACACATGAATCTTTCCCATGAGAAACAACTCCTCCTCTACAATTTTATTCATAACATAGGCATCAAGTCTTATTTACAATGGAGATCCTCAGCCCTAGAATGTTTCCCAATCCAACTAACTCTTCCTGCTCCCTCTATCGGGAGTGTATTTATACTATTCTAATGCTGATACTACTGAATACAAAATTGTTACAAGTCACAATCATGCGTTAATAGTACAAGGATTGGAACTATCGCCATGTTTTACATAGATAAACAATAAACATTATGGCACTAGTGTTCACCTTCGGCATAAGTAATAGTTTGACATGCTTGGTCGCCATGACGGATTATGAGTATGATTCCTCCTTTTCTACCCAAAGCGTGTGCTTCCACCGTGTTCAAATGTAGCTTTCCACATGGGCACACACTGGCAAGGTAGTTTGCATCTTTCCCTGGTTCAATCACATCCACCACCTCCTTCCTCACCGGGTAACACTGTTAGCCGTGGGATCTGGAAGAAGTGCCGCACTACTTCTAGTTGAGACAAACCTATGGGGTGGCTTTCCATTATTGTACTTCTCACCTCCAGTGAGGTGAGCTCTCCCACTGTTATAGCGGATTTCACCACTCTAGGTGAATCACCCTTTGTATGGCCTTCCCCTGTCCCGCTGCAGACTCTTTAGACCCCATGGACCATTTTTTATCCTTTGATGTTTCCTTGATCATCCCTAAAACCATATGAAAAATGATATACGCCGCTTTTAACCCGATAACCACATACATACGTGGGTTTTACCCATATAACCGTGTACATCGGGATGTGTGCATAATCCAAATCCTTTTGGAGTTTTTCTTGACATGGATCCCGCTCATATGACTCCTAGCCTTCCATATGCCTTGAGATCGCACGGATTCGACCTTTCATTATCCCTTTGAAAGCTATATAAGGAACCCCTTGGTACATTGAAGGCATATAGAGAGAATTGAAGCAAAGAAACTATAGTCCATTGTTGCCAGAACTTATACTTGAGTCTGCATCCCTTTGTCCCTTGGAGCACTGTTGTGTTCTTCCCAAGCTTTCCTTTTACTAGTGAGCTTGCTATCGAGAGATGGAGGATTGAAGTGGTGGAGGCCCAAGTGGGGGATTTATTTTCTCCGGTTCACAGACATGCCATCATAGGTTGTATCTCTCTTGTAATATCTGATTTATATTAATAGAAATATCTTTTCTTGTCCAATGATGTGTATTTGATTGAATATTTTATCCATGGGAATATGTCAAATGCTTTTACATTATTGATTATATATGCTAGAATAGATCTAACACCGTGATATATATTATGCTTGTATTGTTTACTTGTTGTTGAGGAATTATTATACCAATTCAAGCTGAAGATTGGAAAGCTCAACGGGGATCTACTTCAACCATCCGGAATAAGGTACGAGGTCGGATCCTTTAGTGTTAGATGTTTTATTTCTATTGCATATTGGGAAAGATTGATTTATGGAGTCAAATTTGTCTATTGTGGTACCCCAATCCATAGGAATTTCTCTCCGTAACAGAATTGGCGACTCTGCTGGGGATGTTCCTTGTTTTTCTTTGGGGTTGGGGGCACAATGGGCTTGATATTATTGACTTGCTCTTTGTTTCTCCTTGTTTCTGGGTTGCATTTTATAGTATGTTCATCCATTGACACTCCCCTTTATTTGTTTGACCCTTGGCCTGCTTTTTACCACTGCCTTCTCTGTATACGCAGGTTTTTGGCCAAAAGTCACGTACATATGCCTATCCACGCAGGTTTTTGGCTAAAAGTCACGTATATACACAGTTGTTATTTAAACAGTTGCGTACATCCTCCCTTTTGGTGAGTTTGATGTTATGGGAAGTTTCTGGGTGGGTTGTGAGTGTGGTTGGGTCTTCCTTGGGTCTCATTTTGTTTGTTGGATGCTTCTTTTGTGACCAGAGACCGCTTTTTCATTGATTTTTCTTTGAAAGTAGTTTTAGTCATTTTTCCTTTTTTTTTCCATTAGTGCATTACTCTTTTTGTCTTGGTGTCTTGCTGGGCTTGTCTTTTAAACTTGCTGCAGAGACTAAGAGTTTTAGATGACTTTGATTGCATTTTTCATTCTTTTATATTGAAAAATACAAAGTAGTTGCACTTTTAGTTGCATCTTAGATATGGATTTGAGGAGTTACTTGCATTGGATTGCTTGGATGAGAGTTGTGTTTACGCTTTCATATAGGAAGGATTGCATTGGCATTTAGAAAGGAATATCTATTTATGCATCTCATGTAGTGGCATACCCTATTTTTCATTTGACAAAGATTGCATTTAGCATTGTTTGTTATGGTGTGCATATTTATTTCACTGCTGAGTCATAATGTCATTAGTTGCATGGTCATTTCCCTTTGAATAATTACAGCCAATTAAAATCAACGCTAAAATAAAATGAATTACACTCTTTTATTTTCTAGGGTGCACCAACAAGCTTAGGTTTTAGGATATTGGAATAGTTCATTGTAAGTTAATTCTCCAAGATCACTAAACAAAAACATCTAGGTGTCTGTCTAGGTGAGT
Organism: Pseudotsuga menziesii; assembly: GCA_001517045.1. Classification (NCBI taxonomy): domain Eukaryota; kingdom Viridiplantae; phylum Streptophyta; class Pinopsida; order Pinales; family Pinaceae; genus Pseudotsuga; species Pseudotsuga menziesii. Next base: position 262,153 of record LPNX010260195.1, on the reverse strand, counting down.
GTGTGAAATCCTTTGTATAACCAGTGTTTCTCAGGATCCTCCTCTCAAAAGGGAGTTAAGCACAAGGCAGTGTGAACGGTTTTTTATTGGGATGACCCCTAGTCATAACTGAGTAGCACTAGAGATATTTCCAGGATTGTATTCGTATCTGGGGGCTCTTTCGAGAGTTTTGGGCTTTTCTACCCTGCCCATATGGTCAATCCCACCTGCGACTGTCCGCCTAAGCTTTGATTATATTGAGGCGACCTTAGTGACCTTACCTAGGATATCGAGGGGGTACTTGTAGAGGTTATTTTGCAGGTGTCCCGACCAGGTTGAGGTCGGACAGCACAGTCGCTTTACGCGTTGAAGCTGAGGGCCACAATAATTGGTTACGTACCTCCGCTTGTAGTGTATGGGAGTTTTGAGCCTCTCCTAGGCGAGACATACCTACTGCATTCGGGAGCTCACATATCCTCCCCTTCGTTTGCTTGTATTTTGGCTGTAGATTTTCTTAGGAGTGTGCTCTTTGTGCGCTAGTTGGCCTTTGGGATCGTGGTTACTTGAGTATATTTATGCTCTCTTGAGTTCAGGTCCTTTTATTTTCAGCATGCCTCATATCCTATCACCCGTCCTTGGTCCCAGTACGGACCCTGGAGTCAGACTTGGGGGCATCACAACCCCTTACCATGCTCATAGATTTGGGAATGGTCATATTCTTCCCTCTACTCCATTTGTGGAGTATGTTGACTCCCTTCGCTCAGTCTTTACACTAGTGGTCACCCTCATAGGGGTGGTAGTGGATGCGTGAACGTTGGGTCTACACCTTACTTTCCTTTTTATGTCCCATTGTTTACCGCATTGTTTCCTTTGGGTGCTATGGTCATGATCATTCCTCCCTATTCCCTATACTTGGATTCCTTATTGACTATTTTGGTTTGTTTTGGACTAATATGGTTGTCATGTAGGATCCAGTTTTTGTACACACTCTCTGAGGTTTCAACCCGTTCGTGCCTATCACAGGTATTATGTCTGAACTGGCATATAGGTTAGGATTTCACATCTGCTTGCACTTATGCATCACCTTATGACTGTTTCATTTTAACCTTATGTACGAGCCCATTCCATGGTATCGTAGAACCTTCATGCTATTGTTAGAAGTGGTACTATGTGAATGGTAGAGCTTTCCTATACATGGGTGCCCTAGTTAGCTCCCTTTTGCATTCGGTACCCATGCTGTGAGTCCTCTCTTAGGTCCAAGAGTCCCTTTTAGTCCCGCCATGTCCTTGAGCAAGAGCTTCATACTCCTCATGAACTTTATGCTGGCCATTTCCATGGGACTCCTGTATGTCAAGTTGTAATTGCATTATCATGAGCTTTGCCTGCCTTATTGAGCTTTATGCCGGCTTCCCTGACATTGTGTTTCAGCCATATAGCCTGAGCTTGTATCATGTATAGCCATGCAAAGCCATTTTTTATATCCTTTGCATCTTGATTTCCCTTTTTACCAGGTGGGGATTTTCCCCCGAGTGTCGATATCCTACACATGCATCCTTGCATTGAGCATAAGTATGTTCCACTGCTTGGAACTAGTTTGTTTTCCCTTATGACACTCGTCTCCTCCTAGTTTGTAACTATAAATCTAGTTTATTCTTTTTTCAAGCTTTTCAAATAACTGAAGAAGTCCAAAAAAAATCAAAAAACCCAAAAGCCGGACAAGGAAAGATGTTATCTTTGGCAGTCGTTTCGCCTTCGAACAGAGCACTGTATATCACATACATTGGTTGGGTTATAGTTTGACTTTAAGAGTTGTACTCATTTATCTAAGTTTATCTCCACCAACTGGTTAAGCTTCCAGTCCCTATGGAGCCTTTCTTGATGCCTCCTGTGTCACAAATATGTCCCAGTTTGTCTATCGAGTCTATGTTTCCTTCATTCAGTCACCATACGCCGTTATGCTCTTGTTCGAAGGAAGTTGAAACCTGTGTCGGCCATTCCTCAGTTATCTTGACTTTGCGTGTCAGCCATTCCCGGTACAGTTACTGGTTCATGCACCTTATGATAGAGTCCTTCCACATTATATAGCTTTGCTGAGTACCTCGTGTTGGATGATGGGGGATGCCTTAATGCCCTCCTTCCAGCGGATTTCATCCCATCGACTTTAGATCATTTATTCTGGGATTGGAGTCTAGAGTCCTTTTGAGTGCATTGAGACTTGCAGTCACTGGTGGTAGGTTCTCTCGCCATCGACAGTTTCTCGGGAATACATCAATGTCCCCTAATCGATAGATCCTCTCAAGTGTTCGACCTCAACACATTTATTCACACTTGTTAGTTTTCACTCTAGTACCTTGATTCCCATTTTCATTATCGGTGGGTAATCTCGCGTCTATTAACGGTATACATCAATGACCGATAATCAGACGATGGACTACTATGTTCGACCTCGACACCTCTATTCACATAGTAGGACATGTACTCGTAGCGGCTTGTGTAGAAGACTTTCCAGATTGGTGGCATCTCTTATATGCTACCTCCTTGATCGTGCCAGTGTTCATGAGATTTCATCTCTCATGACTTGATTCCAGTATATGTTAGACATTACTAGCCATTATGGAGATCTTGATCCATTGTATATCTTCAGCCATTATGGAGATCATGGTCCTCTTTGTATATCTTCATCATGGAGATTCTAATCTATGTATATTGTATGTGGCAATGACCACATATGTGATATCATGTATTATGCCTATTCAAGGCCATTGTACTCTTATGTATCCAGGACTGCTATATGTACTTGTAGATGTATGCAGAGTTGTATTATTGTACTATGCTGATTGGGTGGCTAGTCTTCCATTTGGGATCCTTCATCACTCCACTTCTGGGATGGACTTATAATGTATTTTGGCCATCGTATGACCCCTCTAACCTCACACATTAGGGGGCATCTGTTATAGTGAATTTCACTACTCTAGGTGAATCACACTTTGTATGGCCTTCCCCTGTCCCGCTGCAGACTCTTTAGACCCCATGGACCATTTTTTATCCTTTGATGTTTCCTTGATCATCCCTAAAACCATATGAAAAATGATATACGTGGATTTTAACCCGATAACCGCGTACATACGTGGGTTTTACCCATATAACCGCGTACATCGGTATGTGTGCATAATCCAAATCCTTTTGGAGTTTTCCTTGACATGGATCCAACTCATATGACTCCTGGATTTCCATATGCCTTGAGATCACACAGATTCGACCTTTCATTATCCCTTTGAAAACTATATAAGGAACCCCTTGGTACATTGAAGGCATATAGAGAGAATTGAAGCAAAGAAACTATAGTCCATTGTTACCATAACTTATACTTGAGTTTGCATCCCTTTGTCCCTTGGAGCACTGTTGTGTTCTTCCCAAGCTTGCCTTTTACTAGTGAGCTTGCTATCGAGAGATGGAGGATTGAAGTGGTGGAGGCCCAAGTGGGGGATTCAATTTCTATGGTTCGTAGACGTGCCGTCAGAGGTTGTATGTCTCTTTTAATCTCCGATTTATATTAATAGAAATATCTTTTCCTGTCCAATGATGTGTATTTGATTGAATATTTTATCCATGGGAATATGTCAAATGCTTTTACATTATTGATTATATATGCTAGAATAGATCTAACACCATGATAAATAGTATGCTTGTATTGTTTACTTGTTGTTGAGGAATTATTATACCAATTCAAGCTGAATATTGGAAAGCTCAACGTGGATCTACTTCAACCATCCGGAATAAGGTACAAGGTCTGATCCTTTAGTGTTAGATGTTTTATTTCTATTGCATATTGGGAAAGATTGATTTCTGGAGTCAAAGCTGTCTGTTGTGGTACCCCAAGCCATAGGAATTTCTCTCCATAACACCCACAGGAAATAGGTTGTATCATATCTACACCAACCCCATCACCCTCAAAAAGTGGACTTCACAAGCAAGGTTGTGTAGGCTTTAAACCCTTGATGCTCCCATTCGAGCAAATACTTATACAGGAAGCAGTCAATGACTGTCCCCTTCTGCAGAGGCTTTGGTGGTAGTGATGCTATCGGGGGTTCCTGGAAAAACACTTACGGGGAGTAAGTGCCCAGGTCTCATGTCGTTGGAGACACGGGTATCACATCTAGGCCCCAATGGCTGGTGTCACTATTGGCATGCAAATACCAAGGTGACAGGTGAGTGTGGAAACCTTTGAACAACCATTAACACCCCAAAATGGACAAGCTTCTCAAACCATATCTTCATCGTCAAACTCTTCGGGCCTTTGCATATTCATGAAGAAGTAGAACTCGTGTTCTGGATATATGTTAGTTCACTCCTAGCTCTGAAAACAATATATATAAGGCTTCGAGACTAACCCTTGCAATGGCTGGTCAACATTCTTGCATAGACTGTCATCAGGTGTATTTGGTACCCGCATGTGTGAGGGTGCCAACAGAGTGATCCTTTACTTGTAGGGGATCTAGTCACATCGTCTCATCGGTCATGGCACCTTACCATCTTCCATGGGAAGTATTTTTGGATTCCATCTGGTACAATTGATCCATGCTGCAAAGTTCATGAAGTGGACGCTCCCACCTTTCCTCGCGCTTGTGATATAGGAAATGGAATGGTCTCCCATGTCGTGTTGGCTTTGCCTCGTGTGAGTAGAAAATTTGCTAGTTACTTTCCTTACTTCCACAAGACAATTCACACAAAAATCCACCTATCATGACATGACTTTGCCAAAGGGATGATTCCACTATTACACGCACCAAAAATGGCGTCGAAGAAATCGGCCAATCCGCAAGGATGCAGATTACACACGTGAACGTATCCTCCCCTGTCATCTCCACACTAGATCTGAAACCTGTACCCTGGGAGTCTTCTCAGCCATACGATTTGAGGAATCTTTCACGTCTACCATCCACGTTCCATTCTTTCTGCCACCAACTTTTCTCCTCTTAACATTGCGGGCAGTTCTAGATCGCAACATGTTCTCAACCGTCGATCGAGACCGACCCTTCATGCAGTCGTAGATTTGAGTGGGCCCATTATCTTTCGCAATGAGAAACCTTGGTATTCATCCATGCTAGTATGCATTGAAAAATACCCCATGGTCGTATATTTATTTCCTTTCTTGTAGCGGTCATTGATCTTCGCGACCGCTACCCCTATTTCACGATTTGAAATTGCGGCTTTACCCGCACAAGTATGGCTTGCAAAATTGATTGAGGACGTGGATCTGACTTAGATCTCATCTCGGTCATAGAATGTTTCCAACCTTTAATCCATTTCATGATATGAAATCATGGCTTTGGTAGAGCATGTCCGCTTGCGTGAAATGGTTTGGAGCCATTGATCCACCTCCAATCAATCTCATCCTTTGCTTCTGAGTCCTGTTCAATGCCTTCAGCACACCTATCATTTTATTCTTTGCCTTACACCTCTAATAACCTGAATGGGTGTTCATATGATGTTCGCAGAAATGGGACCCTCATCGAACTCCTATCGGGCCCTTAGATCAACTGTTAAAAATGGAGTGTTAACAACTAGCTCCACGAGGGATTCTATCCTCTTAGTGAGGCAGCAAAGAACCCCCCGTAGAATAAGTGCTGAAACAATTGGGATGCCTTCAATATTTTTTTGACATCTCCATTCTACTCTGAGTTACTGCTTCAGCAAATTCGTGCCACTCTTGCAAATTATGTTGGTGACTGTAAACCTGTGATTGTAACTGAAAATGGAAACAAACTAAAACAGTAATGAAGGAAATTCTCGATAACTGCCGAGCTTATTTTTTCCTACCTACTCTACCTAACTTTGTACACAAGTCCAATTAAGTGAAATCAGACTTCCAATGAATCCAATCAAGCAATTGCCTAATAGTTTTGTTCTTTCATTATTCTTGATGGATAGAAATGAAATAGATAATGGGAGAAGGAAATGATAAACAAACTGATCTTCAAAGCAGGGATGCAACCAATCATTTCCTTCACCCAGACCCTCCATATATTCGGCCACGGGGTCATAGAAAACATAGCAACCTCCAGCATGTTCTGTCACCTTCTCATGGGAAAGCCGTTTGGAGCTTCCTTCTTCTAGAGATTCATCAGGATGACTCTTGGAAGATTGTAAAAGAGGACCCACAGAATCTTTCTTCAATGGAACATCCCACTTTTTGCTTAAAATTTCTGTAATGGTAGCTTGATGTGCTTCAAGAGGGAGGTCCCTTGCTTCTCCAATGGAACCAAGTAGGCATATTCCTCCTATGTGAGGTGGCACTTCTGGCCGCTTCTTCTCATCGTCTTCTTTCCTATGCAGTTTTCTGGCCTGCACCATCTCTGTTTCTCTTTGTTGTTACCTGGAGGCCTTAATCATGTATCGTATTAATTCAAAAGAGGCATAACACAAGGGTAGGCTATCACCTCTAGTGCCCTTATTGTCCATTCCCACTTCAACCTTCTGATTTTGCATTGCATCTTGATTCCTTTCATCAGCAGGATTTGTTTCAACAGCTGGCTCATCAAGTATATTCTTCAAGTACTCTTCCTCATATTCATCGTACACAAGAGTACCAAACTCCTTCTTAAAATCGTCCTTTGCAGACCAGGGGTGGTGCAGGTCACCATCTTTAGAGAACAATTTTGCAGGACTACCTGCTCTTACATTAGGCTGGTCATCTTTCTGCATACTGGGAAAGAGTTTTGATGGGCCAGAGACTTTCCCATTCTACTTGTAGGGCCCAACCAATTTGAATGTATCTATTATTTCGCCACCATTGTCCTGATCTGAAAATTTCTTGGACATCTTAAGGTTTTCCTCAACCTCCAAACAATCAGCGAACATATGTTGCAAGGTGGCTGATTTTCTCTCCAAAAGAAGCAAGGACGGGTCAAGAGGAAAGGCAGCTGCATAATAGATCTTAGTAGTGTTCTCAAGAGGTTGGACTTCCTTAGGCATGTTATAATAAAACCTTGCGAATCTTCTGTCAAAACTAGATATGGCCTCACCCTCATGCCTCCTCAGGGAATAAAAATCTGAAAGTATTTGCTCCAATGGCCTTCTCCTACCCCAAAAATTTAAGAATGTGCAAGAAAACTCTTCCCAAGTATTGATGGACTTAGGATGCAAGTGTTTAAACCACACTTTGGCATCTCCTTGCAAGGACAGGGCAAAATCCCGCATGCAAACATCATCATGTTCTATCTCAAAAAGGTCAGAGAAATGATAAAAGGCTTGTAAATGTTTCTTAGCAGTCAAGTCTTGGGATTCTCCGTCAAACTTGGGGAGGTATTTTTAATATCTCGTGGGAAAATCATGGAGGATGGGAGGTAGTTGCAGTGGTTTGTAACGGCTTGGAGAAATGGGAGAGACAAGGTTAGGCACAATAGCTAAGCTGTCATCTGAGGTTTCATGAATTTCACAGGGGTGTCCTTTGACATTGTGAGCCCCTGGATAAAAATATAGTCCAAAATCATATGTGCAAGATGACGCAACGATTTTGGTTTGTAAATAAGGATAAACGGGAATATATTCACAGCTCTGTTAAGAATGAGCTGAACCATAGAAGGTTTTTTTTATAAATCTAGGAAAAGATAAGAGCAAACTTACAAGATAGGATAAGGCATCCTGGAAGAAACGCAGACTTGAGTATCTTGACTGTCTGCCATGCATTTCTAAACTTTATAAGGGGTCCATTTTCTAGACACGGTCTGCCAGCTTTCCTTAGCCATTTGATTTCTGGGTCACACCACCAGCGGAGTCGCTGAAGTCTGAATCCTTCAAGAGTAGAGTCACCAGGTGAAAATTGCTCAACCTTCTTGATGTCTAGTCATTGTTCACCATCAACAACCAGATGTAAAATATTTGTCATTCTTCCCAGGAAGGATATTAAATTTCGTCCTCGACAACGACGCCAATTTGTTGGCACCAGGATTTTGAGCCCCCAAGGTCGAGCGAGGAGGGGACCACTCCCGAGAAATAACAAAACCGCTTTATACTGCGCCTCTGGCCTTGCGTAATTAGAGAGGTATCTCTCGTTTGTCTTCAGATTCTACTCCGCATAAGGTTTTCAATCAAGGATAATCAAGGGGCCAGGATCCTAAATGGGACAAAGTGTATCAAGGAGAGATGCAAGGTGGGATTATCGGGGCAAGGGACCATTGGAAATGGAGTTGAAAAATTGCAGAGGGAACACTTGCATAACGAAAACAGATGCAAGGTAGTCGTCGATCTCTCAATCAGGAGATATTTAGCGGGCAATTGGAGGACGAGAGAGAACAGCCCCTCGTGTGGAGCACCAGCGAGATGAATTCCATGCAACTTTAAAAGAACAATTGGTAAATTTCTGGAACAACAGTAGGAGCATAACTAGTATGAATTCCTGACTATTATACACTAAGTTGCAGACATGAAAGCAATCAACAAACTGGAATGAAAACAGGAAGCAAATTGCACATAAAGGAAAATACATATTGGGAAAAGCAACGACACATGAATCTCTTCCATGAGAAACAACTCCTCCTCTGCAATTTTATTCATAACACAGGCATCAAATCTTATTTACAATGGAGAGCCTCAGCCCTAGAATGTTTCCCAATCCAAATAACTCTTCCTCCTTCCTCTATCGGGAGTGTATTTATACTATTCTAAAGCTAAGACTACTGAATAGAAAATTGTTACAATTCACAATCATTCGTTAACGGTACAGGGAGTGGAACTATCACCACGTTTTACAAAGATAAACAATAAACATTATGGTGTTAGTGGTCACCTTCGGCCCGAGTAACAGTTTGACGTGCTTGGACACCATGATGGATTATGAGTATGATGCCTCCTTTTTTGCCCAAAGTGTGTGCTTCCACCGTGTTCAAATGTAGCTTTCCACATGGGCACACACTGGCAAGGTAGTTTGCATCTTTTCCTGATTCAATCACATCCGCCACCTCCTTCCTCACCGGGTAACATTGTTAGCCGTGGGCTCTAGAAGAAGTGTCGCATTGCTTCTGGATGAGACAAACCTGTGGGGTGGCTTTTCATTCTTGTACTTCTCACCTCCAATGAGGTGAGCTCTCCCACAGGAAATAGGGTGTAGCATATCTACACCAGCCCCATCACTTTCAGAAAGTGGAATTCACAAGTAAGGTTGTGCGGGCTTTAAACCCCTGACGCTCCCATATGAAAAAATACTTATACAGGGAGTATTCAATGACTGTTCCATTCTACAGAGGCTTTGGTGGTAGCAATGCTATCAGGGGTTCCTAAAAAAACACTTACAGGGAGTAAGTGCCTAGGCCTCGCTTCATTGGAGATGTAGGTATCATGTCTAGGCCCTGATGACTGGTGTCACTATTGGCATGCAAATACCAAGGTGACAGGTGAGTGTGGAAACTTCTCACCAACCATCAACAACCCTAGACGAACAAGCTTCTCAAACCAGATCTTCATCGTCAAACTCTTCGGGCATTTGCATATTCATGGAGAAGTAGAACTCGGGTTCTGGAGATATGTTAGTTCACTCCTATCGCTCTGAAAACAGTATATATAAGGCTTCGAGACTAACCCTCGCAATGGTTGGTCAACATTCCTGCATACTCTGTCATTGGGTGTATTTGGTACCCGCATGTGTGAGAGTGTGAATGGGGTGATCCTTACTTGTAGGGGATCTAGTCACGTTGTCTCATCGGTCGTGGTGCCTTACCATCTACCGTGGGAATTATTTTTCAACACCATCTAGTACAATTGATCCATGCTACAAAGTTCATGAAGTGGACACTCCCACCTTTCCTCATGCTTGTGATGTAGGAAACAGAATGGTCTCCCGCGTTGTGTTGGCTTTGCCTCATGTGAGTAGCAGATTCACTGGTTAATTTCCTTCATTCCAAAAGCCAAATCACATAAAAATCCACCTATCATGACATGACTCTGCCAAAGGGATGATTCCACCGTTACACGCGCTACAAATGGCGTCAGAGAAATCGGCCAATATGCAAGGATGTAGATTACATGCGTGAACGTCTCCTCCGCTGTCATCTCTGCACTCGATGTGAAACCTGTACCCTGGGATTCTTCTCAACCGTTTGATTCAAGGAATATTTCACATCCACTGACCACATTCCATCCTTTCTACCACTAACTTTTCTCCTCTAAACACTGCGGGTAGTTCTGGATCGTGACGTGTTCTCAACCATCGATCGAGACCGACCCTTCATCCAGCCGTAGAACTGAGTGGGCCCTATTATCTTTAGAAATGAGAAACCTTGGTATTTATCCATTCTAGTACTCCTTTTGAAATATACCTTGGCCATATATTTCTTTCCTTTCTTATTGTGGTCATTGATCTTCGCGACCACTACGCCTCTTTCGCGATTTTAAATTGCGGCTTTACCCACACAGGTATGGCTTACGAAATTGATTGAGGGCGTAGATTTGACTCAGATCTCATCTCAGCCATAGAATGTTTCTGACCTTTAACCCACTTCATGATCTAAAATCGTGGCTTTGGTCGAGCATGTTCACTCGCGCGAAATGTTTTGGAGCCATTGATCCACCTCCAATCAATCTCAGCCTTTGCTTCCGAGTCCCGTTCAATGCCTTCAGCACACCTATCATTTTCTTATTTGCCTTGCACCTCTGATAAACTGAAGGGGTGTTCATATTAAGTTCATGTGAATGGTACCCCCATTGAACTCCTATCAGGCCCTTAGATCAACTATTAAAAATGGAGTGTTAACAATGTTGGTAGAGGATCTTGAAGAACTAGTAGAAGCAGCCTTACAATTAGAAGTTGACCAACCTTTGAATCAATTAGATCTAGATTCGCCTTACTGTTCAACTTTTCAGACCCTTGTTCAATCACAACCTCATTATCCACTTAGAATCATGGCTAATGTAAATGCAAACCAACCACCTCCACCTCCTGCTTGGAGATCTAGGTCGCCTTTAAATTTGACACCTCCCTTGCATGATTTGCCTCAACCTTTTGACAAGATGTTACCTAAGTTTGAACCAAGTGAAGGAGTTTTGGTAGATGATAATTTACATAGTTTTTACTTGGATATATAAGTATTACGAGCTGGAGAGCATGAATATGTAGTGTGTAGATTGTTTCCCCACACTCTGAAAGGAAAATCAGCCTCATGGTATTTTGCACTTCCTGAAAATTCAATCATGGATTGAAACACATTTGAGAGAATGTTTAGAAGTAAATATGCAGTTCATAAAATTCATGTAGCCTTAATGAAGGGGTTATGTGCTCTAAAAAAAGAAAGAAAAGAAAAAGTACATAATTTCACTCAAAGATTTGTTGCTTACCTAAACAATTTCACTGCAGTAAAGAATCCATCTGGGAATGCTCTAATACAATACTATACCTCAGCCCTTGGGCCTGATCTAGCCATGTTTACCAAGGGATTAGTGATACATACATTAGCAGAAACCTACGAAGAATATAAGAAGGTGGAGGCTGAGATGGAGAGTATAGAAAATTACCCTTTTTAGTTGGAAGAAAAGACTTTTGGAAGCAAGAAACCTTTATTACTTACTAAGCCTAAGGATGAGCGGACATAGGATTTTGAAGCGATGTTGAAGATGATGCAAAAGTTATCCAACAGAGTGATATATTTAGAGAAGAAAAAAGAATGTCATAAATCATATAATCCTTATTATAAGAAAAAGGAAGACAACAGTCAACCTAAAACTCCTCCACACAGTCCTGCAGCAATGAATTTAACTAATGTAGGCATGGATAATTTTTGTACCTTTTGTCAACAGCCTCATTCTGAGAAGAATTGTCCCCAATGGATAAATTCTATGACATTGGTAATGAATCAATTATTGGATTCCAAAATAAGAGAAACTAGTAAGGAGGAAGAAAAAGATAATCAATCTACAGAAAAAAAGAAGAAGATACTTTAGTTTTATGGGACTGTGTTCAATGTTTGATATAGACGAAGACAATTCTTTGAAACAAGAGGAAACATCAGAAACCAATGTGACAACAAGAAGTCAGAGTGTTTTAAAAGAAGATAAGTCAATACTTCCTAAGATTAAGAAACTTTGAGAAAATATGAAGAAGATACAGAAGAACACTGCAACTGTTAAAGATCCTGATTTTACCATGTCAAGTCAAGATTCGAAGAAAATCAACACACCTTTTAATCCTATTGAAGATAATATTGATAATGTCAAGAAGAGTATCAAAGAACATGAGATGGGGTATGATATTGTAGAAGAAATTAAAAAAGATAAATCAAATATCTCATTGTTTGAAATGTCTAATTTACCTCAGCAAAAAGAGAAACTTTTAAAAGAACTTGAGGTACCAGAAGAAAAGCTTCCCAACGACAACCAACTTGAAGAAGAAATTGGTGAGGAAAGTGTGGGAGGGAAGTCTAAGTATAAAACCCCAACATTTATCCTAACTTTTGATATTTTCAACTATAATGTGCACAACTGTTTAGTGGACTCGGGAGCATTAGTCAATGTTATGCCATGGTCTGTTTGTAAGAAAATTAATGGACAACCTAAACCTTCTACTTGGCAGGTTATTCAATTAGACTGGACAGTTGTGAAAGTAATAGGGGAAATGGAAGATGTTCTAATTCACTTATCTTCAAATAAGAGGGTATGCCAGTACATCAACATTGTATTAGCTGACATACTAGATGCTTATGGATTGGTTTTGAGTCGAGATTGGGTTGCAAGGTTAGACGGATACTTTGCATTAGATTGGTCACATTTATGGTTGCCTTATAAGGGAATATCCAATCAGATAAAAGTATTAAGAGAGCCTCAAATGAAATACAATGTCACTCAGTTAGAGGGAAAGAATGAACCAGTGAACTCTATTTTGGGAAATTATTTCATTGAATTAGAACTGGGAAATTACCAAGATGAAGAAGCCAGCAGTATACCTGATACTCAGCCCGATCTCCTTTGATTTTCATGGGCTGATGAGATTGACTGTAAAATAGTAGAACTAGTTTCAGATGTAGTTTGTAATTTAAATTCAATAGAGGTAGATAGTTTTTGGAATCTTTATTTTGATGGATCTAAAACATTAGAAAAATCAGGGGTTGGCTGTCTCCTGATTGATCCAAGAAAAAATAAACATTTTCTTTCTTGTAGATTAGAATTCGAATGTACAAACAATACAGTCGAGTATGAAGCACTAGTTCAGGAACTTTAAAAGGCAATAGAACTAAAAGTAAACAATATTAAAGTAAATGGAGCCTCTGAAATTATTTTTAAGCAAATTCGAAATAGGATACACTGTATTTCACCACATTTAAAATCCTATCAAAATGAAGTTTGGGATTTGCTTATAAATGTTAATACATTCAATATTGTGTCCATTCCTAGATTAAAGAATGCAGCAGCTGATTTACTAGCTACTTCAACTGCAAGGTTAGTACTTCTAATAATAGATGCTCTATTGAATTACTTTTCAGGCCTTCTGTTTTGGATATGATCACAAATCTATGGGTNACAAATTTTGGAATGCTTGATGAATGATGAGACTTTTAAAGGAGCAATAATAGATGATGAAGAACATCAAGCAGAATTAAAATTTGGGAACTTTATTCCTTAGGGATTCAGGACCTTGGAACAAATGTTTGACTTAAACAACAAGTTCAGGAAGCTAGTGAATTTCAAGCCTCATAGTTCATCCTTGAAATTTGAGCTAATAAATTTGGGGACTAAAGCTAAACCCAAATATGTAAATTTGGGAAAGTGATGTTCTCCAGGCGAAAGAAGTAAGTTCATTAGTCTGTTCAAACAGTACAAAGATGTGTTTTCTTGGACATATGAAGAGCTTAAAACTTATGACACAAGGATTATACAACATGTCATCCCGATTAAAGCTGGAGTCAAGCCTTACCAACAACCTTTGAGGAAGATGCATGTGAAGATGGAACCTTAAATTCAAAGTGAAGTGAAAAAATTGTTAGACGCTAAAATCATATTCAAAGTCAGACATTCGGAATGAGTTTCTAATTTGGTGCCAGTAAGGAAAAAGTCAGGATAAATCAGGCTGTGTGTAGATTTCAGAAACCTAATTCGTGTCTCAGATAAAGACAACTATTCAGTCCTACCCATGGAGCAAATACTGTAGATGGTTTCAGGTTCTGAATTGTTTTCATTATTAGATGGATTCTTTGGCTATAATCAAGTATTAGTAGCTGAAGAGGATAGGCTTAAAACCACATTCAGAACCAAGTGGAGAACTTTTCCATACAGGAGAATTCCTTTTGGACTTATTAATGCTGGAGCTACTTTCCAGAGGGCCATGGATATAGCTTTCTGCAGCCTGATTGGTCGTAGTGTTTTGGTATATCTCAATGATGTCATAATATTTTCAAAAAAGAGAGAGGAACATGAATTCCATCTGAAACAAATTTTCGAGCGTTGTTGGAAATATGGTATTTCACTAAATCCTAAGAAATGCATGTTTGCAATCATGGAAGGAAAGCTACTGGGTCATGTGGTTTCTAAGAACGAGATCTCCATAGACCCAGAAAGGATTAAATCCATAGAACATATCCCTTTACCCCATAACAAAAAAGGAATGCAATCATTTATGGGGACCATAAATTTTGTGCAGAGGTTTGTACCAGATTTTGCTCAAATTTTCAAACCTTTGAAGCAAATGGTTAAACAAAGTGTATAATTCAAATGGACTGATGTAGAGAAGAATGCATTTAGTAAGATAAAAACATCTATTGCTCATGCACCACCAATCAAAAGTCCAAATTTCGAAAAGGATTTTATTCTGTACACTTTTGCTTCCGATGATTCATTGGCAGTGGTGCTCACACAGAAGGAAGATGGGGGAGATGAGTATCCCAAATCATTTATGAGCACTGGTTTGCAGGGAGCTGAATTGAATTATCCAGCAGTTGATAACCAAGCATATGCACTTTTTAAAGCAGTAAAACAATTCAGGAAATATATACTTAAGAATCGCACTAAGGTAATAGTTCCACACCCAGCTGTAAGATCTCCTTTTGTACAAAAGGAATTAGGAGAAAGATGAGGCAACTGGGTAACTACCTTACAAGAATATGATCTTGAGTTCAAACCACCATCCATAGTAAAAGGACAAGGATTGTGTAAACTAATGGCTGAAGGTAAAGACAATGAAGAAAACAATTGGGATAATGAATCTAAGTTACATATGGTGGATGTATGTCCTCTATTCACAGCTCCAAATTCGTGGTACTGGGACCTAGTCCATTACCTTCAAGAAGGATATTTTTCGGAACATTGGAATTCCAAACAACGAAGAGCATTACATCTTAAATCAGCTTCATATCAGATAATTTATGGAGTATTATTCAAAAAGAATTATGATGGAGTTTTTCTCAGATGCTTAGAACAAGAAGATGCAAACAAGGTCATAACAGAATTGCATGATGGGCCTGCTAGAGGTCATTTTTTTGGAGATACAACAGCCCATAAGATTCTCAAAGCTAGATATTACTGGCCTACATTGTTTAAGGATGCTCATGCTCATGTCAAAAATTGTGATGCTTGTCAAAGAGGTGGTGGAAGACAAGCTAAAGCAGCAGGACCTTTAAAACTAGTGATGATAACAAAACCATTCGAACAATGGGGAATTGATATTATTGGAGAGATAAACCCAAATTCTTCCTTGCAGCAAAAGTATATTTTGACGGCAACTGACTACTTCACCAGATGGGTCGAGGCTATTCCGTTACGGAAAGTAAATGAAGATGCAGTCATGGATTTCTTACAAGATCACATTATGACCAGGTTTGCGGTTCCAATTTCCCTGGTTTTTTATAATGCTACTTACTTTTATTCTATTAGATTAACTACATTTGCTAATGAAATAGGAATAAAGTTGCATTATTCTGCAAACTATTACCCACAAGGAAACGATTTGGCAGAATCTACAAATAAAAATTTGATTAGAATTCTAAAGAAAACCGTAATGGAAAATCAGAGAAGTTGGCATTTAGCGTTACCTAATGCTCTTCGAGCTAATAGAGTCACACCCAAGAATTCCTTAGGTGTGTTAGCATACATGCTTGTTTATGGAAAAGAAGTTATTCTTCCTCCCAACATTCTGTTACCATATTCCATAATAGCTCAGGAATCTAGAGGTACCGATAATGAAATCCTATAGATCAGAATCTATAATCTTTTGAAGTCGAAAGAGTCTAGGTCCAAAACCAAAGAAATATTTAAGCATCAACAGGAAGTAGTGAAACGTTGGTTTGATAAGCATAAAGCTAGGAACAAAGAACTCAAAGTAGGAGACCAGGTTCTTAAGTGGGATCATCCACACGATGAAAAGGGAAAGCAAACTAAGTTTCAACAGTTATGGGTAGGCCCTTTTCAAATTGCAGCAAAGCTTGGCCCCTCAACTTACAAATTGCAAGACTTACAGGGGTGGGAAGAAAACTTACCAATTAATGGTTTAGTTCTCAAACCTTATTTTTCTTGATTTTTTCATTTTGGTTACCTTGTACATAAATAAACTAATTGGTTTGTTTTATATTTTGAAGATTTTTTGTTCTTGTGTTAACTAGGGTTTGATTGATTGTAATAAAGAAGCACAAATTTTTGTTGCATGGAGTTCATCAAAATCTTGTATTAACTAAAATCCTTGATTACAAGACTATGTACTATTAATTTATTTGAAACAACTTCTTCTAGTTTAGCAGTTTTCCTAAATGGTTATAAACACATTGAAGTCCTACTTAATCCTTGTGAAATAACTCAGGATCAAAAGGTCTGGAATACTATTTCGAGGCTCCATTCATCTCATATTAAAAGATATCTTAGGGGGTGACAGCGAATGACCCATGGAGAGGAAGCAAGGTAAATCGTATATTACATTTAAATGATCCCATGCCAGGACTGAAAGCCAAAATGAAAATAAGAGTCAAAATATCCTAAGAAAGCAATATGTATCAAGACAAAGTATTGAACCATATTAGTACAAGATTGCCAAAGTTCTTCTCCATCCGTGAGCTGAAAATTAAATACATCTCTCACACAAAAGGACACTATGGATATAGGAGCTTGAATTAAAATTTTCCGGAAAGAAGGCATAAAGGAGGACTCAAAAGAAGACAAAAATTCAAAAACACAAAAGTGCAAAATGGCATGGGAATGAGGAACAAACAAATATATCTGTTTACCATATGTTACAATCCTGTAATGTCTAAGCTGGAAGCTACCAGAAGACAGAGGTAAAAATGAAACTCATAATCCTAGCCTCAAAAGAGTTATCTAGACTTTGAAATCTTGGTTCCCATTTTCCCTAAATTGGACTATCATCAATGATTAAAGTCCATATATAATGCCATTTGGGAAATCTAGATATCTTGAAGAATTCAGCATGTTGGTATTATGAAAGCAGTATGTTGCTCAAAGAAGAAATTGTCCAGAGATCTGTGTTCACTAGGTAGTTGCCAATTGTTGCAGCTGCAATTTTTTTTTTCAAATTTTTGAAAATTTTGAACCCTCCTTTTGATTTTATCTAGCCTAGGTTTGTTTGATTTATTTAAATCTATCCTAGAAGTCCAGTTTTTTCTACTTAAATTGATCTTTGAGGTCGGAAACATAGAAAACTCTGGAGTTTTGTTTTATTTTTAGAGCTTAACGTTTGATTTTTCGATGTTTTTTTATCGCTGTCGGGAGTCAGTTGAAGAATGATTCGAGGTATTAGTCCTCTATTCCACTAATGTTTCGAAAGGAAAATAGTGAACGTCTCGATGATTAGTCCTGTTTCTCGTCGATCCGTGTTTTTATCTCCCTTTTCTTTTATTTTTTTTTAAACCTTTTATTTTGAATGTCAGTGATTTTGTTTGATCGCTGTCAGAGGTCAAATGACGAATAAGTTGGAAGACTTGTCTTTTATGCCGCCAACGTTTCGAAAGGAAATTTATGAGAGGCTCAAAGGATAGTTTTTCCAATCGTCGATGCTGTAGTGGTTAACGTTTTCAATCTCTGATACATAACCATCGCGATGATAGTGCTTGGCATTGCCGACACTGCGGAAACGTTCAGGTTTAAAGTTTCAACCTTTATCAGTTAGAGATTTCGATCTCCGACGGACTTAAAAAATTTTCGCCGATCTGTAGTTGTTTGTAAGCCCGTCGTTGCAGATGTCAATCAAACTTTCCTTCCGACAATTAGAGTTTTCAACTGCCGATAGGGTTTTCCCGCCGACTTTTCCCACCGAAGTTTTATATATATAGAAAGGGAGCATTATTATATTATTATCCATATTTGAACTCGAAGATTGCTCTAATCCTTGTCATTTGTAGCGATTTACATGCCCAGCTGTCCGAATTCCACTTGTTAGCACACTACCATGGAGGTTTCCAATGTTTTGGTCTAGTTAGGGTTTCCCACAATGAGGAGCACAGTATATGGTCTAGCGTTTTGAGGATTAGCAGTATTGACAATGTGGTTCATGCTTTTATCGAAGGAGTTCAACTTAGTTCAGATGCAGCCCGGATTAAGATGAAGAGTCTGTTCTATTAGGGTTGTGATTTTAGTTATAAACAGTGGACTTAGAGGATTTTAAGACACAACTCGCAGGATTTTCTTTTTGCCTTGTCATGTTTCTTTTCATGCATCAATACTGTGTATATTTCATTTTCAAAATGTATATGGAAGAGGTAAATAGATTGATATAGTTTTTTGTTATTATTGTTTCACTTGGTAAGAGATAAATGGCCTAAGAACATGCTATGTTTATGACAGGGTGATTGCTGCAAAGAAGACATGTCTAAAAGACAAAAGAAGAAGGCTCCAGTTGTTGAAGGAGAAAGAGAGGTTGATATCATCACCAGGGTTGAATACATATATGAATATACCAAAGCTACCACCGGGGTCAAACCAGATTATAAATGGTGAGAGATATATAGGATGATTGCAAATCAAAACGTACTTGATGCAGGATTTGAAGAGCTAACCATTTATGCAAACATCGAGAAATAGGCTGTTATGAAAGTATCCACAAGACCTGAGTTGTTCTTGTACTCAGAGCTAATTGGTTGGATTCTGCCTATGGCAGATGTAACTACGATTATGTTTGAAAATACTGTTAAGCAGGGCTACACTGCATATAGCCCTACTTATGTCTCTATGGCATATCATCTTCCTCCTACTCAGATTTACTTGATAGAAATCTGGTTGAAAGAGACAGCTATGGACCTAATAGAAATAGTTAAAAGAATGATGATACCAGGGAAGAACTTTCGAACCAGTCCTTCAGGAGAATATGATACAAATACTCTCTGGAATCCATATAGATTTATTACACTAATGCTGAATAGAATTTTTGGTAGAGCTCATGGAAAAAGCTTCAAAATAGGATAGATACCAATTATATTCTATGTGGCCACTCAAGGAACCATATTTAATTGGTCAAATATAGTGTCTAATAGCCTCTAAGCATGCATATCCTCAGCTTTGGGAGCGGTGTCACAGAAGAAATCATATTTCTACATGAGCTCTATCCTAGTTGACTATATACTCTATACCCAGTCTTTTCTAGCCTTGAGGTGTAATTGGGATAGGGAGAGGACCCTAGTATACACAGCATATAGATTTTTTTGGGCACACAAATACTATAGCTACTATAGAGAAATATGTGAACCCTTCATCATGCCTTTGTGCACCCTAATTTTCCTGACTGAATGCAACTACATGTCTGAAGAAGCATTCAAGGTCATTGAGGAATATGGAGACTATTATTTGATTGATGAAGGATTGTACGTAAGAATGTATGGGGGTTCCAGAGCACCTTCTCTAGTCCCTAAGTATGCCACTGAATATGTGCTACATAAATAGGAAGGTATACATTGATGGTGTGGGAAGTTTCCTGTTCGAACATAAGAAGGTAGCCTATCCCGCAATACCTTTCTAGCTTGGAAGTTATAAGTTTTCAAAGGTAAAACAGACTGCAAAGTTTGTTCAGAAGCTGGAGCATTTCCATTTTGGTGAAATGAACTTTCACAGAAATGACTCCCGAAATAAGGTGGTAGATCACTACAAGGAGGCAAGCATTCATTTTGAATATACCAACTTTTGGGATAAGGACGAGGAAACATTCAGTAATACAAAGAACATGACCGCCCTAAAAAAGAGATTTATACAAAATATAGTCACTGTGGGTAGAAAGGGAAAAACTGCATAGAAGACTAAGACAGCGGAAGAAGAAGAGGCCAAAAAGAGGGAAGAAGATGCTAGAAGGCTAGCACAGGAGGCAGAGAGTTGGCTGAAGAATGAAGAAGAAGAAAGAAAGAGAGCTACAGAGGAAGCAACAAAGAAGGAAGAGGAGGAGAGAAGGAGAAATGAAGAAGTAGAAAAAAAGAAAAGACAAGAAGAAAGTGAAGGTCTAAGAATAACAGGTTCTCAAAAAGACCAACATACTACTAAGCAGATAGATGCACAGGGGGGATAGGATCACACAAATCAAGGACACAAACAATCTAATCCTGATCCCAAGGAGCCTGCTACATCTTCTGGCAGCAAAATAGGGCAAGCTTCATTTTCTGGAATGAATATGATCCCTTTCATGCCTAAAGAAGGGGAGGAAGTACCTGACTTCAGTACTATTTTCTATTACAAGGAGAAGAAAAGGATTGTTAAAAGAACTGAGAAAAAGGTTGAAACTGGAGGACAATCCATAAAGATGATAACTAATAAGACCTTGGTGTATGGAACAGATGCAGATCCAAGATTCGCAGCAAGAGCTGGGATGGAATTAACCCTAGCTATTGAAGATAATGTAGATAGGCTGATGACCGATCTTGAGCAGTCAAGAAAGAACATAGCACAATTAAAAGAAACACTGAAGAAGGAGAGGGATGAAGGTCATAAACTGAAAAGGAAATATGAGGACATGAAGAATGAAGTGAGGACTTCAAAGACAGAGATCTAGACTCTGCAGGAAAATAAGGTGGCTTTAGAAGCTATAGAGAAAATAGAAAAGGATGCTCATAACAGCTTAGCAGAATTACAAAGGCTACATCTAGAGCATCAAGTATTGACAACTGAGAAAGATAATATTCAGGTGTCCTATGAAACTCTGAGTGTAGAGAAGGACCAGTTACAAAGAATAATTGTTGATTTGGAAACAGAGAAGGCCGACATAGAAGAAAGAGAAAAGAAACATCAAATATAGGTGGCATCCTTGGAAGAACAAATTACTTCATTGAAAACATCACTGAAAGATGCTATAGAACAGAAGACAAACTTCCAGCCTTTAAAAGAACATGTTCTAACTCAGAGAAGGAAGATCCACCATTTGAAAATTTGCATTGAGGAAGAAAGATGTAAGATTTTACAAATATATAGCAGATTAGAAGAAATTTTGGATACTACGTCCTATTTTTTGGACAGATCTCAAGAGATTTTGGAGATTCTAATGGGAAGAATAGTGTGGATAGAAACAAATGAGGAATCTCCTATGGAGCTACCAGTTAAATACCAGCAAAGTTTAAAACAGGAATATGATTTATTGGAGGTTGCAATCAATGTTGCGGAAGAATTCAAGAAAACTGTAAAGAAAACAAGGGGAGCATGTGCCGAATACTGCAGGAGGGTGCTTACTACATACAATAGATGCCAGATTTCAGCAAAGAGGAGATTGGATGCAATACCAGAGCATAAATCATTTATAGATAATCTATAGAATAGATACCAGGAAGATGAGCAAGAGATCCAACAAGTAAAGGATCTAGATGAACGGATTTTAAAGAATGCAGTGGCACATGGAGATGTAAGTATACACCTCCTGGAGAATCAGTTGCACCTCAGTCCTACAAGAATAGAAGGGGTAAGGAACCAGGTAGCGAAATATGAGATAAATATTCATTTTCTTGAACACTGCGGATTTGAAGGCATGGCAACGGAGGCCCAGGCATGGAAAAATTTCATCAACAACCAAGCAGGCCCCTCTTCATAAAGTATTTTAAAATATTTTTGTTTTAAAATGTAATATATTGTATAAATTATGAGCACATACTACAAGACAAAATTTTGGAACTGAAAGGTTGGGGAAGCCCAAAATTCATTGAGGGGCAGCCCAAAGGTTTTGCTTTTTTGTATAAATATAGGAGAGTTTAGATGTAGAAGGTACTTCTTTCCCAGGCCATTTTTGAGAGTATATTGTAAGAAGAATTGCTTCCTTTTACAATAAAGAATTACAAGCTTCTGCTGGAGAAAGTTTGGTGGAATGTTTCAAATGCTTTGCTATGGATCAGTTGAATGTGAACTATTTCATTTTCAGCTTATGTCCATTAACTGTGAGATCGTTCTAACTCATTGAATTTATGTTCATGTTATGAATGTCCTCTAGTTTATTCTATGAAATTTCCATTATGAGTAATGAAGGTCGCAATTAACAATAAGCTATCTTGTTGTTCATATTTATATTAATGTTCATGTGTTCTAAAATAAATAACAGCTATCTGTAATTTTTCCTAATACATGTATAGAAATACATTACTCATTGTTAACTGATAATTCTACTCCCTAGGGATAGGTTAGTTAGTTATAGTTAGTTTCTTGTTGTTTGTGATTTAGACGCAAGAGAGGTAAGATGAGAGGTAAGAACCTGTGCATGACATTGTGACACTCCTCGTTATCTCTATCTTCTGCATTCTAGATAGGCACTTGCACATCATACCTTAAACACAAAAAACTAAAATATACATGGTGGACCGAGCCGTAACCGGTAAAACATTTTAATTTGTTACTTGACCTACGGTAGCTGGACCGTAAACCGGATGGATTCCCCATACCAAATAGTAATGGGCTAGTTGGGAACGTTTATTGGGGAGAATCCCTAACTGTTGTTACCTATGATTTTCTAGGCCTCAACAAAAACCTACAAGCATGGCTAGATATCCATTTCAACAATAAACAAGACCATATCACAAGATAAATCTGTTGACACACACACAACCTCTAGAAAGCATTTCAAAATAGCTTCTCAACCTCTTTTGAACATCAAAACATATTTCTTCCCATTTTGGCATTTCACACGTGTGAACACTCTATGGAGACCTAAAGTGATGAGCATATGGACAACTTACCAAAGAATGGATCCATGACATTTGATAAATTTACTTGCACAAAGATAGCCCTTGGCGGGCATTTCCAACTGACCTCTCAAACTCCTATTTTTAACACTTAGTCAATTTTCTTTTGTTCTCACTATGCAAAATATTATTTTTCCTATTTTTGGTAGATTGATAGTTTGCATATGAGACCATCATAAGACAACCTAAAGGTATGGCTAGATAATCAGTTCACTAAGGAACATGCCTATGCTAACTGATGAATTTTATCATCAAAATAAACCCTCCTTGCGGGCATTTCAAAATACCTTTTCAATTTCCTGAATCTAACACAACCAATTTTCTTATGTTCTTAAAATGCAAAATAATATTTTTCTCGCTTTTGGCAGATTTATATCTTTGTCATAAAACACTCCACAGGGTAACTGAGACCATGGTTAGATGCACCCATCAACAGGATATAGCCTAACACTTTCATATTATTTTTCTCATCATCCTATGATATAGGGAGGGCATTTCCCTGAGGCCACTGAGGCAGTTTTGCCAGTACTGGAATAGTGCAAAACAGCCTAAAACTATGTTTTAGCAGACCATTATCTTTGTCATCAAACATATTCTTTGAGAACTAAGACCATGGTGAGATAACCTCTTCAACACAATGTAGGATGATAGCCTCAGATAATTTTTATCATACACCTATAAGGTATGATGGGCATTTTCCCAAGGCCACATGAGCCATTTTTTCCAACACTCGGACAATTTTCTTAGTCTGGTCCAATCTGCCTAAAACATTGTTTTGGCAGGTTCATAACTTTTTCCTCAACTACTTCAAAGACAATATGAAGACATGGTCAGGTAGTCAAAATATCAATCTACAATACCCCAATATGGTGTGGGAATTTTCTTCAACACACAATTTGTGGTGGGCATTTTATTAAGGCTACCTGATCCCGTTTTCCAACACTTAGTCATTTTCAGGACTTTCTCCAAAATTTATTTTGAAACCTCAGTTTGGCATATTCATAACTTTTTCTTCAAACATTCTTAAGGATAAATAATACCATGGTTGGGTAGACAAACCAACACACTACAATACCCCCATGTTCTGCGAGCATTTACTCTAATCCATAATTTAGGACAAGCATCTTTCTTAGGCTACTTAGCCATTTTTCCTTGCTCTGGCACAAACCCTTGTTTTGGCAGGTCCATAACTTCTCCTTCGGGC
The DNA here is from genome assembly GCA_001517045.1 of Pseudotsuga menziesii. Classification (NCBI taxonomy): domain Eukaryota; kingdom Viridiplantae; phylum Streptophyta; class Pinopsida; order Pinales; family Pinaceae; genus Pseudotsuga; species Pseudotsuga menziesii. The sequence goes on along the minus strand of LPNX010260195.1, from coordinate 237,859 downwards.
ACTTTCAAGAAAAACTGAAGACATGGTCAGGTAGGAAAAACAACAATCTACAGGACCCCTATGTGGTGAGGGAATTTATATTCTCCTATAAATTATGGTGTTCATTTCCCTAAAGAAATTTTTACTATTTTCCCCATACTTAGTCATTTTCCTGTTTTTCACCAAATTACCATATTTTTCCAAAATGATTGTCATTAATGTTGTCATCAATGACAATCCCATTCATCACAATCTTCGAATGCCTGTAGATGGGTCTGCATTTAGGTACATCGAAGAAAAGTGGCCAATTTTCAAAGAAGAACCTCATAATGTTAAACTTTCATTGGAAGCTGATGGTGTTAATCCATTTGGAGAGCTTCGTTCTACCTACTCAGTGTGGCCTATTTTTGTTATAAATAATAACCTTCCTCCTTGGATGTCGGTCAAGATAGAGCACACAATGTTGGCAATGATTGTTCTAAGTATTTAATTAATTTGTATTTTTTTACTTGAAAGTCTGATCACTAACTATTTCATTTCTTTGTTTCGTGCATGATAATTATGTCTTTTATATATAACGACATATAGCTAAATATAATTAATCATGTATATTGGACCAATTAGGTAAGTACCATGTTAAACATATGAACGTATATATTGAGCCTCTTATCGATGAGTTGTTGAAGTTATGGGCTTGCGTCACTATGTATGACATCTCTAGACCAATAGGGAAAAGACGATTTCAATTCCATAGAATACTTGGATGGACAATTCATGATGCTCCCAGGTTAACACATTTTTGTGGTAATTGTTACTTTCTTTTGTTCTTTAATATTATATATATCTATTGAAAATATCATGCATTATTTTAAATGGTAATTCTAATTTGCTACACTAATTCATATATTTTGTAGGTCTTCAAACAAAGGGTAAATTTGCATGTCCAGCTTGCGGTCCTAGGATAAAATATCATTGTTCAAGGAGTTTAGTAAAGGATGTGTTTGATGAGTATATGCACTTTCTTCCTAATAACCATAATTATCGAACTACAGACAAAGCAAAACTCAATGGTAAAGAAGAGAATGGAAAAAAACCACGAAGAATGACACCTCACCTATGGAACTTGGAATATAATAGAAATCGTCAAGGTATGCCTTATAATACAAGGGAATTTGAACCGGGTACAGAGCCTTATGTTCCTCCAAGTCAATGTGAGCGAGTCTTTTAGTCAGAGGTATTAGGTAAATCATTTTGGTCATACATTGTTAGATACTATCCAATAGGAAGACCGGTAAAGTATAATCATGTAGATGATGAAGATAATCACGAAGAAGAAGAAGATGATGATGATTCAGATCAGGATTAGGTGGCTGCAGTTGATGTGTTAGATGAAGAAGTTGAAGAGGTTGATCATCCAAATATAGTAGACGATGATCTCATTGACGATGTCGATGACTATATTAGCAAATATGCCATTGACGGTGATGTTGATTTGAATGAGCCTTTCATTAATATGTATTCTGAACCAGATCCTGATACAGAAGTTGAGTTGGATGAAGAAGAAGATGAATGATATTTAATTGTTGAAGAGTAGAGGAACATGTTTATATCCTTTATGTCATGATGATATTTATATGTTTTTATTTCCAAATTCCTTTTCAACTTTCTGATTTTAACACTTAGCCAATTTTTTTTTCTTAATATGCAAAATAATATTTTTCCTACTTTTGGCGAATTTCTGAAAACTGGGTCTCAAATATCCCTTCATATCTCTCAATCCTTAATAAATTTGTAAAAACTAAGGGAGTTTTTTATGTATTGGTATGTAATTGAGAAAAACCTATTTTGGTTTTCAAAACACTTCTCTAGCTTCTCGCAAACCATGCCCAAAGTTTGTGACTAAAACAGTAAATTATTTCATATTTTAAACCCTGAAAAAAAGATTGTAAAGATCAATTCAAATATTTCAATCCATAACACCTGTTGCAAAAAATGAGAGACGTTTTTGTGAATGAGTCTGTGATGGACAAAAACCTCTTTTAGTTTTCTTAAATTCACTTTCAACTCCTCGTAATATGATGATCAAGATGGTGATGGTGATAACGAAGACGTTGATGATGAAGATGATAATTATGATTATGATGATAAGGAAGATGATGATGATGAAGAAGATCATGATGATGATGATGTTGACAATGATGATGATTAATATGAAGATGATGATAATGATATTGATGAAGACGATGAAGAACAATAAGGAAACATGGCCATTTGAAGAATTTATCAAAGAATACTATGATGTGCATGTGTTTGATGACATTTTATCATGTCATTTCCCAGTTGTATTTGATCATGAAGAGGATATGGCTGATAATATTGTTGAAGTTAATGATTTAGACTCCCATTAAGAGAATATTTATGATTCAAATGGGAAATTCATTGAACAATTAATTTCATCTCCTTATGAAGAAAACAATGAAGAAACTATTGCATATAAAAGTAAAGAGGATTTGGCTGATGAGAGTATCCAAGATCCCATTCCACCCTTCAACAAATAAAAATATTTGGTAAGCATGTTGTCCACTCAAAATTATAAATTCCATGATCTTGTTATTGATGATTTTAAGAAGGATAATCTTAAATAAAAATCGTTGGAAGATGAGGAATTAGAAGAGGTATTTACCTCTCCATTTGATGAATATGGGGACAACCAAGGATCTGAAGTTAGGGACATTACCTTTTAGATTCCAATCATGATAGGGATATGAATTATTGTAAAAAAAAATTGGGCCCTATTATTGACGTTCATGGTGATGTTTCTAAGGAATATAATGCATAATTTTGAGGTCCTTGGACAACCCAAAATAGAGGAGGTAAATCTAGAAATTTTACAAGATATTTTCTAGTCATATGCTCCTATGCATGATTTAGATTTTGGGTAGTTCAGTGAATATATTGATGAATATTTGTTTCATCCATGTACACTAACTTTTGGGAATATTTGTTGCAAAATTTTCAAGGAAATTTCCAACCACCCTCTACCTTGTATAATGCAGACTTTTCTCAACTTATATAGAAAATTTGTGACATGGAGAGAACTTAGAAAATTTCCATCCACAAACCAATTTTGATGAATTTGTATGTGAAAAGTATATTGGAAATAGCATAGGTCAGCCATTTTTAAAATCATCATGTTCAGAAATTTATGTGTGTAATTTCCTACCACGTTCTCAATAAAAAAGTTCAAATTGAGCAGAATGTTTCTAATGATATTTTCCAGCCAATAGTACCCTTAATTTTTGGTGCATTTTCATGCGTATTTTAGCATGAAATCTTATGTTATGGTTGGAAATTGTGTCAAATATCCATTTGGTGATTGCAGAAATTTATAGCCATGTATTTCATCAATTCCTCTCATCTTTTGCATGTACTTTCAATTAGAAATAATATTATTAATGATGATAATTATATGGTGCTACAAGCATTTCAATTTAATATATATTGTAGAAATTTTTAACCAACAAAAGGAGGGTCTATAGCCCTAGATTTGGGGCTGATTTGTTTTTCTATATTTCAATTGTCATTTCATATCTCATGCACATTTTATTTGAAGGATAGCCATTAGTATTTGAACAATGTTCCCATAAGACCTTGTTACTTGAAGGGAGTGATGATGGAATTGTAAGGGTTGATGAGGGAATAGCTTATGATGTTTTCATCCATGGTGATGTGTACATTAGCCACATCCATTGGTGTATAGAATAAGCTTAAAACAATGACACATGCTATCCTTGGAAATATTTTTATTCTACTCCCCCATATGTTTAAGGACCTAGTTTATCTAATTGGTTCCTTAATTCCTAAGTTAACTGTTGTTGTAATTAAATGCAACTAAATTATACTTATAACTTAATAATTGAGAATATTTGTAGCTGCAATAATTATGTTCAATTGGCCTTTTGGTTTTTTAATAGAAGTTGAAGAAGGTTTTTATATATATAAAAAAATCTGAGCACAACCATCCTTATAGTCTGAAGTCAAAAGATTGCTTTGTTGCAATAGAGTTTACAGAAGCAAATAAGCAAACTACAAAAAAAGAGGGATATTCTAATTCTATTCCTGAAACTGAGATTTCCCCTGTAGGGGTATTGTCTAACGAACTGATTGTTCAATAGTAAGAAAAAATACATAATAACCTAAATAGATTTCAGAAAAACACAAAAATTGCAAGGCAATGCCGAGAGAGAAAGGCCTGTCATTTTCTAGCTTATTGGCTAAGGGTTGGCTTGCCAACCGAGGGCTCCTCCATCTGATGGTCTTCTGGAGTTTCATTGTAGTGGCTACCTTCAGTCATTTTGGTTAATTTTTGAACATCTTCCTTAATATAGTCAACTTTTTCCATTGACTTATGCATATCCCTATTGTTGTCTTCTATTCTCGAAGCGTTACAGTCCAGTTGGTTTGAAATATACCCGGCATCGTTAGCAACATTCCGGGTGCTATTGATGCTAGTTCCCACCATATTAAAGACCCATTTCATTCCACTTTGAAGGTCTAAGAGTGCCAAATTAATTTCTTGGAGATCCTTGGAGGAACTCATGCTATCTATCTCCTGAATATCTGGCAAAGGCCACTGGGTTAAATTGGAATAACTGTAGGAAAATATACCTGAATCGAGAAGCTGAGAGGGAAGGTTATGCTCTTGCACTGGACACGAAGAATTAGAATCATCTTTTGCTGCTTGATGAAGCACCTCACTGTCAGTTTGAGAGTTGAGTAATACTGCAAAGAGAGAGATATAATCTTCTTCCGAGAGGACGATGAAAGGGGGGATATTCTCCATATTTCGAGGGAGCAAAAGATTTTTCATGGCCAATAAATCTGTGATGCGTGCGAAATGAAGGCTTGGGCTATCAATTAGATGAAGGATGAAACTCATAATTAATGCAACCCAGGAGCAAGAAGTACCTCTTTGCCGATTGCACCACGTCGGAGGACATGCGTGACCTGTCAAACGTGGCATTGAGATGGGAAGTGACATGTCAATATTTGATTACGATGGTAATATAAATTGAATTTGGAAAATTTTTGAAGAAATTGAAGGTTGATGTGAGGTAATGGAGGTGAGTATCTCACAAAAGAATTTACTAATTTATGTCCTTAGGAAAGAATTATTTTTTTGAATTCATAGTGTCTAAAACCCTACCACAAATTAAGTGTAGAAAAAAATATAACAAAGGTTGAAAGTGTCATATGTATGCTAACAAGCCTATTTATTCTAAATTATTTTAAGTGGAAGCAATGGTGACTTTGAGATATGTTCAATACTAATTTCCCACAATTACAATAAGGTTAATGACACCATATCAAGCATGGTTCAAGATGAAATCAAATGTTCAACATTTGGAGGTCTTGGATGTGTTATTAAATCTTATATCCTTGCTGAGAAGGAAAGGAAGTTTGATGCCAAAAACATTTAATCCATATTGATCAAATATATTATGGATATTTTGAAAGTTTTAATTATATCTATATTCCATTCAAGTTGAAAGTTATCAAGAGTGGGGATGTGATCTTTGATGAACTAGTTTCGTGAAAGAATTGAGTGGGAAAGTTGAATGAGTTTCCTGACCAACAATGTGATGCACCAATATATGAATTTAAAAATGTTAATGTTGCAATTGGATCCATAAATACCACAAGTGATGTTAAGGAGCCCGAAACCCCACTTGGTTAATTAATTTTGTATAGGATCTAATGGAAGAGGATGAACAAGTGCATCAAACACAAACCCGTGTAGAGGAATATGCTTATTTACAACCTATGATCATAAGATTTATCAATTGATATGCATTGAGAGAAAAATAATTGAGTCTTGAATCTATGAAAATTTCACTTCAAGGATATAGTGAAAGAATGGTAGCATGTCATGGATGAAGTATGAGACTCATTTATCAAGAATCAACTTGGAAACTTGCAAATATATGGTCCTAGAAGAAAGGAAAATTGACACAAGTTGATTTTTAATATCAAGCATAGACCAAATGATGATATAAGGCACACTTGGTTGAAAAAGGATATATAAAAGTTGAATGAATAAAGTATAGAGAAACATTTTTAGTAATAATGGCATGATGTGGATAAGAGTGTTTTTGGAATTCATGGGTAATGTGGATATATAGGTCTTCTAAAGTTTGGTGTAAATATTTTGTTCTTGAAAGGCATGATGGAAGTAAATATATACATGTATTGTCTCAAAGGATAAGTTCACAAGGGAGGGAAGCAAAAGATTTGAAACATGAAGAAAGAACTTAATGAGATGAAGGAATAGTCTTGAGATTGGTACTAGTGGATAGATGGTCATTTGATTAGCGATGGTCTTCTACAACATTAAGATGGAAATAAGAATGTCTGCATCAAGTGGGTTGGTAAGAACATTTCTAATCTTAACACTATATTTAGATAAAGTTATTGTCTTAATCCATGTTGAATGTTTTCAAAACAAAAATACCTAAGATGAAAAAACATGGGGAGATCCATTATTCTCTAGGAGTTCAAGTATAAAGAGATAAAAGGAGGAGGCTAATTCAATAAATGAAGCTAGATATGAAACTATAATGAGGATATTTATAATGAGTTAATGTTATCCCATATCCACACCAATGTAAGTTAGCATAAAATTGTCAAGAGACATGCATGTTTAAAGATAGAGGATGAAATAGCAGTGATGAAAACAATTCCATACGAGAGTGCTTTTGGAACCCTAACGCATCCAATGGTTACTATGAGTGCTAATATAGCCCATGTTGTGAACATTATTATTATTATCCATTATGTAGTGGTTTTAAGTATATTTTCAAGTATATTATAAATACAACAAAACTTGGCATCACATTTAGTGGGGAGTAAGAAGGATCCACGAGATTTGCTTGTTCAATATGGTGTGGGTTGGGAAGGAGACATAGATGAACATAAATCAACATTAAATGGTATTTGATATTTGATGTAGAGGGTTGTTGATCTAGGATAAGAACTCAAGATGAAATACCTTTTTGCCCCTAATTTATGAATATTTTGTGTGTTTTAAGTATCCACACATGTTCTATGTGCCAAGCTTATAAAATAATTTATATATAAACAGTGTATTTGGGGTTTCCAAATAGTGTGACTCTGAATAACTAAGAATTTTATTATACCCATGATTGGATACACACTAAATGAATTTTGATGAGAACCTTGTAATTGTATTGTACTTGGACATCAATAATATCTTTATTGACTTCTCTTATAGTTGAGCGTATATGTGTCATGCATATGATTGGGCATTTCACATTCTAAAATTAACACAATGATTTCCTTATTGTTCTAGCTTATACCAAAAATCTATTTATTGATTTATAGGTGTGATGATGATGATGATGATGATGACGACGATGATGATGATGATGACTAGGATGAGGATGAGGATGACGAAAATGATGATGATGACAAATATGATGATGATCATGATCATGATGAAGATGATCATGATCATCATCATCATCATTATTATGAGGATGAGGATGAGAATGAGGATGAGCATGACGAGGATGATGATGAGGAGGAGGAGGAGGAGGATGAGAATGAGGATGAGCATGATGAGGAGGAGGAGGAGGATGATGATGATGATGATGATGTCAATGATGATGATGATGATGAAGATGATGATGGTGGTGGTAGTGGTGATGAAGATGATGAACATGATGATGAAAATGATGATGATGACGATGATGAAGATGTTGATTAGGAAGAGGGAGATGATGATGATGATGATGATGATGATGATGATGATGATTAATGATGGTGGTGGTGATGATGACGAAAACACTGATGATGATGATGATGATGATGACAAGGATGATGATGAGGGCGAGGATGAGGACGATGATGACGAGGATGAGGATGATGAGGATGATGATGATGACTAGGATGATGATCATGATTATCATGATTATCATGATGATGATTAGGATGAGGATGATGATGATGATGATGATGATGATGATGATGATGATTATGATGATGGTGATGATGGTGATGGTGATGATGATGAATATGCTGATGAAGATGTGATGACAAGATAATTACCTTGGTATTAAATAAATTGTTATGAGCTTCACCAACATTATAATAGAATGTTTATGAGTGATTATTAAATCCTATAAAGAATGCACTTTATGGAACTACCAAACTGCTCAGTTTGGATCTTCCTCTTTTAAGACACCAGACTAGGTCCATAAGTCTTTATTCTTCATGTGCAAAAATATAAGAACAAGAGGATTCATAGGGCCCAAAAAGTTGTACTTTTTTTTACTACTTCCTTGGATCATATTGAATTGTCATATTAGTCCTTGGAATGGGTGTTAGGAGCAATCCTTAATTTTTCACTCAACTGGATGCTCCCCCTATCATGTAGACGTCTTCATTCACTGAGCTCCCCCTAAATCTGCGATGATGATGATGATGATGAATATGATGATGATGATGAAAATGATGACGATGATAATGAAAATAATGATCATGATGATTATGATGATGATGAATATGATGATCATGATAATGGAGATGCTGATGAATTGGATGACGATGATGTTGATGATGAATATGATGATGAAGATGAAGATGTTGATGATGATGATGACAAATATGATGATGATGATGAAGATGATGATGGTGATAACGAAGACGTTGATGAGGAAGATAATGATAAGGAAGATGATGATGATGAAGGAGATCATGACGATGATGATGACAACGACGATGATCATGATTATGAAGATGATGATATTGATGAAGACGATGGTGATGACAATGACAACGATGATGATGAGGATAATGATGATGATGATCATCGTCGTTGTTGTCTTCATGACCATCATCTTCGCCATCTTCATCATCATCATGATCATCATTGTCATCATCATCGTGTTCGTCCTTGAAGGCACTTATGTATAGGATATCACTATAAGCAATGCAACCAATACAAATTATGACAAAATCCTAGTTAAATTAAATTAAACTACACTAAATTAAAATATAGAGTTGTTTAACTATAATTAATTTAAAATGAAACAAAATATAAAATATGCAAATAAAAAAACCAAAAATAAACTAAACAAAAGATAAATATGCAAAATAAAAAAATAAAACATAACACAAAATATAAAATATGCAAATAAACAAACAACAAAATGTAGAACTCAAAAACACACACGCACTAGCTCATTAGCAAAACAACAACGAACAAGTTCAGTCCCACGCACTAGTTCATTAGCAGCATCCAGAGCACTAGTAATTTGATGAGCATATTAGTGGTAAATGGAGGAGCTTGGGATACCAGTCCAGAGGATATTGGCATTTCTAGTGGAGGCAATCCAACCACAGTATAGAGGATAACAAAACAATCTGGTCGCAATCCAGAGGATACCGACGTTCCCAGGGGAGGAAATTCGGCTGCAGTCCAGAGGATAACAAAGGGCCCAATGAATTCTGTAACCCCATTAACCCTAGCAGCGTAGCAATTTGGGAAAAATAAGTCAAATTTCTGAACCAATATGGATTCGGTACAGTCATACTGAAATTATAATTTTTTTGTTGTGCTACCATCGCTTATATTATCGGTGGATCTAGTAAGGGTTTTCTTATGCATTCTTTGGGACATCTGGGTCTTGGTATTTAACTAGTATACAGGATGTGTGTTGGCATGAGCCACTCCGATCCCTGTCAAAGCTAGCATACACTCTGAGTTTTGGCAGGTTTGTCCTCCCATGGTAGTTAGTGTGGTCGCCTCTGTTTGGAATATCTCAAAGAGTCCGAACATTATCAAGAATATTTAATTAATCAAGGTTAGTGTGGTCACCTCTGTTTGTCATATGGATTATTTAATTAATCAACTAATTCATAAACCAGCTTCAAATCTGTGGGATTGGGATCTCTGCGGGCTTCCTTTATTTTTAAATCGCAGGCTCCCTTCATCTACAGCCTGTGCGTGTCTTCATTAAACCCTCTGTGAGCATTTCTTCCTTAAATATATGTTGTGTAATGACGATCACATCATATCTTCCAAAATACTATCCTTAAATCCTTCTCAACATATGCAGAATTCCCTTTATAAATTTATGTTTATTAATTTCCTGTAGATTATTCTTTTATTTTACCAAGACTATACATGCATACTTTTCTAACTTTTGGAAGACTTGTATTTTTCACATCTTGACCATATTTAAACAAACTTAGGGCATGGCTAGGTATCCACCTAAACTAGGAACAAGACCATGTCACCTTAAAACCTTACTGACAAACACACAGTCTCCAATAGTCACTTTAAAATGGTCTTTCAAACTGCTCAATTCAACACTTAGTCAATTTTGTCAGACCCTAGTCATTACTGTGCCAGGAGGCATTTTGGCAGACTCATATCTCACACATGGGAGCACCCAAAGGGAAACTGATATCATGATTGGATTCCCACATCATCAAAGAATGGACCCATAACATCTGATGAATTTATCAGTTAAAGAGATGAATCTGGAGTGCATTTCCAAGTGGGCTCTCAACCTCTTATTTTCAACACTCGGTCAATTTTTCATATTTTGGGATATGCAAGCTAATGTTTTTACCTCTTTTGGAAGGATGATATTTTTCTCATGTGGTCACCATAAGAAAAACTAAGAATGTGGATGGATAGCCAGTTCATTAAAGAACATGCCTATACCTTCTAATGAATTTATCATCACTCAGACAGGCTTTCAAGGGCATTTCCAAATGCCTCTTCAACCTTGTGATTTGACACTTAGTCAATTTCTTTAAACCCTAAGTATCAAAGGTGATTTCAACTTTTCATCAAACTTGGAGCGTAAGACATCCAATGGATGGAGGACAAATAGATGAATCCATTAAGACCAGTTTCATCCTCTAGAACTACTTTCTCTCTCCTCGGTGGGAATTTTACTGAAGTATGATGTAAAAGCTACTTAATACCTTGTTTTGGAAGATCCATAATTTCTACCTCGGTTATTTTCAGGTCAAAGTAAGAACAAGGTCAGTTAGACAACAAAGCCACCTACAGGATGCCCATATGGTGTGGGAATTTATTTCAACCCACAAATTATGGCGGGAATTCTCCTAGAGAAACTTGTCTAATTTGACCAAAAGGAACTTCTTTTGGGAGGCCCGTATCTTCTTCCTCAAAGAGTTATTCTGAGAACTGGTGCCATGGTCAGATAGATACTTCAACCAACTATGGGATGACAGGCCATGGTGGGCATTTTCTCCTTCTTATGAAATATGGTGGGCATTTTCATAAGACTACTACTTTAGGAAAAATTTTCACCACTTAGTATTTTTCCAAATTTATCATACATGCCTATTCCCATCAACAATTCTTTTTTCATTAATGAACATCTCTAGGATATGCCTGTACACAATCATCAGTTCACCAAATGTCACCAATTCTCCATTTATATATTGACATCAATGCCAACACATTCATCTGCCATATTGCCAACGATGATTCCCAAGAGGATGGAGATGAGAGGTTACCCATCATCATCTCAACCTGAATATGTAACTTAGCCATTTCTAAAGCCTTAGATATTGCTAGGTCATCATTAGTGCAACTCTCCCATTGAAGCTATGTGGTCCAATGAGCCCTTACTTGTCTTGGATCGAAACTAGAGATTCTTTTCCATATACTATACCTTTTCCTATTGTTTCCCTTGGCTTTGAGGTTGAAACTATAGAGAAAGGATAGTTGTAGGTCTCATCCATTGTCACAAGAAATCAATACTTAGTTACTACTTGTGTTAATTCCTAATGAATAATGAATGACATGTTACACTTTGGAATGTTAGTTCCTAATGATTAATGAATGACATGTTACACTTTGGAATGATGATCGTATAATCTTTTTTTTTTAATTACAATTGCATGTTTTTGTATTTATAAGATGCCTATTCCTGTATTTTGGCAGACTCATATCTCACACGTGTGAACAACCAGAGGGAAACTGAGATCGTGAGTGGATGCCCGGATCATCAAAGAATCGACCCATAACATCTGATGAATTTATCAGTTAAAGAGCTGACTCTGGCGTGCATTTCCAAGTGGGCTCTCAACCTCCTGTTTTCAACACTCAATCAATTTTTCATATTTTTGGATATGCAAGCTAATTTTTTTAACTCTTTTGGCAGGCTGATATGTTTCTCATGTGGTAACCATAAGAAAAACTAAGAACATGGATGGATAGCCAATTCATTAAATAACATGCCTATACCTTCGGATGAATTTATCATCACTCAGACAGGCTTTGGCGGGAATTTCCAAATGCCTCTCCAACCTTGTGATTTGACACTTAGTCAATTTATTTAAACCCTAGGTCTCAAAGGTGATTTAAACGTTTCATAAAAATTGGAGTGTAAGACATCCAATGCATGGAGGAAAACTAGATGAATCCATTAAGACCAATTTCATCCTCTGGAATTGCTTTCTCTCTCTTCAGTGGGCATTTTACTGAAGTATGATGTAAAAGCTGCTTAAGACCTTGTTTTGGCAGATCCGTAATTTCTGCCTCAAGTACTTTCAAGTCAAAGTAAGAACATGTTCAGCTATAAAACATAGCCACCTATAGGATGCCCATATGGTGTGGGGATTTCTTTCAACCCACAAATTATGGCGGGCATTCTCCCAGAGAAACTTGTCTAATTTGACCAAAAAGAACATCTTTTGGGAGGCCTATATCTTCTTCCTCAAAGAGGTTTTCTAAGAATTGGTTCCATGGTCGGATAGATACTTCAACCAACTATGGGATGATAGGCCATGGCAGGAATTTTCTCCTTCTTATGAAATATGGTGGGAATTTTCATAATACTACTGCTTTAGGACAATTTTTCGCCACTTAATCTTTTTCCAACTTTATCATACATGCCTATTCCCATCAATAGTTCTTTTGTCATTAATGAACATCTCTAGGATATGTCTATCCATAATCATCAGTTCACCAAATGTCACCAATTCTCCATTCATATATTGACATCAATTCCAACACATTCATCTGCCATATTTCCAACAATGATTCCCAAGAGGATGGAGATGAGAGGTTACCCATCATCATCTCAACATGAATATGTAACTTAGCCATTTCTAAAGCCTTATATATTGCTAGGTTGTCATTAGTGCAACTCTCCCATTGAAGTGATAAGGATTTGAATAACATAGCCTTTTTATGGGGTCCAATGAGCCCTTACTTATCTTGGATCGAAACTGGAGATTATTTTCCATATACTATACCTTTTCATGTTGTTTCCCTTGGATTTGAGTTTGAAACTATAGAAAAAGGGCAGTTGTAGGTTTCATACATTGTCACAATAAATCAATACTTAGTTACTACTTGTGTTAGTTCCTAATGAATAATGAATGACATGTTACACTTTGGAATTTTAGTTCATAATGAATAATGAATGACATGTTACGCTTTGGAATGTTAGTTCCTAATGAATAATGAATGACATGTTACACTTTGGAATCATGATCGTATAATCTTATTTTCTTAAAATTAAAATTGCATGCTTTTGTATTTATAAGATGCCTATTCTCGTATTTTAGTCGTACTTGATTTTTTTGTTACGTATTTTTTCTGTATCGTATCTGAATCGTATTCGAATCCGTACTCGAATATTGCTACTATGGTTTTGACTGTTTACTTCATATTTTCTGAGGATTTATATGAAATATAGGTTGTATTTGAGGTGCAAAATGGCCCATGACGATAATTTTTCCCTTCAAATTCCATCCTTGAACCCATCCATCGCCTGTTTGATAGAAAACGGGCCTGAACCATACCATCACGACCAAACAAATTCAGGATTTCTCTGTTGCAGAACACCGTAGAAATGGTAAGAAAATGGTCTGGTGTAGTGTAAGACAATTAAGGGTTTTGATAAGATGATTCCAGATCCAACATCACCCTATCCACGTCCATGTGAAAAACCACTCAAAAATACCTATAATTGGTCTAAATTTGGTGACATTTCACAATGTTATCCTATTTTCAAAAAATCAGGCACATAGTTAGAGAAGGAGTACCTTGCATGAGGAAACTTGCATATCAAACCACTGTGGAAGAGGGAGTGTTATACTAACATCACCGAGCTTCAGTGGGAAATCCATGAATGAAGCAATATGACCATTTCCCATTTGTTATCCACCTGAATGGAACCTCTCCGTCCGAGTGCTGACATTCCTTATGTTGGCACACAAAAGGACATTTATGGATTGAAGGTTTCCTAAAACACTATAGATGGGAATATTATGAACTACATTTATCATCCATCCAGCTGGTTATTTTTACCTTTAAATATATCAAGTGTTGTACGCGCCTCTTCCTATATGCAACTCGCATACATACGCGCCTTTTGTTAAATCGTGTCGTGTGTTGTACACGAGTATCGGTAATTGCATCTCATGTACAGATTTGTACGCGGGTTCCCCTTAGAGCAAATCGCATGTCATACACGAGTTGCCAGTATTAATACCCGCGTACACCTTCCTTTGACATTAAAAATAATAAATCGTGATTATTTGAGATTTGTTAAGCCCTTAACTATAATCACCTTAACTATCTCAACCTCCTCAACCCTTGAAACTGCCTTATTTCACCAAGTATAAATAAAGGCCTTGGGGATGGTATTAATGAATCATACTTGGAGAGCAAAGTTATGCTGGTGGAGTCTATTCAGAAGTCTTTGGAGCAGTGGAACTCAGAATCCTTTGGTTACAGAGGAGTCCTTGTCTTAGGCATTGGGTTGTAATCTAAACTCATTCACTATTGTTAATAAAGAGAATCCTTCTTCCATATGTGTCTTGAATATCTTTCATGTATCATGGTTTGATGAATACTTATGATTAAGCACTCTATATATGATTTATATGACCTGTTTTATGAACATGTATCATCTTTCACTTGGAGGATTTACTCTTGTCAGGTGAAGGAGAAGCATCCCAGAAGGCTTTGGAGGAGAAGCAGAGTAGAAGAGGACAAAGCTAGGATCAACCATTGTATATCGGGTGAGTCTTTTCTATCCTCCTATTTCCTTTTTTGTACTCTAGGGTCGATTGCCTGCAAGTTTTATGAGTATGTTGGTAACCCCAGACCTTCGGTTATAAGGTGTTTATTCCTGTACAATAGAACGGGCGACTCCACTGGGGAGCCCAGACTGCTGTAGGTTGTTTCTGTCACCCCTGACCTGTCTTTGCCTTGAAGTTTGTGTGTGGTATTTTATCCTGGTTCATGCTTATCATAGTGTTTGAAAGCCTTGTGGATTTTTCTTATTTTTTGAGAAAAATTTTGTACCTGTACACAGGTTACTCTGCTACACAATCGCGTACAGAGGCCTGCATATGCGGGTTTCTCTCTTGGATAGTCATGTACAGTACGCGAGTTTCCCTCATACACAGTCACGTACGAGCCTGGAAATAAGGATTTTTATGCTAGGGTTTGCTTGTCCCTATCTTTGTGTAATTCTTGTTTGTTAGTTGGCTTTCTTTATGGATACTATGCAGTTAGTCTGATGACCTTGGTGACCACACTTGGTGCTTTTTTGTAAATCCCTTGGGTTTCTTGTGTTTGGATTGTCTTTTGTTTGCATCTTGAAGTAGGTTGTCCTATTTGGGTTATAGGTTGAAGTGTCTCTGTCCAAATCAATGATCAGGGTTTTGGGCATTGTTTTTCCAGTCTATCTTCTGATAGTGGTTGGTTTGTCGCTTACCTTTGTGAGTTTATAGTGATTTCTTGTCATTGTACACACCCAAGATAGGGTTCCCGTCTCCCTTTGTTGGTTGATTCTTGGTTTTATTGACCTGTTTACTTTAGTTTGTTTATTTTATACAGTTGATTTGATCCAAGTATACTCAAGTTTAGTGCATTTTAGGTGCATGGTAGAGTTTGAGCATTTTAAAAAGTGAAAAGAAAAACATTCTCAAGCTTTTTCATTTGCTTTTGCATAAGTAGTTTTCATTTCAGTTTTAAAATATAATCTCAAAAACTACAAAAACATAGTCTTAGTTTCTCTTTATCGCTTGCATTTGTTCATCAATATATATTTACAAAAAGAAAAAGAAGTTTGCTTTAATAGTGGTAATTTGCTTTGAAAAAATACACCTTTACTTTTTTTATTTCTTATCGAGTCAAAAACACCATAGTTCATCACTCCATTTCCTTCTAAGTAAGAAAAATCCCTTTAAAATGAACGCAATAATTAAAATTTACTAGTAATTTTTATTTTTAGGGGCCTTTCACCTACTAGCTTAGGCTATACTTGTGGGATAGGAAGTGTAAACTTCCCATAAGTTTTAAAATTCAGACGTAGTCGAACTTTCTTTAGGTAAATCCTTGACTTTATCAATTGTATCTGGGAAGCTCCTCTCAAAAGGGAGTCAAGCATGAGGTCGTGTGGAGGCATTGGACTGAGGAGATAACCCTCCAATTCCTTGTCAAAATGTAAATCAGGAATTTTACGCATATGGGGATTCTATCCTAGACAGAGTTTCGAGCTCAGCTACCCTGCCCATGCGTACGATTCAGGCTTGCAATTGTCCCCCTAGACTGTTGGTATATCTAAGGTATCCTTTAGTCTCTTGACATTTAGGGTTCATACCTAGGTAAACCGAAAGGCTATTTCTGGTTCACCTTGGACGGGCTTGGAAGGTACCCCTTGTTGTAAGTGTAGGAGGGTGGTGGGTGATTCCTCTTCTTGTGCCTAAGAACCACTTCAAGGATGCCAAGTAATCATTCTTCAGCTTTCTTCAAGAAAGCACATCTTTCACCCTTGATTGATTGTTTGAGGCTTTAGGATTTCTATAGTGTGTGCTCTGTGGTTTTTCCTGTGTTTAGTTGGCCTTAGGGTTTGATTTGTCAAATTTTCAATCATGGAGGACCAACCTATAAGAAGGTCAAGAAGGTTGTAAAACCTTCCTCCTCTCGTCACTTTGGAGCCTCCACCTCCACCCCAAAGGCAAATATTGGACACAGACAGTTCATTTGAACCAGTAGGAGTAAGTGAAGTTCTAGGTGAACTAGAACTTATAGCTAACCATTTTGATCTTGATACAGTTGAGATAGAAGACTTGCAGACTGATGAGTTTGCAAGAAATTTTAACACACCCTTGGATGATTTAAACGATCCTGTGATCGTTCAGGTTAGACCTTTTGATTCACCTATTTTAGGTGTCCTTGTGGGTAGGATTATGTCTTCTGCAGGATAAAGTTCTTTTGTGTTCACCTTAGCCGTCCCGGTTGAATGGGTACTACCTCGCCCAGTAAGCGCCCCTAGATCTAGTATACCTTCTACACCTTTGACTCCAGCAAGCTGGGTGGTTCAACCATCGGTTCACTCAAACCTAGTAGGTACTTCTGGTGATATGGTTACTGGGATCCCTAGTATACCTACTGTTCCTTCTTCCTTTCCATATACTACCCAGAGTGGTCCGATATGATCCTCGGCGTTCGTTTAAGGATTTCCTTGGAATGGGGGGCACATTCCCCAATCCACTCCATACGTAGGCCCATCACCTTCCTATGTACGAGTGCAGTTTGGGAACAATACCTCTTATGGGAAAAGTTTCCAAAGTCTGATTTCAGTCCCGTTTACGAGCTCTTCCTTTTCGTTGTTTAGCGAAGGGATACTGGCTCCTGTCTTTCAGGCCCCTGTTTCTATTGGGACGGCCCAAAATTCTTATACTGCACCTCCCACACACAATCCTGTGGCTTACGGATGGAATCCATTTCAGAGTAATCTACCCACTTCGCAACCGGTGGCAGGGGGCAACCCCACTTTTACCTATGGGCATTCGGGGGCAGGTCCCTCTAATCCCATGGCTGGCATGTTTAGTACCCCGATTCGACCCAAAATTCCATTCCTGGCAACATTAAACTTGCCATATTTGTCAAAGTTAATGAATGACCCGGTGAGGCATGACCCCTTGTGGCCACCTATTCCCACCAAATTGCCATCGAACATTTTCTAAATTCGAGGGCAAAGTTGGTGAAGATCCTAGGGCTCATGCCACCACATTCCATTTATGGTGTTCTTTGAATTCACTGAATGAAGATTCAGTTAGGTTGAGGCTGTTCCAGAGAACCTTAACAAGTACCGTGGCAAAATGGTATATTGAATTGCCTTCTGCTGCTTTCAGTAGTTTCTGGGACTTGGCTAGTGCATTTCTTAGCCACTTTCAGCTTCCGGTCCGATATGATTTCGGAGCGGACTTGTTATCTACCTTTAGGCAGAACAAGGCTACCCACATCCCAGATCACATCCAAGAGTGGAGGAGGCAGAAGAGCCTTATAAAAGCCACTATCCCTCCTGAGTTCCTTTTAGAGTGGTTCCTTAAATCCTTGTTGCCCTACATATCTAAGGACATATCTACCTCAGGAGTGACAAATGAAGAAGAAGCCATTCTGAGGGCCTAGCAACTGGATTTGATTTATTCACAATCTGGGATCTTATATGAGATTATCCCTGAGGCACCGAGGCCTACGCACGATGTGGAGAAGCCTAAGCCCGGACCCCATGCCGATGGTGTGGTTGGGTCCGTTAACTCTCCCACCGTAGAGTCTTTGGCTAAGAAACTTCATTAGTTTTCCATCAAGCAGTCTATGGCAGAGGCAGCAAAGGCTTCCCCCTCCCCCCAGAGTGCAAATTTTTTTGCACAAACCTCTAAGAAGGGCAATCAGCAGCCCGGTTGGAAGAAAAAGAGAGGAAAGAAGGGAGAGGGAAACCAAAACAAGCAGAAGCCCGTGAACAATACTGATGGGGGCAAGAAAGAAAATAAGAAGGTCAAGTTCCTGTGTAAGTTGTGCCACGAGGACCACCTTACTCACCTTTTCCCCCTTATGGACCAAGCCCAGAAGCTGCTTAAGGCTCAGCAACCGGCTGTCTTGAAGGATCCTTTTCCCCAAGGAAAGAACTCTGCTTCAGCTTCTAATGTAGCAGGGGGCACTCAAAATTCCCTTGACCCAAACTATATCAACATGGTTTGATCTTAGACTTTGTTACATATGAGGAATAAAAATGATGAGAAAGAGACTCCTAAGAAGGGTAAAGCTGTAGGTGAAACTTCTAACCCTCTCACGATCGAGAAGCCTGCTGAAACTATGCCGAAGATACCAAAAGGTGTCTTCAAGAAGACCTTGCATAACCCTAACACTAGGTATGCTTCAAAATACTCTATGGTTGAAGATTTAGCCCAAACACTCTGTGCAATGTCAGCTTTAGAGGTGTTACAGAGTTGTCTCGCTCAATGGGATCCTCTCTTAGCAGCCTTAGGTAGCATGGATTCCTCGAGTCTCATGGCGAAGTTTCATTTGTCTCATGTTAAAATTCACCTACCTTACCATGTAGCCTTATCAATAGATGTCATCCATGGTGGAAAGACCATTAGAAGGGTAGTTGTTGATGAGGGTGCTTCTACATGTGTTATGTCCTTGACCTGTTGGAAAGCTCTCGAATCCCCAGAGCTGGTTCCGTCAAACACTCTACTTATTGCTTTCGATGGAAGGTCCTTCTGTCCACATGGTATCCTGCCAGCTTTTGAAATTAATCTGGTTGGGAAAGCATTGTCTGTTGAGGTAGAAGTGATTGATGCTCCTTTGGACTATAATCTGCTTCTGGGAAGGAATTGGACTTATGCGATGTCCGCTATTGCGTCGGCCATTTTTCGTGTAGTGGTTTTTCCACATGAAGGCAAGTTGGTTACTAGATCAACTTGATTATACTCGAAAAGGCCATTTGGAGTCTAATGAGTCCGCTGTGCCATTGGTTGATCAGGTCAAACCTGCTACACAGAGCTTGGGGGCTGGAATGTACACATCACTGATGGGCACATTTGATCTTCCAGCCCCGGTTAATTATATTGGTTCTACTAGTGTGGGGAGGTCCATAGCTACGGTTGTTGATAGGACTGATCCTTGGGTTTTCCCATCCCCCCATGAACCAGACGTGTCCTTATCGGCAGTGGAGGTAGCTTATCAAGCTATCACTCAAGCCACTGTTGATCCCATCCCAGATCCTCTAACAGTCTCGGAAGATATGGAAGAAGTCTATTTTCCCGCATGGGAGGAAAACTCTTTGCACTCTATAGATTGTTTATACATGGTTTTACCTTCTGATGAAGCCATTTTGGAAGCCATGAGTGGACGTGGTAATATTTTTGAGGATCTTCATCATCATTCCTATTTTCTTCCCGAACTAACCAGAATAGAAAATCAAGAGTTTCGTTTGAGACTGTCAGAAGATGTTGATATACCTATCAATCCCTTACCCATGGAAGGAATGTTTTCCAAGGGGAATATAGCAAATATTTCCACCACTATACCTATTAACATCTCTGTAAACCCTGATGTCATGTAAGACATATATATAGGTGCAAATTGCTCTCATGAAGAGATTTCCATCTATATTTCCCTATTCAAGGAATTCCACGATGTCTTTTCCTGGTCATATGAGGTTATGCCAGGCATAGATCCATTGATTGTTGAACATGAAATACAAACATATCCTGATGCCAAACCGGTTCAAAAAAAGTTAAGACCTGTTAACCTGCGCAAAGTGGCGGCTGTATAGGCTAAAGTTGAAAAGCTGTTAAAGGATGGTTTTATCTATCCCATAGCTTTGACAGAATGGGTATCCAACCCTGTTCCTGTTGACAATAAGCAAGGGACTATCCGCGTTTATACGGACTTTAGAGACCTCAATAAAGCCTGTCCTAAGGACAACTATCCCTTGCCATTTATAGACTATATTATAGATGCTTGTGCTAGAAGTGAGGTGTTCTCATTTATGGATGGTTTCTCCGGATACAATCAAATTCAAATAAAACCGAAAGACCAACATAAAACTGCTTTCATTTGTCCTTGGGGTACTTTCTTGTATAATAAAATTCCCTTTGGATTGAAAAATGTTGGGGAAACCTTTTAACGGGCTATGAACTTTGCCTTCCATGATATTAAATCCATTTTCTAACCATACCTTGATGATCTTCCAGCACATTCTCGTAAGAGGATTCAACATCCAGATCATTTACGGTTGATATTTGAAAGATGCAGAAATTATAAAATCCGCTTGAATCCCCACAAGTGTGTATTCTATGTCGAATCAATAAGATTGCTCGGGTTCATTGTCTCTAGTAGAGGCATCCAGGTGGATCCATTGAAATTTGAGGCCATTGTAAATCTGCCTCCTCCTCGTTCTATCAGGCAACTTCAAAGCCTGCAAGGAAAGTTTAATTTTCTTCGATGTTTTATTGTTAACTATGCCAAGATTACTAAGGGTTTCATGCGCCTGCTCAAACAGGACACCCCATTTATATGGGATGAAACCGCACAACTTGCTTTCGAGGCATTGAAAAAAGCTTTGTTGTCGGCACCCTTATTGTGTCCGCCAGATTATTTTAGGGATTTTATATTATATCTGGCCGTGTCTAAGTCGACCATTGGAGTAGTACTAGTCAAGGAGGACGATAAGCTTGTAGAGCATGTCGTTTATTATCTTAGCCGTGCTTTGGGTGGACCTGAACTTAGATACTCCCACATTGAGAAATTATCCTTAGCAGCCATTTATGTTGTTCAGAGGTTACATCACTACATCTTACTGAGGACCACCATAGTAGTGGCGGATGTGAATCCGTTTCAATATGTTTTATCCCGACAGATTTTTGGGGGAAAATTTAACAAATGGATAGTCATTATCCAAGAGTTTGACTTGGATTTCCAGTCCGCTAAGTCTAAGAAGTCCTTAGTTTTTGTTGAACTTATAGCAAAATTTCCTACTGAAGAAGATGTAGCAGTTGAAGATGACTCATTCCCAAATGAGCACATCTTCTTGATATCCACCTCTAATCCTTGGTATGGGGATATTCTCATATATATCCAGACTTTGAAGTATCTTGTAGCTTCCTCAAGGGAGGAACGACGTAAATTACGCCTTCATGCCAAGAACTACCTCATCATAGGAGATACATTATATCGAAGAGGGGTAGATTCCATTTTGCGTCGATGCCTTACCCATGAGGAAGCGGAGATTGTCCTGAATGATTCCCATAGTGAAGTGTGTGGGGTTCATTTATCTGGGTTTGCAACAGCCCAGAAGATATTATGTGCCGGTTATTTCTGGCCCACGATCTTCAAAGATTGTGTGGAAGCAGTGAAGCGCTGTCATCCGTGTCAGCTTTACACCAGGAAAATGCGGTCACATACTACTCTGTTATTTCCCATTGTCTCAGTAGGCCCCTTCATGAAATGGGGGATTGATTATGTGACATGCAACCCAGCCTCGGCTGGGGGGCATAAATACATCATTGTCGTTGTTGACTATTTTACGAAATGGGCAGAGGCAATGCCTACTTTTAAAGCCGACGGGGAAACAGCAGCTTTCTTTGTATTTAATCAGATTATAGAACAGTTTTGTATACCCAAAGTGATTGTCATTGACCATGGCAGTCATTTTCAAAATAACATGATGACGGAACTGACTACCATGCTCGGATTCAGACAAGGACATTCATCTTCGTACTATCCGCAAGCAAACGGCCAGGTTGAGGCTGTCAACAAAACTTAAAAAACTATCCTTAAACGTGCAATTGATGCAGCCCGTTCTAACTGGCACATCATGCTATATCCTGCTCTTTGGGCCTACTGAACTAACGTAAAAACTGCTATGGGTTTCTCCCCTTTCCAACTCGTTCATGGAGTGGAAGCAGTTACTCCGATTGAGTGTGAAATATCGTCTTTAAAGATAGCTATTCATGTGTTACCTGATACGACAGAGCTTGAGAAACGTCTAGTACATTTAGAACACCTTGATGAACAGTGTATATATGCTCTGACCACTATTCAAGCTCATAAAAATAGGGTCAAAACTCAGTATGATAAATCGGTCAAACCTCGGGTTTTCTCTAAAGGGGAACTTGTCTTGCTTTTGGACCAAGACAAAGAACCCCTGGGGGCAGGAAAATTCAAGGCCATGTGGTTAGGACCTTATGTCGTGTCGAAAGTTTTGAAGAAGGGTGCATATGAGTTAGTTGATTTTGATGGGAACAAGCTTCCTGAGCCTAGAAATGGGCTCTACCTGAAAAAGTACTATGCTTAGGCTTAGTACTTTTTCTTGTATTTTTATTGTATGTATTTTTATGTACATTAGGTTGTCGGTTTTGTTTTTTATATTATCTGCTGGTTGTTGTAGATGTATTCTGAAAGGTATATAGGGTTCGCTGATGGCACCAGCTGTCACACTTGTAACCTAGCTTCAGCAGCGTGGGTTATTTACTCTCCCTCATGACAGCTTGTTGCCACTGGAGGCGCTTCCTTAGGTCCTGCTTCTAATAATGTTGCTGAGTATAGGGCCGTAATTGAGATTTTATGGGATGCTTTGTCACGTGGTATCACCCAGCTTGAAGTTCGTCTAGACTCTCAGCTAGTGGTTTCCCAGCTCAATCGAGCTTATCAGGTACGAAATCCTGTTCTATTACGTCAGTTCATGCAAACTCGATTATTGGAAAGAAATTTTGAAGTTATTATATTCAGTCACATTCCACAAAATCAAAATTCATTGATTGATGCATATGCTAATTACATTTTAGATTGGCATCTAACACACGTTTCATAAATATATACAGCACACATATAAAAAACATTTGTAAATAAACCGACAACAACAACAATATATATATATATATATATATAATATATGTAAAATATCTGTCCATAGATAGGTCAAGTCTGATCCTCAGATCCCGTCATAACGGTATAATATACAAAAATATACAAAAATGTGGATCACAGTCCATCAAAATGTCCTAGATCTATGCAGGACCACCCTGGTCACTTGGACCACCTTGGTCCCCATGATCCCTCTGTACTCTGGCTTCCTCAGCCTCTTCAGCTTCGACAGCCTCCACAGCCTCTATGTATACAAGAACCGCTCTGGCCACTCTCCTGAAAAGACGTAACCAGACCGGTGGAACTCCAACAACAAACTCCTGCATGACAGTCGATATATGCTCTATCCACAAGGTGGGCACTCTTTGGGTCAGCCTGGCCAGCTTCCCCTCTAGAACCCTGATCAGTCCTGGGTCTTCACCTATGAAAGGACGAACAAACATGCGTGGATGCCCCTTAGGGAGGACCGGTCCAATATCTGCATTTTGACACATTTATAGGATTAAGACTTTTACATATGTATATATCTATCATTTTAAAATTCATAAAAATTTTAAAAATGATAAAAAATTAAAAATTGTTTACCTAGCTCTCCCCATGCTCCTCCTGGAGGGAGGACAAGGTCTGAGTCACCTCGAAAGTCCATGCCAGCATATGGAAACTTCTCTATTGCCGGTAGCTGTCGTTCCCACCAGATATAGAAATCATCATCGTATACACTATGCACTGTGTCTCCACCTCCTTGACGGAAGAAGAAGTCTCCCCACCTTCTCAGCCTCGGCTGACGTGGAGATCGGACTGGTAGAGGTATGGCAGGGCTCAACCCTGGTACTCTCTCAAAGAATAAGGCAACCAATATGCTCGCATAACCAAAGTTCTTTCACCTTCCTCTCTTCCAATCGAACAGTTGTCTTTTCATGATAGGGACAACTCCCGAACACCAATCATAGAGGGCACCATGAAAACAATCCACTGCCAACCTCATTTGGTTCCGTGTAGCCAAATGTAATGAGGAGGATCCTGAAATCCTCATGATTGTGCTCACAAGTACCTGTAGTGTAAAGTCACGGATATGTGTAATACGGACATAGCTCCCTCTCTTTTGGGTACCTGGTGTGCAAAACACATCTATGTAGTTCTGGACACTTAAAGGGTCACTGCCACGGCCGGTTCCCTCTAAGTTGACCGGTGCTCCTCGACGTGACAGACCGGTAATGAAATACATGTCTTCAGTAGTAATCTCCAAAGTCTCACCCTATAGGTCGAACATCCCTAAATCATGATCCCAATAATTTATCATGAACTCCAAAAGGCGGACATTGGCCTGCATGGGTGATGTGCAAAAGAACTTTAATAGCCTACTTGTTCGCAATGCATGTATAGTGGGCGCACTTTGGAGTGCTTCTTGGTCCATTGTTTCATGTTCTCGTTCCCTCCATTCTAGCATCATATTCACACCTATCAAAACAAGTAATTTGATTCAGTAATTTCATATAAAATTTCAAAAAAAATTGACTATATTTAGCTTTTTATCCTTCACGCAGTACACACGACTGTCTAGTTAAACATGTCGCATATTGTACGCGACTGTCTAAAAAGGCAACCCGTGTACAGAACGGGTGTACATGAGTCTTTACACTGTGAACCCACGTACACGCCGTGACATGTTTTAGGATGCTTTTAAACATGAAATTAGGACTCAAAATTAATAATTGCTAGGATAAAAATGAAGAGCTCGGGGTGTAGTCTTACCTGCAACTTGCGTAATTTGATTTCCTTGGTTAGATTGTCCACAACGATCGAACAAAGGTAGAGGAAATAACTTGCTTTTTATGGCTAAAAATTCCAAATGGTGAGTTTTGTTTTGATTTTCAACTATTTATAGAAATTTTATTTCTCCAAGTGGGTTTTTTCTATAGTTTGAAAATCCATTCAACTAATACCATATTTCTTTTTTGCTTTGAAACAGGTTTTTCATCATTATAAAGTGTTGTTGCTCCAATAGGGTGGTTTTGTCATTTCCAATACATTTTTGGCATCTCTATTCAATCTACATTAACCTTAGCAATCAACATTTTGCCATGGACTATGGTATTATAAACCATTAGTTCCCTATTTTTACCATTGTTCTTCCATGGATAGGACCCTTTTTTCATGAGTATCTTCCTTCCAAGCCTATGTTGTTCTTTGGTACTCATGCCGCAACTGTTTCAGGTACAAGGGTATCCTTTTAGCTATTTTTCACACCAAATAGAGATTCTTTTGAATCTCTTTTTACAAGCTATCCCTTTATAGGACTCCCCACCCTTATGGAGTTTCTTTAGGCCCAGGTCTGACTCCTTCAAAACAGACTTGACTTCCGAGTTAACTTGTCTATTCAAGCTCGTTAAAAATATGTGAACGGGCATCCGCATTGGTGGTAGGTTATCTCTTTCTCGGACCATGCGGAATAATACGAGAAAGGATCCCTCTCTTTTCTATTTTGAATTGAGAAGAGTATTCTCAGGCATAGGTTTATCACTTTTCCGGACCTAAGGGACTAAATTTAAGGAAAAGGAACACCCGGTATGAGCTTAGTTTTCTCTTTTTCGTGCTCTCGACCTAAACATGAAAAATATTTCGAGTGTACTTTGTGTCTTTGTCATGCTCGTTAAACATTTAAGAACAAAGAAATGAGTTTATTGTTGTAAGCCCCATTTCTTGTAATCAAATGGATCTTTCTGAGTGATCTTTCTTTCCTTCACACTCGTACAACTCAAGATATTTTATGCTGTTTTGGAAGGAGCATTGGGTAGGTGGTAATTTAACATTTTTCGGACCTCCCTGACTAAGTACGAAAAAGGTTCACCTTTTCTTCTACAGAAGTTAAGAGAGTTCTTCTGTGGTATGTTTTATACTTTTTCGGCCTCAGGAGACCAAATTGGACAAAAAGGACCCCCCTGGAGTCTTCTTTGGAGTTTTCAGACTCTCTAAATGTGAAAACACCAACTATGAATGTACTAGTTTGGGCTCATTAAATCCATGAATCAATGACACTATCAAGCATTATTTTCCCGTCTCTTCAAGCTTGTTAAAAAATGAAGAGGGATCCGAGTTAACTTTCCTGGACTCGCTAAAATTTAACAGGGAAGGTAAGGAAGAAGTTTTCTCTTGTTTTCAGTAGTGGCAACATGTCATCCTTGAACATAGCACTCTTTGTCTTTTCTGATACCCATGTTTTAGTGTTCACTTTTTGTTCAGCTATTACTTTTAGTTTCCTACTCCTCCTCTTGTCTGTTATACCTAGGGAATCTGATCATGTCTCCTACATGAGAGATAAGTCTAGTTGTTCTATCTATAAGTTAAAAGCTGTCTTGGGTCATCTCTGTGTCGTGCTCATTGTTCAAGGACTTCACCCAATGTTTGATCTATATCCTGGTCCCATCATTGTTATATCTATTGTCTATTGTGTCTCCCTTATTTTTCCCAGTTCCTAGTCACTCTTGTGATACGTTGGAGGATTTATTGCCTTCCTTATCATAGCATGGTTCTGTTTCAGTACTTCCTGATGACGAAGACCTAGAGTTTTGACAATCATACCTCAAGATTCACTTTCCTCATTGGTGAATTCCTTTTCTTCGGTTGTTAATTTTTACTTGTTGATTGACATACTGTTGAATCCTTTCCATGTTCGACTTCAACCAACTTTTATTCACATGGCTTGGATTGTACTGGTTCTTTGGGATAGTTTATGAATACCTTAGTTCCTCACCTATGGACTAAGTTGCGCAAGATTATGTTCTATTCATGTAAACAGCTTCCAGATCTTTGAAGACTCATCATTTTTGTATATTGTGGCTTCGATCCACCTTTGTAATATACGTGGTTTCATACCCATATCATATGATGTACTCAAATATTGTAAAGGAGCTAGTGTTCCAGTAAATTGAACATAGAATCCTCAGATATGACTTTTTATATGACATTATTATGTATTTGTTTTAGGTACTACCTTTGCTCCATTGGATTTCTAAGTTCTCTAAAGATAAAGATTATAATGTATTTCAGCCATCGTTTCCCTCTGACCTCACACATTAGGGGGCATCTGTTATCCACCTGAATGGCACCTCTCCATCCGAGTGCCGACATTCCTTATGTTGGCACACAAAAGGACATTTATGGATTGAAGGTTGCCTAAAACACTATAGATGGGCATATTATGAACTACATTTATCATCCATCCAACTTGTTATTTTTACCTTTTTATATATGTCAAGTGCTTTACGCGCCTATTCCTATATGCAACTCGCATACATACGTTCCTTTCGTTAAAGCATGTCACGTGTTGTACGTGTGTATCGGTAATTGCATCTCGCGTACAGATTTGTACGCGGGTTCCCCTTAGAGCAACTCGTGTGTCATACGCGAGTTGCCAGTATTAATACCCGCGTACACCTTCCTTTGACATTAAAAATAACAAATTGCGATTATTTGAGATTTGTTAAGCCCTTAACTATAATCACCTTAACTGTCTCAACCTCCTCAACCCTCGAAACTGCCTTATTTCACCAAGTATAAATAAAGGCCTTGGGGAAGGTATTAATGAATCATACTTGGAGAGCAAAGTTATGCTGGTGGATTCTATTCAGAAGTCTTTGGAGCAGTAGAAATTAGAATCCTTTGGTTGCAGAGGAGTCCTTGTCTCAAGCGTTGGGTTGTAATCTGAACTCATTCACTATTGTTAATAAAGAGAATCCTTCTTCCATATGTGTCTTAAATATCTTTCATGTATCATGGTTTAATGAATACTTATGATTAAGCACTTTATATATGATTTATCTGATCTGTTTTATATACATGTATCATATTGCACTTGGAGGATTTCCTCTTTTCATGTGAAGGAGAAGCATCCCAGAAGGCTTTGGAGGAGAAGCAAAGCGGAAGAGGACAAAGCTAGGATCAACCGTCGTATATCAGGTGAGTCTTTTCTATCCTCCTATTTCCTTTTCTGTACTCTAGGGTTGATTGCCTGCAAGTTTTATGAGTATGTTGGTAACCCCATGCCTTCCGTTATAAGGTGTTTATTCCTATACAACACCATTCCAAATTGAATCCCCGACATGATCTATATGAGGGGGAACCCCATACCTCTTTGCATGCATTAACTAGTCAAGTGGCCCAAGAAACACACTTCTATATCTGTGTTGTGAAAAAATTCCAAACCAAATCAAATCATGTCTTATACTTAAAAATAATTCAAATATAAATAACTCTAAAATAAATTACACCTTTGAGAGAAAAATAGCTTTTTCTAAAGTTTTTGGGAAGAAAAAACTTTTGATATTAAAACATTACAAGTAAATATATTTGCACACTAAATTATATCCGCTTGGTAGCTTATATTCTTGTTTTATCGAGTGTAGGTACCACCAAATAGGTATCTATCAGATCTATATTCCTCGAGTGATGGTGAAGGTATACTCGGAGAGGTTGAAATTGATATGTGTTGTACTAGATCTAACGGTTCTATATCAACTAGATCTGAAAAGGTAAGGAAAAGATTATGTAGACGCATGCAATATTTTATTGCCAATGGAGGGTCATGTAATTATGATGCTAGGAGCATAGGTGACATTGAGTTTTCCTTGAGGTATAGACATCTAGTGCAATGCTGGGTACCTAATAATCTACCTCAAGTGGACAAATATTTCTTCATCAATGGGAGGATGTATCGCATTGCTCCTTCATCGTTACATGGATTGGGGCTATTTTCCATGGATGGCATAAAGGTCGTCTATGGCATTGTAACTGAATTGATGGAGTATTTCGAACCATTATACAGATACAATAACTGGTTGATATTGGTCCAATATACTCGAAGTATGAGGAGATACGGCGTTGCCGCAAATTATATACAACTAGCATAACACAATAAAAACAAAGGGGCGACTATGTATATTGATGGGAGACCAAAAGCATCCGAAAACATTGCTAGCTTTATAAATAGTACACGGCAAGTGACAGCAACTAAAAAACCGAATTGCGAATTTGAGGGATGCGAAGAACATCGTATATTTGTATGTGTAGCAGAAACAATACTTCCAGGTGAAGAGTTGTTGATTGATTACAACTTAAATCGAATAGATGTGGCTTCCACAGTCCAGGGTAACCGTGGAAGGTCACACGCTATGCCTCATTAGGTAAATGCTAAACATGACTACAATAACTAAATGTTTCGATTTTTTTTGTTAACATTCGATTTCCACCATTGACATTCGCATTTTTCGTGCATATTATGAATATTTCCATGTGATAACATGCTTATTAAATTGTTATGCTTATCTCATTTTTTTATGTTACAATTATTGACTCAAATTTTATTGATTGATTTATTTTGTCAGGGTTGCAAAAGTGGAAAGCCACATGTTGCTTCCACGGTCCAGGGTGACCGTGGAAGGTCACAATCTATGCCTCATGAGGTAAATGTTAAATATAATAAATAAATATGACGTCAATAACAAAATGTTTTGATTTTTTTAGTTAACATTCGATTTTCATTGTTACCATTCGCTTTTGTCGTGATTATTGTGAATATTTCCATATGATAACATGATTATTACATTGTGGCAGGGGTCTACTCATCCCCATGGAGTAGAACATGTATGTCCTCCTTCAGAGGTAAGAGTAAATATTATTGCAGTATCTCATTTTTTGCTTATGTTACAATTATTGACTCAACTAAATACAGTAAGTAAATATGACTACAATAACTAGAAACTCCAACCCCAGAAGATTTCCATGTGACAACATGCTTATTACACTATGGCAGGGGTATTCCCATGGTCATCATGGAATAGAATGTGTGTCCTCTACTTCCATGGTCCAGGGTGACCATGGAAGGTCACACTTTGTGCCCCATCAGGTAAGTGTTAAATATAATAACTAAATGTTGAGATTTTTCTGTTAACATTTAATTTCCACTGTTACCATTCACTTTTTTCGTTCTTATTGTGAATATTTCCATATGATAACATGCTTATTACATGGTGGCAGGGGTCTGCTCATCGCCATGGAGCATAACATGTATCTTCTCCATCGAAGGTAAAAGTAAATATTATTGCAATATCTCATTTTTGTTGATGTTACAATTATTGACTCAACTAAATATAGTAACTAAATATGACTACAATAACTAGAAACTCCAACCCCAAAATATTTCCATATGACAACATGCTTACTACACTGTGGCAGGGGTCTTCCCATGTTCGTCATGGAACATAATGCGTGTCCTCTACTTCTGAGGTAAAAATAAATATTATTGCAATACCTCATTTTTTATTATGTTACAATTATTTTCATAACGTTTATTTATTGTTTTATTGTGTCAAGGTGGCGCCGCTGGAAAGGCACCTACTGCTTCCATGGTCCAAGGTGACCTTGGAAGGTCACACTCTATGCCCCGTTAGGTAAGTGTTAAATACAATAACTAAATGTTTCGATTTTTTTTGTTAGCATTCGATTTCCACTATTGACATTCGCATTTTTCTATGCTTATAGTGAATTATTGATTGATTTATCATGTCAAGGTGGGGACCGTGGAAAGGAACCTGTTGCTTCCACTGTCTAGGGTGACCGTGGAAAATCATCCACTAGAAGTAGATCAGTACGGGGTGACCGTGGGAAGTCACCGGACACAACAACACATCAGGTAAGTGTTAGTTCTAAATAGTAATTAAATTTCATTACAATAACAATGTTTGAATGATGTTAAAATTATTTTTCTTAATTTTATTGTTTAATGAATTTAGTCCAGTGCACTTGATCTAGGCAATGAGAAGCTTGAGGATGAAATTTACTATTCCATATACCCTATGGATACTATAAAGAAGGCCCTGAAAAAGGAAAACATAGAAATGATTTCCTTAGCTTTCATAAGGAACATCACACAAGAGATCAGGGCAAGGATTGAAGAGTTGAAAGAACAAATAAAATCTTATGGGGTAAGTGGCATCTTCACATATTTTTTTAAGTTATGACATGATTTCATATCTAATATTATGTTTTCTATTTTTCCAAGTGATCTGATAAAGTACATTTTTTCGTTTGTAGGATTTTCTACAACCCATGACTAGAGAAATTGTCGAGACACGTATAGGTAGCAGTGATGCTCCAATGCAGCAACAACACCGACAAAGCAGTGTAATTTATGATAATTTTTTTTCTACATGAGATCATTCCTAGTAATAGAATAGAAATAAGTTGTCAATTTTTTGTTGACTAACATGTCTCTTTCCCATCATGTGCTTAGGGGATTGTTTTTATCTTATGGGCATATTTGATACTAACTTGACCAATTTTGGCCATGCTTAAGGTGGTTGCATAAGAAGGATACACTTTTCATATTCACCTCCTCCAATAATCAGTAACATCAAAAAAAATTACCACCAGTCAGCACTACAAAGATCCTACATAGATTTTTCAGGTGAACAGCTACTCTTTTTCCCTAGGGGTTGAGTTATTTTTTTATTATTGATTTATTTTTCAATAAATATGAATTCAATGCACCTTATGTTTTTGTAGTATGATGAATTATCACTAGTATCTATTCACATGTAGTAGATCAAGTGATGGTATTTTACGAGGAGTATCTTGAAGGCAATTATGATATGGTTTCTAAACTACAAATTGCGTGCTCAAATCTGCAACCTGCTTCTGATCAATGCCAAAAGGTGATCTATGATGATTTTTTTGTTATATGAGATCATGCATAGTAAAAGAATAGAAATAAGTTGTCAATTTTTTGTTGATTAACATGTCTCTTTCCTATCATGTGCTAAAGGGAATTTTTTTTTCTTTCGGGCATATTTGGTACTAACTTTGACCGATTTTGGCCATGCTTGAGGTGGTTGCATAAGAAGGACCAATTTTTCATTTTCATCTCTTCCAAAAATTGTGCGCTTGACCTTCTCTGGATTCATTTACACCTGCAGGCTTTCTCAGTCTTCAAAGACCAGGCTCCCTTCATCTTCAGAACATGGGCTTCCTTACTTCTGACTTGTGGGATTATTTAAGCTTCTGCGAGTATCTACAGGCCTCTGTGGGCTTCTTCCAAGATATGTGGGCATCCTTCCAAAACCTTGTAGGCTCTTTAAGCCCCAGTGGGATTAACCTAATTTTAGATTACAATAAGTTGATCCGAGCCCAGTGGTGCCTATATCTTTTATCGATGGTATTTTTTATAGATGTACCCCCCTACCTTATCATAGAAATAAACTCTAAGTGATTCCTAGGATATCATTTAATTAATGTTTATATGATCCTTGTGGTGCTTACAATGTACCCTCCTACCTTGTCATAGAATCCGCTCTAAGAGGTGCCACTTTAGCCTCTAATTATGTATTTTAGCCAATTATTATGAATTTGTGCATCCTAATAGGAAAAATGTTTTTGAGGCAATAATTAGGGTGCTTAGGGCCACTTTGGGTACATTTGGGCACTTTTTAAATCAGTATGCCTTAATTTTTAGAGTCGGTTAACACTTTTTGACCTCCCCCCTGAACTTCCTATTTATTCTTTTCCCTTTTACTTCAATATTTTTTTTCCCATATCTTACTTTCCCGATATATTTCTTTTCTATAAATAACCTTTCCTATGTTATATTTTATCCATTTCTTTGTCTTTTAAATATAGTATGTATTTTTTCACAAGCACTTATTGAAGATCCAAAACTGTGGAAAGGAAGGTTCCTTTCCATGGTTTTTTATATTTTTTTAAACCTCCAGGTTTCATCGCAATATCGACGAACTTTTTTCGTGGGTATTGCAAAACCGTCAAAACCTCGGGTGGCTTTCCATGAATATCGTCGCTATAGCGACAAAGTTTCGTGGAAAAATTACCGTCCAACTTGCAGATTTCATCGATAGAGATTGGTTTTCCACGGTTTTGCGAGGAAGAAATTTCTATTGAAATTTCAGAATTCATCGATAGAGAGACAAACATTTATCGAAAATGTTCCACGGTTTTTTGTGGAAACACAAATTTTCCTACCAGTTTTTGGCCATATTTCCGTCGTTATACAGACAACAAATTTTTCGATAGAGCGACGAAACGTAGAAAAGGAATTAAAAAAATCAATTTCAAGGCCACCGTATAGAAGACACATGGCGGCCAGTTTTTGTCTCTATATCAACGGCTTATAAAGTTCATCATTTAATCCACAAAATAAGTTCCATGAAACATCGTGACCGTTATTGTCGCAATTGAGATGACGAAATGTGGAAATAGCAACGAAAAATCGTCGTAATTTTGATATTATGTATTAGTGTAGTACTTTGATCTAAGAATGGGATCACACCATCTAGAGCTAAACCAAGCATCATATTACGAGGATCTTGGGTGAAATTGGTCCATTTGTTGTCAAATTCCATCCACATATTAGAATCAGGCACAAATCATTGTTTTCCGCTAGTGATCTTATTTTGGGCATGGCATTGCATACTTTCAACAATGTCTTGACATTTATACATTTGAAGAAACTGTGGTATTAGTGGAAAGTGCCTAAGAACCTTTCTAGGAGTTGAATTTTGATTTCAACCCTGGTTTATACCTCCCTTCTTTACATTTAGGACAATATGTCTCACTTGCAATATTTTTGCGAAATAATACACAACCATTCACACATGTGTGGATGTTTTTGTACCATAATCCTAGATTGGTGATTTGTGCTTTACATTCTCTCCTTTTTGTTGGAAATGTGGAGTTAGGTGGTAACAACTCATGTAAAAATTCCAATAAATAGTCAACACTCCCATTTTTCCAACCATGCACTGTTTGCAAGTTAAGAAGTACAAGGATTGTTGTTAAATGATTGAACTTGCAAGTACCACACACATGTTTTGAAGCATCCTCCATCAACTTCTTCCATTCATCCTTGAAGCCCTCTTTCAACATTATATCATTTTTAATCCCTTCATCTAAGGTTTCGACCTCTCCATCTGTGTTTATTGCCTCTTCATTTATATTTGGCACCTCTACATCTCTCATGCTATACAATTGTAACCTATCTGGATAATCATTTTGAGGGAAAGGGATAATCCCGGTATGACCAAATTTTAGATTATGATCATAAATAACTTGTATTTTTCTTATCTTCCCACCACAACAATCACTACATGGACATGCATATTTAAGCAACCTCTTTGCATCGACTATTCTCTCGTCGTGTGCACAGTATTCAATAGTTGTCAAAATTGGGTGTTGAATCATCTTCAATTTTATGCATTCAATTATGAAACCGATATGTTAACTCTGACTTTCCTCTCTTTTCATCTATCTTATCTTTAAGTAAAATGCATCAAAACCAATTTGTAGAGAAAAAAAGAAAAGGACTAACATTAATCATAAATCATTTTCAAATTCTGATGCAATAATATAAACAATCGGATCCATATTTAGAGGGAGTGAAGTGCATGTGCATAAGTGTGACAATTTCAAAGGCTATGTTTAGCAGGTGATGATGGTGGATTATGAAATCCATAACTATGCAATTTTCCTTGATTTCTTCTTAAATTGTTACACAAAACCCCAAGGATTCCCAACACATTCTACAATGGAATATAAATCCCATACTCATTAGATGTGGCTTAAACAAGACAAAGCAAAGCATTGAACATGACATGGATACAACAAAGAAATTTGTCGAGGAAGTTAAGATAGAAAATTTTATTTCACCACCTTGATGGTACACCTTGGTCTTGTGGGTGAAATGGTTGTCTTCCCACTATGTTGAACTGCGACCACCTTTGAGGTTTCTATTATTGAGACGTGACCTTGTGGGATACCTTGGACTGAGTCATGGCCTCGGCTAAGATAGAACCATGATCTATGTGGGTTTTTTGGATAGAACCATGACCTTTGTGGGATGTTTGGACAGAGCCATGATCTGTGTGAGATTTTTGGACAAACCCGTGACCTTTTTTGGGCTTCTAAGATGGGTTGTGAACTTTTTTGAGTATGCTACACTGAACGATGATTGTTCCTTGGGATGCCTTGACTCAATCTTTGGTCTGCTGACTATTCTGAGGTCTTTTCTATGAGTGTGTTGTTGTTGGTTCCTACCATGACCATTACTAGCAATGTTGTGATTCTTGTTCATCCTGTTGCAGCATGTCGATCTTGTTTAGACTTTATAGAGGTTTCTTGTGCTCCTTTTCATCCTCCTTGAATCCAATACTATGTATGGAAGTGTACCGCATTCTGATGGGCATGCTAGAGTTTGGGTTAAGGCTGCCTCTACACATTTGAAAGGAGATTATATTTTCTTTGATGTATGATTGTCCTAAAATACTATCATTTATTGCAACAATCGGATTGAAAGTTCATCCTGATTTCTAAATTGTTTTGATTAATACATTGAGGTCTGTATGTGTCTCACTCTTGCCTACAACTACCTATCTATCTATCTCTCAGGTATGTCCATTGTTTTTTAAGTGACTTGTCTCCTAAGAGACAAATTATGATCATAATATATATCTGAGTATATAAAGGAAGGTCTAACCACATTGTTTCTTCTTTTTGTCGATTTATATTTTTATTTGATGTGCAGGAATAACATTCTTCCAAGTATTTTCTATTTGAGCAAGTTGAAATTACTTACAAGAGGTGTAATTCCACCCAATATTCCTAACACATTCTACAAAGGAATATGAAGCCCATACTCATTACATGTGGCTTGACCAAGACACAACAAAGAATTGAACAAGACATGGATACAACCAAGAAACTTGTTGAGGAAGCTAAGACAAAAATTGTTATTTCCCCACCTTGATGGTACACCTTGGTATTGTGCGTGAAAGGGTTGTCTTCCCACTATGTTGAACTGTGACCACCTTTGAGGTTGCTAGTATTGAGTCGTGACTTTGGGGGATTCCTTGGACTGAGCTGTGACTTCTGCTAGGACATAACCTAATGAGCAAGGTTTTCATTGATGACAAGCTATTAATGACAAAGGAGTAATAAAGGTTGATGACATGGTAAGAAGAACACGGCAGTTTGGGTATTGGAGACATGGTATGGGAATTGGAACACCAAGTGGTCCAAATGACCCATTATGTGGTCATTTGTGGGTAGAGTGGTTTGTGGCTTGATAAGGTCATGGAACCCTTGGACATGAGATGAGTCCACTTGCACTTGTACTTGATAAAGAAACCATGGATATGGTGACATGGCTCATGTTAGATCAATATGATAATGATCATCGAAGCAAGGATCTTGGAACCATGTACTTGGAATATTTTTCTTAAAACCCTTGCACATATGTTAATGTAGTCAACTCAGTAAATTTATGAAAAAAAGTGTATAAATAGAAGGCAATTTGCCTCATTTCATAATGGAAGAAAAAGTGCTTAAGATCATCTATGAATTCTGGTGGATAAGAGGACAACCACATGTCTAATTTATGACGTTTTTTCAAGTGTTTAACCTCTAAATTTTAGGTCTTTCCACTGGAGTAACAGGAACCAGAGGAATATTTTGAGGCAGCCACATTATGAAATCAAGCTCCGATTTCTATGAAAGATAGTTGTAGCAAGGAGCATAAGAATTTGTTTTGTGTGGTAAAGAGATCTCTTAGAACTTGGGTATATAACAATAGAGGAAGGTGATTCACACATGACTTAAGGACAACAACTGTGTATAAGTTCAAGTGTGTCAAATCTGTGATTTTTGGCGAACCTAATTGATTGAGGAAGCCACAATGGAAGTTTAATATTCATCTCTGATTTCAAGTGTACAATCATTGAGGAAGCTATAGTATTGATCCACGTTTGCAGCAATGATAGTTATTTTTTTTATTCTTGAGTTTTATTTCGGTGGCTACAATACATTGAAGGATCCAAGCAGCAAACAGTTGTTGAAGCTATTCTCCCTTGTGTTAATACAACAATGACGGGTTGATCCTTCTGTGTGTGGATACAAGTAGTATTCCAATGCTATAAAGGTGAAGATATAACCTTTGGTAGATTTGTTATAGATTTGCAGAAGGTAGACTAGGGCATCGACCGTTTTCCACCTAGTTCAAGTCTGCAATCAAGTTAATCCATGATAGAAATCATATTGTCGATAAGTTGGTGGACATGAGAAGAACATATATGACTGACATATATTTGAATAAATGATTATATAATGATGACCTTTAGTAGATTGATTTGATGACATGAATAATGACAACGAGATGATAGTAATTAGTAATTTGACAAGTGACAAGACATAGTTGATTGAGTGGGAGAAGGATGTGATCAAAAGAAAGCTGGGTCTTTCACACATTCTTAGTTGGATATAAGAAAAACCAAGCCGAGTATTGGAATACGAGTTGGTTCTCTTCAGTCAATGTTGGTGATCTATGTTGATGGCATCCCTTATGTACTTGGTAGTTTACAAATAATGGTTTTTGTTTAATATTTGAGAAGTATAAAATCATTAAAAGTTCTTGTAAACTGATTCACCCCCCCCCCTCTCAGTATGCCATTGTGTCTAATAGAAGCATGATCTCTCTGGGTTCTTTGTACATAACCATGACCTTTGTGGGTTGTTTTCACAGAGTCGTGACCTCTGTGAGTTGTTTGTACTAATCTGTGACCTTTTTACACATAATTTTTGGGCTGCTAAGCTGGGTTGTGACCTTTGTTGAGTCTACTAGATTGAACCATGAATATTCCTTGGGCTTCCTTGACTCAATATGTGGTATGTTGACTGTTATAAGGTTAATCCTTATAAAACTAGGCCTTCAAATACTGCTTGGTTTCTTTTCTAATACTTCCTTCCATATATGTGTAAGGAACTACGGAATAATTGTTAGGGATGCTCATTTTGCACCATATCAAAGCTAGCCAATAGGATGAGAGGAATCTAAACATAAAGGAAAATACAAGGGAAACCTATAGGCTGATAGGCCGAGATGGAAGCCTCCACAAGCTTCCAAAAGGACTGAAAACACAAAAAATTTAAAATAAACATAAATAAATTATGTATTTATTTTTATTTTTTTGCGTGTTTGGGCCTTTAAGCATCTTGTGTTGGCTCCCATCATGGCCTACAGGCCTGTAGGAATCCATAGGGTATTTCCTATAGGCCGGTAGGCCATGATGGCAGCCTTCATAGGTTGCCAATGGGAAAAAAACACAAAAAAATTAAAATAAAACAGCCATTTTAAATTTTAAAACACCCAATTAAGTCATACAGTTGTATTCATTGTGGTGACTAGTCCAATTCAAGATAAACCATCAATGTTGGATTCATTATGCAACCAAAGAGAGAGCTACATAAACTATTAATGCATTACATTATGGGTCCGAGAGAAGCAAACAACTAATAAACATCAATGTTAATAAATTGGAAGATAAAGGTCCCTTAAGATAACAAAATGGTACAAAGAAGACCATTTATAAAAATATAATATGATGTCTGATGTCTGGCTATCATCCTCAAAAGGGGATGGGTTGACCCATCATATATCCAGTGGTTGATGTACTATTTACCAGTGGAGAAAAACATCCTAAACTACTAATGTACAAAGGGATGTGTACTTAGCATATTTTAGGAATTTTCATGTTTTATATGTTTCCCATTCAATGGAAAACATATGCACTATGCACTACACACACTTGGGAGGGAACTCACCATGGGATTGACATCCTAACATCAACCCAAATAAATATTTTCATATGTTCTAACTAGCTATGGAATCCACCCCATCTATCACAAGCTACATGTTATAACTAGCTATAGAGCGTAAACACGCCATCCATTGGATCAAATAAAATTTTTGAAGGCATAAGGATATTAATCAACTATTGTATCCATTCCATTATATACATTCATATAAATGTCAAGCCTGAGGAATGTCACACTAGATTTGATTGAACAAACGCCTCCTCCTTTAATGCAAAATATTGGTTATCTAATGCTTAAGATGAGAGCGGAAGAGATATAGAGTGAGAAAGACTAGTTATTCATTAATACTGGCTATCCACTAACTAATATGAGAGAGGGGGAGATACCATCCAAATACATACATATACATATATAGTCAGTTTTCCATCCATCCTGAAGTATATATATAAGTCATTGCATATGAGAGAGATAGCCATTCACATCATCCATCACCGAGATAGATTAGTGTCAGAAAGGAATAAACTATCATTTATTTTGCTAGATGGAATCAACCTTTCCTGAAGCATTCAGCAAGGCCATCCAAAGCTCTAAGTCCAGGTGAGTGAACCAAGCTGCTAGTTTATGCAATGGTTATGAAGAGACAAACTATGGGTAGCATGCAATAAAATGAAAGGAAACAAATATGCAACATCTCATGAAAGGGAAGTTGATGGTTTGTATGGACCATTGAACTCTTATGGTCTGAATTAGACTAGTAAGGACTTGTTCAAACTACTCTTTAAGGACAGTTTAGACCGATCTGGTAACACTACGAATGGGAACAAGAATTGAAACATATGAATGCAACGCAAGAAGAATGGTATTGAGGATTAAAGAGAATATTAGGAAACAAAGTTGCTTTCTGTTGACATTTGTTAACTTGCTCCGGGATGGAATGGCATTACACTACCTTCACATCAACATTTTCAAAAAAACCTACCTACCTACCTATGCTTCAGTATTATAACCAATATTATCATGCAAAAGTTAAAAATTCACAGTAAACCAAGAAAATTACCTACGATTTTAACCTACCTACCTAAGCTTCAGCATTATAACCAATATTATCATGCAAAAGTTAAAAATTCACAGTAAACCAATAAACTTACCTGCAATTTTAACCTACCTACCTACGCTTCAGTATTATAACCAAATTATAAACTTTCAACAATGGTGAATATCCATCAGAATTTCCTCAGCGGGTATCAAAGGTGGCCTAATAAATGATGCAAAATGCCACCCATTTAACACTACTTTCCATTCCTAACCCACCAAACCCTCCTTGCCTCCAGCCAATGCAAAATATTTGGCGCCAACGGTCTGCATGGATAGCTTATTTGGCACCAACGGGTTGGTTGAGTAGTTATCTACAGAATTGGAGGATCAAATATCCATGGGTTCAGGAAAATCGAACATGAATGTCGTCAAACAAAGGTTGGTCGAGAGCAGGTGGGTATATATCTGCATTCGCATATAGTTTTTTGTTTTAGAGATTATATTTTCATATATGTTTTTTATTTTTATTATTATTATATATACTATGTTAATTTATTTTATATTATATTTGGTTTAATAATTATTATAAAACTTGTTTAGTTTTATAAAATAGGGTTAATATAAAATATAATTAATTTTTGTTTTATATAAATATAATATTTGTTTTATTATTATATAATATTTATTTTAATATTATTTTGTTATAATAGTATATATAA
Source organism: Pseudotsuga menziesii (assembly GCA_001517045.1). Classification (NCBI taxonomy): domain Eukaryota; kingdom Viridiplantae; phylum Streptophyta; class Pinopsida; order Pinales; family Pinaceae; genus Pseudotsuga; species Pseudotsuga menziesii. The sequence goes on along the minus strand of LPNX010260195.1, from coordinate 196,729 downwards.
TAAACTTGGATCGAGGACGTTGGAGAAGAGTTATGCACATCGTGAATTAGGTGGGTGGTGACGTCAGATGCAAAATTTACCTGGCCACCAATTAAGAAAGGACACTTATCTTGATAGTGATAAGGGGAGGCCATCACTGCATTATACATATCATATTCTGCGAGGTCATGTCTGTAAGAGTAGGAATCGAAATAATTACCTGAAAATACGAGATGGGGCCTTTACCTTTACTGCATATGGATCTGAGACTGATTCTAGGTTAGAACCCTAGTTTATAATTGATTCTTTGATTGGTTAAAATAGTGTTCTTGGTGCTTCCACAGGTTCAATTAATGGATCAACTGCTACGACGTTTAAAGGATCTAAGCCTGGTAAAGCCACGTCGATTGGTGCATCTAGTTCAACAGTCACAGATTATGATAGCTATATTGAAGTTAGAAAATAACCTTAGTATGGGACCGGGGAATCTCACATTGAAGGATCAACAACTAGCTATGATGATTCTAGGTATTGATATGGTATTGGTTCTACCTAATTCGTAATTGTAGGCACCTAAATTTCCTTTGGCACTTAACAATTTGCTTCAATGGTGCAGTAGGGATAAAGATGGTAAAGAGAACCTTCCTGCAATTGATTTGTCGGATCTCTAAAGATCAAGGTGCATGGCACCATTATAGAAAAAGGGTTTTCCAACATATATCATCTAGGATTTGTGATCCCAATATTGTATCTAGCAAGCAATATGAACTAAAGCACATCTCCTGCAATAATACACAAAACCCTAACACTATCCCCACCTGGGAAAAACACTAGATATTCCTAACCCCACAAATTCCATTTTGGATTCAGAATTGTTAAACTACACATGGTCAGAGATAGAAGGTATACAATTTACAAAATTAACTAAATTGTAACACTTCATTGTCACAATTGCAATTTTCCAATATTGTAGGAGTGACACAATTAAAAATGACTAATTCATATTCTTGTAGTTATTCGTTTTTTATGCCATGACTAAATTGGTCATTTACATTAGTCATTTTTAACTCTGCCCCTTATTATCTAGTCATATTTGTTAACTCGCAACTAAATTAGTTGTTAAATTTAGTCATTTATAGTTACGTCACTCAAAATTGCTCATATTTAGTAGTAAATCACTTGGAAAAACTATGGTGAGTATATTTTTTATTCATGTAGTCACTAATTCCTCATTTTGTACTAGTGAGTGAAATCGTGACCGCTTTCTAAAGGTGTTGTCAAAATTTCTGGAAATCACTATTTTAGAAGTCATCTTATGACACAATTTTTTAGCAAATGGAGATGAATTTAAAAAACTTAAAACATGGTATTTTTCAGGAATGAACCCAATTAGGTGACTGTAGATGTATTTTATAGAAATGAGTAATGTTTTGGGTGCTACATGTGGTTCTTTAAGACCATTTTTCAGAATTTGTGAATTTTTGTTTCTAAAATCAACATGCCATATTTGAAGGCATTCAACTACAATAGTTATGGATTCCTTGTAATTAATTAAATATTTATATTATTTTTAGGTTTTGATTCACAATTTAGTATCTTAGGTCCCAATTAGAAGGAATCTTGTATCTATAAATAAAAAAGAGGAAAAAAGAGAGCACACATCTTCCTCTTGTGGAATAAATCAGGGGATTCGTAGTTTGGAGAACCGTGTAGAGGCATGCAGATGATTTTGTAACTCTGTTTTTTATGTTTTTATCTCATTAATGAAGCTTCTGATAAATACAATGATTAGATATTACTTTCTTATGTGTTCATATTCTTCCTCCTATTTGAATGTGATGGTTATCGATGTAAGATATATTGATGACTATGTTTTACACATTCTTATTGTAGTAAAGTGTTTATTATAAATTCATGTATTGCATAAATCTCATCCAAATACTCATGACATTGGTTAGAAAGGATTTATAGTTGATGGAAATTTTGGCATGTGTATCTACCATTTGAGCCGTATGTGATCTGATATGTTCGCAATTGCATTCTTATTATTCTTTCTCTTTCATCTGCACTTCAAATATATGAGCATTGTATATATTGACCTTCTTTTCATGGATATAACATATGATCATAAGAACTATTAGTGAGATAAAAAAAACAAACTATAGTTAATCCAATATACACACAAAATTAAGTAATCAATTAGAGTATTCAAGATGTGCTAGGCATGACCTCTTTGCAGTCATTGTGCATGTTCTAGCGCTAACACTAGGCACCAATTGGGAGAGACCTTGTTAATGGAGTAACAATTGATGATGATCTTTAGCATAAATTTTAATGTCATAGGACATGGAATAAAATTCAACTAGATTTTTATTGTGTTTTCCCAACTAGCCAACATAAATTATGGTGATCATCCCAATATTTTCGTGGAACACTCCCTCAAATTCAATAGGCACGGGATTTCCTATACTACCCCCATAAAAATTCAATTTATAAAACCATACTATGTGGGTGACTAATTGTTTGGGTGACCACTATTGGTGTTTTATTGAAAAGAAGGTGAGGAGATAACAAAGGAGATAATCCTTAGGATTGTAGGATACACGGATCCTATGATTGTCCCTGCTAGTCGTCATTAGTCCAAGTTTTGATGAGAATAGTTTCTTTGATGTTGCATTGAAACTTGAACTAGATTTGGTCCTCCCCTTAGCCAATCTCTAGAAAAAATTGTTGATTCCATTCTTTTTAGGTTTCCAAAAGAAGGAACCCAGGGAAAAGTTTCCAAGTTCTATTGAAAATATTCTTTGGAAAACGTAGTTGACCTCTAATTTGCAATATTATATTTTATGCTTCCTCTATTGTGATCCAACTACTTAAAAATGAGAGCACCATAGTCCATGAGGGTAGAGATGAATTGACATTGCTTTTAAAAACGCTCAAGATCTTATAATTAATTGTTACAAAAGAAGCATTTGGAAGGCCCTTCAAACCATTTTTTAACAAGGAGATTCCATGAGAGGGATTTATCCATTCTACAATCCAAAGTAAATTCAATACTTTTGTCTATCGATCTTTCTCAAAATAATTTCACCATATTATATCACCTGACCTAGGGTTGTGCTAGGCTAAAATAACATAGGTTTCTTTGAGGGAGAAGATGCTCATAATCTTATAGCGTTGGCGAAAGATGTTTGGATCATGATGGATTTTTTTTTTATTGATTCTCCTCCCAGAAAGCTTCCCATTGGAAATCAAGAGGAGGGTTCGGCCACTGATCTTTGGCCATCCATTTTCACCACTTATTATTTTTCGTTAGAAGCCTTCCAGAATTGAGAATCTAATATTTTGGTAGCATCTTGGAGGGATTCCATGAGATGATGACTATACAGGTAATCACACATCTTCATTGATTACTACCAAGCATCCTCACAAAAGAGCACAAATTTATGATTATTGATTTCCCAAAAGGAGTGTTGTTGGATTAGATGTTTATTTGTTGGGAAGAATTGCAATCAGAGTGCATGGGAGAATAATTTTCATTCTTATGGGGTATTTATTCTCACAACTAGGGGAGTCTTTACTTTTCCACACTTTCCCCTGTAAAGAGGAGGTGTTATGAAACAATCACCACCAAGTTTTAGCTACCAAGGCACAACTTCTGATCTCAGGGTCCTGAACTCCTAATCCTCCATGATTCTTATGAAGATAGCCATTGGACCATGCTACTAGGTCCCACTCACTATTGGTCCCCCCCCTCTCCCCGATAGAAAATATCATTGAAGGTTTCAAAGGGATTTTATGATATTCTTGGGAGAAACAAGAACCAAAAGGAGATAGGTGGGAATACTTATAAGCAACAATTTGAGGAGTGTTAGAAGGCCTACTAGATTTAGAGAGCGAAAAGTCCAACTAGATTGTATTTTCTCCATTTTGGATAACAGGGTGGACCAATAAGAGTGACAAGAAACATGAACAATGCCAACACGAAGGAAAACCCCATGTAATTTAAAGGGAGAGAGATACTTTTAAAAATTAGGAGGCAGGAAATATACTTTGAAGGGCAATGCTAGTGTTGAAGAAAAATATTTTATATTTTTTAGAATTGAGGGTCATGCCTAAAGTATCAAGAAAAAATTTGAGGACGGCATGGATATTCCTAACATCCTTGATCAGAGGATTTTCCAAAAGTATGGTATCATCAATAAATTGAATATGGGAAGAGACTATTTCATCATTTTCCAAGTGAAGACCTTTGATTTTGTTCTTTTGAAAACATCTTTTAGCGGTCTAACAAGACCTTCAACCATAAGGATGAAGAGGAAATGAGAAAAGGGATCCCCATGATGAATCCCCAAGGGGGGATCCATATAAAATGATCAAAAGAAAATATGAGGTGACAAGGACCAAGACTCAGTTATTCCGCTAGAGAGAAAATCCAAAAGCTAAGAGAGTGTGATAGATGAAGCACTAGCTGAGTTTGTCGAAATATTTGGAGAGATCTAATTTAATTAGCTTAAAATATTTATTAGATATTTTATGGGTATGAATGGTCTCATGTGAAATAATGATTCCATCAAAAATTTTATTCCCTTCCACATATCCATATTGTTCCTTAGAGATAAGGTGGGGAAAAATGAGCTTAAGGAGATTGTAAATGAACTTGGTGATGGTTTTGAAAATACAGTTGCAAAGAGAAATAGGGTGGAATTTACCTAGAGTAGAAACGTATTATTATTTAGGGATAAGAATTAGGAAGGTGTATTTTAGAGGTAAAAACACATCCAAGCATGACCTAGGCTCTTTAACAAACGTCCCAAACTTCATGTTGAATGACTTTCCAACAGTGATGGTAGAAATCAGTGGAGAAGCCATAAGTTCCTGGGATATTTCTCGACGGGTATTTCCATCATTGATTTTTCCACTTCAACCATAAAGATTCAATGAAGCGGGATTTCATTCTAATAATCCTTGATGAGGTAAGGAATGTTGACAATGATTTTTTCAATATCCTCATCATGGCTCCTAGGGGGTTTAGTGAGGAGATGATTATAGAAATAATCATCTCCTTCTCAATGTACTCATGGCTAGTAAGATTCCTTCCTTTCTCATTGTGGAGATGGACAATGGAGGTTTTATAACGGTGTTGAATCATGGAATCACGGAAAAAAATTGGTGTTTTTCTCTCCCTTCTTGAGCCATTTGACCTTCAGATTTTGTTTCTAGAGGATATCCTCTTGTTTGAATATTTGATTAAGCTTAACCTAAACATGGATTTCCTCCTATAGAAGATTCTCCATATAACCTTGTTCAATAGCAATTTATTTGGTTTTTTGAGAGATATCCTAGCTTCAAAGATGTTACCAAAGACTTATTTATTCCATATTTTGAGCTCTCTTTTGACTAACTTGAGGTGCTACTAAAATTGAATCATTTGAATGAGTATTTTCTTTGATATTCTTTCCACCATTCGGAAATATTTTCCATGAATGAGGGTTGTTCTAGCTAGAATTTCTCAAATTTGAATGGTTTATTCCTTGGTGTATCTTCCATTTCCACTTCAATGATGATTAAGTAGTAATAAAATCCAGCGCTAGAAAGGATAGAATATTCAATAATGAACCACTATCTAATTGACTTATCCAAAATTAGGAATATGTCAATCCATGAGACCACTTGGCGTGAGCCGCCGCATTTATTATTCCATGTGTGCATTCCATTTTTCACTTCAATGTCCATAAGTTTTAGCTCCGGAATGAGGGAATGAAAATATATACTAGAACTATCCAAACATATTCTGCCACCTCTTTTATATAGAGTGGAGGTGATCATGTTGAATCACCTCGTAAAATCTAATGGATCTCTTGGGAAATCTCTTTCAACGATCTTAGGGAGTCAAGGAATTTAGTTTTGTATTCAGGTATTGATATTGATAGGCCATATGCATTGGCGATGAAGCCACAAGAACTGGATCCAACGGTATGAAAATGAGAAGAGAGATGTCGGAGAGTGGTGAGAAAAACGGAGAGCTCAATAATTCCATAAAATAGCGATACCACCCACAAGCCCCTAGCATCCATGGCCATTGGCGATAGATCTACCACCCTTCCAATAGTATTGGGAAATGAAACAAAGGAGGGATCTAGCGCATTTAGTTTCCTGCAACGTGACAAAAGCGGTAGATTCCATATGTATCTTTGATCGGAGATTTCTCTTCTTACTCTTCCTACTCAAGATTCTAATATTCCAAGAGAGAATCTTCATGAAAATATTATTGAGGAGGGGGATGGACATAATTTTGACCAAGATAAAATGATACTTACTAGAAGAAATACGTGACCACTCCCCTAGATCTTGAAGAATTTTTTATTTGTTTTACGACCCCTCTTAGTATATTTTTTTTGAACTAGTAAGGTTGGTATTCAGAGTGCTTGTTTGGATCACAATCTATCTTTGTTGAGGTTCTTTTAAGAAAGATTGCAAAATTGGTTGGTATTCAATTTCATGGCCTTCTAAAGGATTTCAAGTTGATAGGTTGAGATGAATTGATAATCCCCATAATTGCAGAATTCCAAGATGTTGTGCATGCCCAAATATTATATATCCATGTCATCTTCCTCCTCGTAACATGTGTTCGTCATCATCCATGGTAATTTGGGTCTAATTTATGTAGTTTATATTTCTCTTGAGGTAGATCTTGAATAGTTGGGTCCATATCTACTTTTTTTTGGTAAGTGGTGCCCCTTACTTGTTAAGTAACCACAAACCAAGGGCATCTAATATGTCAAAATCACTCGGGGATCACACCCGACTTGGGCCGCACCAACCCTAAAAATGGATGGATTTTTGGTATCCACGGGGTTTTGACCCAACGACCATTCAACTTAGGGGTGTCTTAAATCAACACTCACCACCAATTTTTCTACATCTCACAAATTTTTCCAAATCTACTTGAGGAGAGGGGTAAGATCCTTCTAGATCTATAGAGATCTCATTTAGGGCATCGAAGTTGGTATGAGGAAGGTGCTCAACTTGATGTTTTGGCATATTTTTCATGTTTCCCTTTTTCATATTAGGGAGGACTATGAATCAATATGTTCCCATTTGTATGTTCCCATTTGTAATAGATCTAGGCTAGGGGAATTGACTCGTTGAGAGGTAAATCCCTATAAATATGAACATGCTCATGGCATTTTCTACATTGAAATTTGATGTGCTCATAATCAAGGATTGGATCCAGTCATTTTCTTTAAACTAAGGTAGATATAGTCCAGAAGTGGCTTGCAGAAAATCATATTGATACAGATGTGAGCGAAGGAGGTGTACCTACCATGTTTGTTTACTTCATATATTTTGATGAATTTTGCTAGAGTGTTTCGTTCCAACAATGTTTTCTTCCTCCCAATATTCATGGGGACAAGAGTAAATACATATCTATACTGATACTTTCAAAAATTATTCCTTTTTAGGGAAGAAGTTATCTATCCAGAAGCGCATATTCAATCCATCATTATCAAAGAAATAAGGGCATTTGTGATCCTCATAATTTATGAAAAATAGCCAAGCCTTTTGAACATAGTTTTAGGTCTATCTCACCTTTTGGATACCATTTTCTAGAAATCCATCCCATTAGGGATTTCTCATTTGTCCAAAACCCCATGAATTTGTAGACCATGGCATGATCTTGCATTTATTTTAGTATGCTTCTATTTTTTTTAAAGTTACTTCATAGCATGGGATGGTCTGATATTTTGAAATATATCCTCATGAAATCATAGTGGAATGGCTCGAATATTTCAACATTCAATCTTGAAATTTAGGGGGATGCGGATAAGAAGTGGTATGTTTAGTAGCCATTACATAATATTTAACCATATGACTAGAATAGGTTGGGGTGACTTCATGAGGCTTGGGAAATTTGGAATGAGAAGGAGATATGATCTCTTGATAGGAGAAATGCTCACTCCCTCCTCATGGAAACTCCATGGAGAATATAGAAGTTCAGGAAACCCTAAGCACAATTTTATCAAAGGGACTCATTCTTAAGGATTCATGTTATCCAAATTAGAATTGAGGATTCATAATGTTTATGTTTAGAACTCTCCCTTCAGTTCCAATTGGAAGAACTATCAATCAATTACATGGCTAGGATCACACACATGCTTAGTGAGAAAAGAAAAGAAAAGATACATGAAGGATATTATGATCTCTAATGTTTTCAATCAATACAAGTATATATTCAACAAGTCTTATTCTATCTAGGAATTTAAGGAAACCCACAATGTTTAGGTGAAATGTTGACAAATTATTAAACTCAATGATATCTTCTATAAATTATGACAAATATATGATTCCTAATGGTAAATTATTTGTGCATTCTTTCCTATCTTGGGTTACCTTCAAATTATATTATTTGATTATAAAACCTACTCTTCCATTTCCTTGAGAAATTCCAATGGAAGTATAACTTTGTCAATTGGGTTGTCCAACTAAATAAAGTATTACATTTTCTTCCATACAAAGATACAAATGGGCTCATTCTTAAGGATGCACATTATCCATTATTGTATGCAATTGTAAAATCATAACTACAAGGTGTAGTGATGTTATGTACCTTAATATAATAATTGAAACTTCAAAGCCTAAATAACAAAATAAAGCAAGATTTCGGTATGAAAGAATAGAATTACCACAACAATATAATTGTAGATAACAAAAAATCACAATAGTAATATATTTATTGATAAAAGAAATGCTCACTTGCCTCTTCAATGGGGCAGCCTCCAATTACAAAATAATTCACAAGAATTTTGTTTCATTGCTTCTAATCCTATATATAGTTTCTAGAGAAAGAAATTTTGACACCTTCTAGCAAGCCTTCTTCTTGAATGAACTTTCTAATAGGTGGAACCTTCTAGTAAGTCTTCTTACACATATTTGTTTCACACTATATCTAATTTATTGGCTTTACTTAATTTAGAAACCTTCAATACATAACAACCTATCTACTAAGGGGGTTAGGGTAGGATCCTAACATGCTATTCCCCTTAGAAAGAAACATCATTCTCAAGGGTTGAGATGTGGAAATCATTGAAGTACCATTGTTGGTTCTCATGTAGCATCCTAAATATAGGTATCTTTTCACTACATATAGACCTATTGGATAGCGCGATGACAAATATGACATTTCTTTTTGTTGAGGATGCCTCCGGGATGTAACCAAATGGAACCAATTATGGAAGACTAGTTTGAATATGATAGTGATGACATATCGCTTTTTTCAAGTAAGAGACATGAAAGGACCTTATATGGCCCATAAAACGTGGGGGAAATATTTTGGAGGTAGTTGGTGTTAGAATATGTCATGATACCTAGAGTGATGTTATTGGTAGAAGGCATAACATAGCCTTCATAACCCTCTAATTATAAAAAAGAATTATTCCACATGCATAATGAAGTAGAATTATCTTATTGCCATTATTTCTATAATACAAGTGGAAATTTTTTTATTCCACATGTCTTATGGATGTTATCCATCCATACCTATAGCCTAAATTTTCTTTCAAGCCTGATAATTTTTTATCTGTGAGCCCTTTCGTAGTGATTTTTATTTTTGGTGAGATTTTTATTGATCTATCTTTTGAGATACTTCTATCTCCTCTTCAAACACTATACAAGAATATAAATGTCCATACAATCTTATTTAATCACTTTTCTTTGATTTTTTTTTAGGGAGAATTTGAGGGTTTGTTTATCACTTTTTCTTGTGAGGCATTTTAGCCTCTAATGAGGGAGAATTAAACCTATGCTAGTAGATTTTCCCCTCCATTTTGTCCAGTGTAAGGATGTGAAATTGCTATGAAACATCCCGTACAATTAATGTTTCCTCTTATATGCTGCATTTTTACTCCCATAGTGCATGCCTCTCCATGTATGGTCGTCTCTATTGTTTGGAAAATGTTTTTAGGGTTTCCATCGGCTTTCTTTCTCTGTGTTGTATGGGTATGAAAAACGATGTACGACCCAATATCTCCTTTTCTTATGTGTTGCACTATTCGACCCTCTCTTCCTGTGCGTCACATTATACAAATTCATGCACCTGCGTAGGGTTTCAACGCTTGTGATTAAGGGTTTACTTGTGTATTTATCAAACCCTAAGTATCTTGTTTATTCATCAATGTACAATTATTTTTTATAAATTTGTTTATATACATGTAATATATCAATATTTTATCACATGTTTGACATGTACAAATATTTGTTATTTAATTTTTTACTTTTAATAAGTTGATAAATATTATATATGCTATCTAAATATTTTGATTCATATTTCATACATTGTATAAACATTTATTTGTAAATATATTGGATATAATTTTTTGACATCAATATTTTTAATAGCTATTTTTTTGTTTTATAATTACTTTTATTAGTATTTTAAACTTTTCTTAAAATAATGAAATACTTTTAATAAATATTTTTATATCTATCTCACGTAGGAGATATATTTTTAGTTTAAGAAGTTTCAATAAATATTTTCAATAATATATCATGGTTTTTGCATCGATATTTTGGAACATATTGTATAACTTTTTGCAAACGCTATGTTTTATTCATTAGCCTAGATCCAAATCGTAGGCTCTATCAAGTGCTGAGAGGGAGGTGCGAACCTCTCCCCGAATAACTCCTTGAGTGCAATGCCTAAAGATATTTTTGCACCTCGAGAGATTTCTTCCCTCTCGGCACTTGATAGATTTGGATCTAGGCTGGTTCCAGTCATGGACAGTGACACACAACTGGAGTTTGATCATCATTATGTATATATATATATATAGATATGAATATGAATATTATAATATTGTAAGGAATAGGTTAAGTTGAAAACACGGATATCATTCTCAATCTATCTTCTTCATCTTTTCTTATCTTCACACCTGGTAGTTTTGACATCTTCTCATTATGATCATATGAGAAGGGAGGTTGAAATCGTAGACCTGCCAAATATTTAACTCGAGCTATTTGTTGTAAATGTCATACCATATATATTTGTTGTAAATTTCATACTAATCCTTTCTATCTTGTTTCTAAGCAGATAAGTTAAGGACCACGGTGCTTGAAAAGGAAGAAACAACCCTGAGGTTGATCATCAGGGATCACTCCTCCACCTTTATTTGTATCTATAGTCTCTAACATTTTAACCACCTCATTCATCTCTGGTATCTTATCAGGATTTGTATCCCATCATCTTTTAATCACATTTGCAAGAGAACTAGGGAAACATTGTGGAATTTCTAGCTGCAGATTCTGACATGAAGTAAATTGACGCAAAATCAACTTATTTGACTAAGAACTCTAAAGACACTAAATCTAAAATTGGAACTGCTTGAAATTGGACCATAAATTAGTAATTGGAACTGTTGTAACTCGGACCATGTTAGTAATTGAAACTATTTGAAATTAGACCATGTCAGCATCATGCCGCTCTGTGAGCATTAGACATTAAGCATCTCCTATAGTTGGTAATTCTAAGGGTATATTGGTTGAATATTGTTTTTGTTGTTCTACATTTTGATTTCTTTTTTGTTCTACAATTTAATTTCTTTGTTCTTCCAGTTGATTCAACTTTCTTTCTCAATATGCTCTCTGTCGATCAACATTTCATTTTCTTTGTTCTTCTCGTTCTTCTGTTCCCAATTCGTCTAACTTTCTTTTTCGATGCTCTTTTTATCGATCTGCATTTCGTTTCCTTTCTTCTTCTCATTCTTCTACTGTCTTTTCATCTAAATTTCTTTTTCGATATTCTTTTTGTTGATCTAACTTTTAGCTTCATTTCTTCTTCTCCTTCTTTTGTTATCATTTCGTTAGATTTTCTTCCTTGATATGCTCTCTATCATCCTGCATTTCTTTTTTTTTTCTCTTGTTTGTCTCATAGCATCTTATGTATGCACATCTTCCATTTTTAGTCCAAACTCTATATGAAAAATGTTGCATTAACATCTACACTGAAATTTATGCATCCCTGAAATCTACACTTAAATCTATCCATCCATGAATTAATAGCTACACTGAAATTTATACAGCTATGAAATCTGCACTGAAATTTATGCATTAATATTAATACACCATACACTGAAACCTATGCAAGGAAAATGCACTGTACATGTTAATGAAATTCAATATATTTTCAAATATGACACTTTTCAACTTAACTATATTTACAATTATATTTAAAAAAACACTTATTTAAAATATAATTAGAAAAAAAGCTTATTTAAAAATATTTTTACTATTAAATTATTAAAACATTATAACTATTTAAACATTATAATTATTAAAACGTTAAACTTTTTAATACATTATAATATTATACTATTTCATAAATTAACTATATTTTCAATTATATTTTAAAAACCTTATTTTTTTAAAACTTTTTTACTATTTAACTTATTAAAACATTATAACTATTAAAACATTATAATTACTAAAGCATCAAACTTTTTAAACATTATAATATTATACTATTTCATAAATTGACTATATTTTCAATTATATTTGAAAAGTCTTTTTTTTTAATATAATTGAAAAAACCTTATTTAAAACATTTTTTTAATTTTTTTTTTTAACTATTAAAAAGCCATATTTTAGTAGGTATATGTCATAGTCCCATATTTCAAAAACGCTTATTTAAAACCTTGAAATACCATCCTAAGTGTTAACATTAAATTGTTTCAAACCTCTAGATTACATACATTTTAATACTATCCTAAATATAACTTCAAGTGAAGATCTATGATAATCTTAATATGCTATCCTTTGTAGTATCCAAATATACCGTGCGTGTGATTCTTGGGTATTGCATAAATTAAAGTATACAAAACATCTCCCCCATACATGGTATTAAAACCATGTGCAAGGCGCTCCTAAACCATATAAAATAAAACCATGGGTACTTTACGAGGCCTTGCACATGGCTTTAAAACCATTTGCAATGCCATCCTAAACCATGTACAATAAAACCATGGGTTGTTTAGGAGGCCTTGCACAAGGCCAACTTTTTTTTGCGAATAATTAAAAAAAAATTATTATTTTGTTAGGTGGAAACATTACAACATCTCCCCCATATTCAGTTGTTTTTCCGGCATACATTTTTTTTGCAGATAATTAAATTTTTCTTTTTTTATTATTTTGTTGGGTATGGACATTACAGCATCTCCCCCATATTAGGTTGTTTTTTCATTATTTTGTTAGGAAACAAACATTACAACATCTCCTCCATAGTTTTTTTTGGGCTGACATAATATCGACAAACATTACAAGATCACCCCATATTAGGTTATTTTTCTGACCGACAAACAATTCCACTAATAATATCGACAAACGTTACAAGATCCCCCATATTAAGTTGTTTTTTCTGACCGACAAACAATTCCACTAAGTTTAACAGAGTCAATGCTAATATGCATATCCATATAAGAATTGGTTCATGAAAAAGGATAAAACTCCAATACCAGAGGAGTTTGCATGATTCCATTGTAATAGTGCAAAGAGAAATGAATAATTTTACCATTATTTTTGGTGGTGGAGCAAGTATGTGGAAATTAGACGTAGATATTTAATACAACATGCACGAATTATAATAAGAAAGTCTATTTCTGACACTATTCTCATCAAATGGGTTCTAAAACCACAATAATATTTACATAATTGGTTTCAGAATCTTAGACTACTCATTTGGTAAATCATTTTAAATGCACAAAGGGCTTTTATCACTCGTGAAGCCTAGCGTCCCCTGCATATAATTTGAGTCAGATTAGCTAAGAGTTCAAGCATTTTAAAATCTTGATTGTAAGGTTCAATAAAATGGATATTTGGTGTTTCAGTTTTAGGCTTGGAAGTGAGTGAGATGGCCAACAAACTATGGAGAGTTGCAAAGAATTTAACAGTATGGGGGTGTTGGATTCTGCTTTGCCATATATGTTTGTTTCTTCCTTTGATGTTTTTGTCGGCACCCAGTGTTGCATTTGTTATTCCATTTGGATTTCTAATGGGTGGCTTATTTGTTTGAGGAAATAATATACAATATTGTATGAGAAGACGCTTGTGGGCTTCAAGTGAAAATATCTGTTGGAAAAATCTGAATCAGCTTTCTTCCTGCCTGCTTGGATATTGGATTACATTGATGGTCCTGAGAATGGACTTGTGATATTTGAGTCTAAATCTGGTCTGGATCTTCGTCGCAGAGATCCAATGAATCCATTAGATTGAGCATTTTATTGTATGGATCCATCATTGAAGAGTTGCTTCTTCCATGTATTTGGATCTAGGATTTGGATCAAGAGCCTAGATCCAAATCCTAGGCTCAAGGAGAGCTATCAAATCAAGTTTAAAATTAGTTTGAATGAGCAACGTCCTACCAGTAAGTAGGATTTAAAACAATTACACAATAAAAAAATTTCCAAAATTAGTCACATCAATTTTGTTTTGGGAAGGAAATCATGTCTCCAACATTAATATAACATTTTGAAATAAATCACGACAACTTTGTTTGGTTTGGTTTGGGATGGATTTCGTATGGAGAATCCTAATTTATGAATCAATTTTATTTTACAGTAGAAAAAAATTTGGATTGCCATAAGAACACCCAATCATAATATAAATAGAGTTCTTATAGTATTTTTTTTGCTTGGCATTGGAAGAAATACTAGAAATAACGCTATTTAAATGAGGCATATTTTAAATGTTTGGTCTGGAAAAAATACCCATCCCCAAAACTCAAGCATGGTTTTGCAATTAAAACTCAGGAAACGTTTTGCAATTAATCTTGAAGTTGGACCTGGAGAATGGCGAGGAGCTAAATTTGAAATGAGATTATCTGTTTGTATAAATGTTCTAGTTTTGATCAGATTCCCTCTTCGTTGGTTCCCTTCCATTTGCTGCAGATTTTGGTTTTTATAAAAAAAAAATTGTTATGTATATTAGTTTTGGTGAAATATATAGCGATTGATTTCATTCAAACAAAAATACAAGTCTTTTTATTAATGGCCAGCATAATATTTGTTATTTTTTATTATTATTTTGTTACGAAAAAATGTTACAACATCTCCCTCATAATCGGCAATATTATTTTTGGCCAACATAATATCGACAAGCATTACAACATCTCCCTCATACTCGGAAATATTATCTTTGGTTGACATAATATCGACAAACGTTATAAGATCCCCTCGTACAATATTTAACAAACGTTACAAGATCTCCCTCATGCTGGTCTGTAGAGCACCTCTCAGTGCAATAACAAATTTGTTAAATGTTTATAGGTTAATGTTTTCCATATTTAAGTATTTTTGTATATAGATATTTTAATAACTTTTGATCAAAATACAATAAATATTTATTTGTTAATATTTTATTATTATCATTGCTTATGTTTTTTATGAATATTTATGCTCTCGCAAGTTAATCTCTTTTTGTCAATGCAATTTCGATAAATATGTATAAGTTTTAATCTTAATTTATTTTTTCATGAGCTTAGTCATTTATACATTAGTTTATCATTTCTTAGCTTTATTCATCACGTTAAGAGGTAGTTATGTTTTTGTGTTAATCTATCTAACCTTCTTTTATTGGGAGATGATTTTTTTTTTAGGGGTTTGGATCTCTAGTGTTTAGTGACAAATAAGAAACCAACTAATGCTTAAAAGTTAGAAACATGTCACATAGAAATATTATACATTACAGATGTTTGGTAAGTAGGATAGTACTGAAGGGGGATTTTGGAAAAACAAAACTTCAAAGGGATTCATTTAAGTGGCAACTTAATAAGTTGCATTATACCACCATTCTACTAAAGGTAACAACTAAACCAATTGGGATTGTCACTTTGAAGTAAATAACAAAAAATATGATTCCAAATACTTATTAAAAAATTTAGTTAATTGACCATTCATTTTGGGGCGATAGGTAGTTCTAAGATTCAATTGAGTTTCATGGAGATGAAATGTCATGTCCCCACCCCTCTACTCGGCGGAGAGGACGCGACTACGCTGCTATCAACCCGGCCAAACTAGCCCCATGAACAAACATAAAAATTCATTGCGAATAAAAACATACACAAATGCATAAATCATTAACATACAGTGGAAGAAAAACACATTCCATTCAAGAATTCATCATGTTGATGCTAATTTATAAAACAAATGCAATTACAGAGATTACACACAAGAAATACTTATCTTGAAAGTGAAGCTCGTCCCGCAACCAGCTATGTTTCTGCAACGTTCCACCTAACCATAGGCCAGTGTGCTCATCAATCTCTCAACAACACTTCCACCCCCAAGTTGGCCATGATTCCCACAAGGAATAAGGAACACTAGTAGACTCCCACATAGCCAAGGATACAACAAAAACTCAGCCAAGCCAACACACTTGTGTTTATCAGGCTACAAAGGAGCTGGAAAGGTTGACTGCTAAGCTAGTGAGCTCAACCACAAAGCTATGAACACCTGCACCAGATCTAGGCTGGCTTCTAAAACATCTACACACCCAACACAAGCAAGCATCCCCTTCCCTGCTACACAGTCCCTCGAGCTATGCCTTCCCTTCCAATGCTATTCAGGGTGTGCATAGAAGAAAACCAGCCCCCTAGATCTGTTTGTGAGGTTACCTCTCACACTAGGTTTATCAAGCTAGTTCAGACCCCATTTCCACTCCCAAACTAGTTCAAAGACCAAACAAAAGGTGTATACATTGCAACTACAATTCTGGGATTGAAGGAAAACATCACGGAGACCAAAATCAGAAACATCAACTAAGGAAAAAGAACCCTTGGACCAAAATTGATTTCACCAACTAAACAATAGCTTCACGTGGGTGTAAATGGCTGCACCCATTCAGAAATCATGGTTTCTTCCTCAGTTTGTTGGGCACAAACAAAATTGACTTCCAGTTGTGGCAGAATAGAAGCAAACTTCCAAAATCGTGCAAGAGACGATGGACAATGTTGGACTGGGGAACAAAACACCTGCATGAGTGAGAAAAATGCCTATGCACGAGCAATTGTGGCTGCCTTCGTGGGGAAAATGCACTGCCTGCGTGAGTGTCAAATGGGGTTGTCTGCTCCACATGAGGGAAATTGAATGATATCTCCCCCTTTGGGCATGCGTGTGGTCAAGGTTGACGGCCTTGTCGTATTTGATGGTTGCCCATGCCTCCCAAGATCCAAGGCAATAACTGCCCAACTAACTCCTGGATAATTTAATTGGATGGTGAATAATACAAGAAAAGGTGGTTGGTAGTTGATGAGTTCTCCTAATGACACTTGGCCTCTTCCCATTGGATCAGAGGTTAAACATCCCCCCCTTATTCGTAGGAAATCATATCCCATCTCTTTTAATGTTGCATTGACATAGATGGTAGTGGGTTTTTAGTTAAACTGCATATTTACACAATGTCCAAAATTATAACGTGCCTACTAGCGCAAAGTACCATCGACAACGATTTTTAATCACCGAAACATAAAATGATAAAAAATTGGTGGGTATTTTGCCTTTAGCTCCACACCACGATTAATTACAATATTTACATCATATACATTTAATGCAAATGGGATCAAAACCAGGGTTTTACATTCCCCTCCCCCTTCAACAACACTATCCTCAGTGCTTTACAAAATTGAACAAAAATGATACACTAGCACCACCCTTAGTGCTCTACAGAATTGAACAAAAATGGATGTGCCAATTGCATGGCATCCTCCAACTCCCATGTAGCCTCGTTAGGACCGTAGTGCTCCCATTGCACCTTTACTTGCCCTATGGCTCGGTTCTAGAGCATTGTGACCTTCCTGTCGAGGATGTGCATTGGCTCGATTTGGAACTCTCCCTCAGGTTCCACTTGAATCACATCCCAATTTATCACATGGTTTAGATCATGTACATATTTCTTAAGCAAGGAAACATGAAAAACATTATGAGCTCTAGTGCTAGCAAGCAATGCAAGTCTATATGCAACTGACCCTATTTTTTCAAGCACTTCAAACAGCCCACAATATATAGGTGACAGCTTGGCACAACTTCCAAGCTTCAAGGAACTCTTCCTTTCCCTCACTCTGAGGTAAACATGATCCCCAACACTAAATTCTCTATTCACCCTTTGCTTATCTGCATAGCTTTTCTGCCTGTCCTGAGTTGCTTTTAGATTTTGTCTGATCTTTACAACCTCTTGCTTCATTTCCTTTAGCAATTTTGGCCCAAGCACAATCCTATTCACTGGATTATCCCAAGTCACTGGTGTCCTACACCTCCTGCCATACAAAGCTTCACATGGACTCATCCCCAAGGATGCTTGATGTCCATTGTTATATGCAAATTCTACCAAGTGTAAATAATATTCCTACTTGGTTGGTTTGTCCATCACATACATGCGAAGCATGTCTTCAAGCACCTGATTAACTCTCCATGTCTGCCCATCAGTCTAAGGATGGTAGGCAATGATGAAGTTCATCTTACTACCCAAATATGCAAACAAACCCTTCCAGAAATTGGAAGTGAACTTGACATCTCTGTCAGAGACTATTGCCTTTCGCAATCCATGCAATTTTAAAATCTCCTTCATGAATATTTTTGCAATGTCATCAGTCTTATGTGTGGACTTAACCGGTATGAAATGTGTTGCCTTTGTCAACTTGTCCACAACAACCATGATGGAATCATGTTGTCTCCAAGTCATTGGAAATCCTGTAATAAAATCCAAGGAAATAAATTCCCATTTCCATTCTAGAACTAGAAAAGGCTGCAACAAACTTGTTGGGTGTTGATGCTCAACCTTCACCCGCTGACATTTCATACACCTTGAAATATATTCAGCCATGTCCTTTTTCATTCCTGGCCAAAAATACTGCTTTTTGGGTGTAGCAATTGTCTTTTGATATCCTGGGTGACCAGAATATGGAGCTTGATGAATCACATCCATAATAACTCTCCTCAAATATGCTACATTCAGAATATAAATTTTGTTCTTATAGGTAAGAATTCCATCTTCTTCCAATTTATATCACTCGTACCTATTTTCAAGACTTTGTTCCTACAACTTGTTTTTGACCTGTGCATACAATTCATCTCCAGCAGTATGACTAACAATTTGTTGTCTCAAATCTGACTGGAAAATACTAAGAGATGCCACATGCATTTCCTGCACCTTTCTGTTGAGTGCATCAACTACCTTATTCTCTTTTCCTTTTATGTGTTTGATTTCAAAATCAAACTCACATAAAAAATCCAGCCATTTAGCTTGCCTAGCATTTAAAGCTGGCTGATCAAACAAGTACTTCAGACCACAATGGCCTGTCCTTAGCTCAAATCTTCTGCCCATCAAGTAATGCCTCCACATCTTGAGAGCATGTATTATGGCTGCAAGTTCTAGATCATGAGTGGCATAGTTATTCTCATGCTCCAACTTTCTTGACTCATAGCATATCACATGGTTGCCTTTCATAAGGACTCCTCCAAGCCCTTGACCGCATGCATCAGTACACACCACAAAATCTTTTTCTGGGTCTGCAATCTTCAAAACTGGTGCACTGGTGAGAAGATTCTTCAACTGCTGAAAGATTTCTTCACACCTTGGTGTCCATTCAAACTATATTCCCTTCTTTTGCAGAGAAGTGACTGGATGAGAAACCTTGTAGAACCCTTCAATGAATCTCCTACAGTATCCTGCAAGTCCCATAAAAATATTACATCTCTCACATTTCTCGGAGTAGGCCAATTCATAATGGCTTCAATCTTCTCAGGTTCTACAGATATGCCCTCATCTGAGATAATGTGACCCAAATAATGAATCCTATCCCTATAAAGGTCACACTTGCTCAACTTTGCATACAGCTTATGCTCCCTGATCAATTGCAATGTCAGTCTCATATTCTCTTCATGCTTTTCCTCATTCTTAGAATAAATAAGAATGTCATCAAGGAAAACAAGAACAAACTTGTCCAAATACCTGTTGAAGATGCTATTCATAAGGCACATAAATGTAGCTGGTGCATTTGTGAGACCAAAGGGTACCACTACAAACTCATAATGTCCATACCTTGTTCTGAAGGCTGTCTTATGAATGTCTTCATCCTTGATTCTTACGTGATGGTAACCAGACCTCCAGTCGATCTTGGAAAATACCTTTTCTCCTCTCATTTGATCAAAGAGGTCATAAATCCTAGGAAATAGGTATTTATTCTTTGCAATGAATTTGTTCAGTTGTTTGTAATCAATACACAACCTGAGTGTACCATCTTTATTCTTCATAAACAAAACTAGTGCTCCCCAAGGAGACACACTTGGCCTGATATACTTCTTCTCCAACAACTGTTGCAGTTGCATCTTTAACTCTAGCATTTATAGTGTACTCATCTTGTAGGGTGTCTTGGACACTAGTGCTATCTATGGAACAAGTTTAATCGTGAAATCAATGTCTCTCTTTGGAGGAAGCCCTGGGATCTCATCAAGAAAAACATCCCTGAATTCCTGCAACACCTGATAGTCCTCCAGCCTAGGAGTTTCATTTTCTATTGCCTCCAAAATATGAGTTGCATACAACTGGCAACCTTTCATATAGAACTTCTTCAACTACATTGCTGAAATCTACCTAACAGAAATCACCTTTGGAATGCCTCTTACAACTCTTGGGTTCCCTTCTTCATCCATGCATTCAAAAGTCTTATTATAACAGTCAAGATTTACCCTGTGAGCTTCTAACAAGNATAGGAACCAAGTGGTAGAACATTCAGATCTACACAAGTGACCAATCCATTCATAACCAATGGACATTTCTCTACCACTTCACTAACCTTTCTTTTAGTTCCAGTGGCTAGTTGAACTATCCAAGATTTTTTATGCTTATTACTTTCTTAAAAGCACAAATCTCCACTACTCTAGGAGTAATGTAATTGTGAGTAGAACCAGGTTCAATCAAAATAGAAATAGATTGCTCAACAATCTTACATGCAACTTCAACCACAGTTGAGTGGTGATCTGTCTGTCGTTCCTCCAGTGCTACATAAATCCTAGGGATGACCCTTGTTACTTGACTCACTGTTTCTGCTTCTTAAATGTGGTAGGGTGACCTTTCATTCTCATTCTCAAGGGGACAATTCCTGCGCATGTGGGGTCCTCCACATTTCCAACATTGGAGTGGTTCTCTGTTCTGTTGTGGATCTCTTGGCTTTTCTCCCGCCACTCTAGTTGCCTTCTTCTCATCTTGTGATGGTTTCTTCTAATGATTCCTGAAGTTATAAGGTTTGAAACCCTTCTTCCTTTGGTCATACTTCTCATTTCTTTTGTCCTTCCATGTCTTATTATCAGGTTTTCCTTTGCTTTGCTCATAGAAATACCCATCTTTCCTTATTGCTTCTTCTAGAGTTCTAGGTTCGTAAAAAACAATTTTATCTTTGTAATACTGAGGCAATCCACTCAAGAAACGCTGGATTTTCACTTTTTCATCTTTGATGTACCTGACATACCTCAACAGCTCTAAGAACTTGTTTTCATACTCTTCCATGGTCTGGTGTCCCAATCTCAGCTCATGGAATTCTTTGATCTTATCATCATATTACCTGTCAGAGAGGTAGTTCTGCTTGAAATACTTCTGGAACTGTTTCCACACAATCTTATTTTCATTAGTCTTATTTACTTACCTGAAGTGCTCCCACCATATGGATGCTCTTCCAGTCAAATTGAAGATGGATACCCGAGCCTTCATATTTCCAGAGTAGTCTTGGACTAGGAAATATTATCTCATCCCAATAAGCCAAGCTTCAGCTTCTTGACCATTATTTATCTCACCATTGAAGGTAAGCGGCCTTGCCTTGTTAAATTCATCATGTGAATGGTTCTGGTAACGCCTCTTCCTCTCATTCTTGTGAGAAGAAGAACTTGAACCACCAGTGGATCCTTTAGAGTCAGATGACCCACTAGGATATCTCTTTCTTCTTCTAGCAGTGCTTTTACTTCCTTCTGTTCTTGTTTTCTGGTTCCCCGAGTTCATCCTCCTCTGGATGTCTATCAAAATTTGCAACATGGCTACATTTAGCTGATTCTGCTCCTCTTGATCCTTAACCAATATTTCATTATCTTCCCTGTAACTTTGCATCTCCACCCTTAGGCTTCTCATGGTGGCTGCAAAATCTAGGGGAGTATTTTAAAATATTCTCCCATTAGACTTTGTCTCAGCATTTCCAACTCAAACATTTTCTCTCATAACATCTTCCTTGTGTTCATAGGGATCCTGTGCATCATTCATGTTGAAGGTTCTCATGGCTGAACCACAACTCACCTTACCAAACTGCACTATCTAGAATGTTGCCTTTGAAGGTGACTATGATTCTGGAAAATGTTTTAATAAACACAATTGTTAGCTGCATAACATTCACGTGAATCATATAGTACTTACTTGCGGTTGGAAAAATCCTATATTGACAACTTGCCCCAATATAGACTTTTGTTTTTCACAAAGAACGACTGTCTGAAGGGGATGACAGGGGTCAAGGGGGCTTGCTGGTGCATAAACATGCTTCCATTTTTGCATATTTTTGGCCCCCTGCAATCCCACTGAAAACTTGCTAAAATTGTCTGTTTCAGAACAACTCAGCTTTTCCACCCGATCGGCAAACTCACCAAAGTTTTCCGACATGTCAGCTCCACTTACCTTTTCGTTTCGACGCGTCAGAAAAACTCACCATTTCCTTTTGATTAGAGAAACTCATCGTTTCTTTCCGACGTGTTGGCAGAACTTGTCGAGTTC
This sequence comes from Pseudotsuga menziesii, assembly GCA_001517045.1. NCBI lineage: Eukaryota > Viridiplantae > Streptophyta > Pinopsida > Pinales > Pinaceae > Pseudotsuga > Pseudotsuga menziesii. The sequence continues at coordinate 173,962 of LPNX010260195.1, read as the reverse complement.
ATCTGACGTATCGGCAAGCTTTCCCTTTTCTTGTCGATTGGAAAACTCATCAAAATTTTCTGACGTATCAGAAAAACTTACCGATTTCACCCGACATGTATCGAAAACACTTCGTCTTTTCTTTCCGATATGGGATTTTTGACACTTAGACAAATTTTTGCAAAATTTTTCTTTCTTTCTTTCAGCCATCGGCTCAATTCAAAATTTTCCTCCAAGAGGTGTCGAAAAAACTTGTTGTTTTCTTCTGACATACATCGGTGAAACTCATCGAGTTCACTCAACATGATCTCGGTAAATATGGCCGATATGTATCAGCGAAACTCATTGACTTCAGCGGACATGCATCGAAAAAACTCCCAAAGTTTTCCAACATATCCATACTTAGAAAAATTTCGAAATTTTTTCTTCCTTTTTCCTTGTCATCAGCTCAACTTGCCTAGTCCTCTCGATGTGTATCGACAAAACTTACTGAATTCAGTCGATGTATCAGAAAAAATCACTGAGTTTACCCGATTTTTCAACACTTAGAAAATTTTCGGAAAGTTTCTTTTCTTCTTCTTCTGATCGGATCAACTCAGCTTTTCATGTTGACGCCATCGGCTCAACTCAGCATTTCAAGCCGACGGAAACTCGACCAACTGAGCCAATGTGAAAAATTTCAAAACACTTAGAAAATTTTTCAAAATTTTACTCTTTCTTTCCCCTCGTCGCTCAACTCAGCCAGTTCATCCAACACTGTATCAACAGAACTCAGCCAACTGAGCCAATGTATGAAAATTTTTGAAACTTTTTCCTATCTTTCTCATTTTTCCTCTACTAGCCAGAGGGTAATCTTGCCTCTATCACTGCTCTTCATGGCCCATTGAGGCCCAATGGTGCAACATGGGCTCTAATACCACACTGTAATGTCCCCACCCCTCTACTCGACAGAGAGGATGCGACTATGCTACTATCAACACAGGAAAACTATCCCCATGAACAAACATAAAAATTCATTGTGAGTAAACACATACACATATGCATAAATCATTAACATATAGCGGAAGAAAAACACATTCCATTCAAGAATTCATCATGTTCATACTAATTTATAAAACAAATACAGTTGCAAAGATTACACACAAGAAATAATTATCTTGAAAGTGAAGCTCGTCTTGCAACCAGCTATGTCACTGCGATGTTCCACCCAACCATAGGCCTGTGTGCTCATCAATCTCTCAGCAACACTACCACCCCCGAGCTAGGAATGATTCCCACAAGGAATAAGGAACACTAGAATAATCCCACATAGCCAAGGATACAACAAAAACTCAGCCAAGCCAACACAGTTGGGTTTATCATGCTGAAAAGGAGCTGGAAAGGCTGACTGCTAAGCTAGTGAGCTCAACCACAGAGCTATGGACACATGCACCAGATCTAGCTTGGCTTCTAAAACATCTACACACCCAACACAAGGAAGCATCCCCTTCTATGCTACACATTCCCTCGGGCTATTCCTTCCCTTTTAGTGCTATTCAAGGTGTGCAAAGAAGAAAACCAACCCCCTAGATATGTCTATGAGGTTACCTCTCACACTAGGTTTATCAAGCTAGTTCATACCCCATTTCCACTCCCAAACTAGTTCAGAGACCAAACAAAAGGTGTATACATGGCAACTACAGTTATGGGATTGAAGGAAAACATCACGGAGGCCAAAATCGGAAACATCAACTAAGAAAAAAGAGCCCCTGGACCAAAATCAATTTCAACAACTAAACAATAGCTTCATGTGGGTGTAAATGGCTCAACACCCATTCATAAATCATGGTTTCTTCCTCAGTCTGTTGGGCATAGCAAAAATCAAATTCCATTTGTGGGAGAATGAAATAAAACTGCCAAAATTGTGCAGGAGATGATGGACAATGGTGGACTGGGGAACAGAACACTTGCGTGAGTGAGAAAAATGCCTGCACATGAACAATTGCGACTTCCTTCGTGAGGAAAATCCATTTCCTGCGTGAGTGTCGAATGGGGCTGTCTGCTCCATGTGAGGGAAATTGAATGATATCTCCCCCTTTGGGCATGTGTGTGATCAAGTCTGACGACCTTATCAGATTTGACAGTTGCCCATGCCTCCCAAGATCCAAGGCAATAATTGCCCAACTAAATCCTGGAAAATTTAATTGGTTGGTGAATAAGACAAGAAAAGGTGGTTGGTAGTTGATGGGTTCTCCTAATGACACTTGACCTCTTCCCATTGGCTCAGAGGTTAAAAATTCCCCCCCTTATCCGTAGGAAATCATGCCCATATCTTTTAATGTTGCATTGACATAGTTGGTTGTGGGTTTTTAATTAAACTGCATATTTACACGATGTCCAAAATTATAACGTGTCGACTGGCACAAAATACCATCGGCAACGATTTTTAATTGCCAAAACATAAAACGATAAATCATTGGTGGGGCTTTTTCCTTTAGCTCCACACCACGATTAATTACAATATTTACATCATATACATTTAATGCAAATGGGGTCAAAACTGGGGTGTTACATGAAATGGTTCTTCCCATAAATTGCTAGTGAAGGTGGGGTCACAATGCATGAAAATAGTCTACAACATACCATGGAGTTTGAAGATATTGTCCATGAACAATTGAGCTACAATAGAGGAATTGAAAGAGTATGACAGGGAAAAGAAATGAGCATATTTAGAAAGGAGATCAACAACAACCATGATTATAGATTTATTGCCATATTTTGGTAACCCCATAATGAAATCAATAGAAATGTTAGTCCATATTGTGGTTAGAATTGGAAGTGGTCGAAGTTCACCTTAAGGTTTCATGATCTCCCCTTTATGTCTTTATAAAGAGTCACATTCAACCACAAATGTGTGGATGTCCTTCTTCATGCCTTCCTACAAAAGCGAGTGTTTGATCTTTTCATATGTTTTATTAAATCCATAATGACCGGCTATGGGGAATGAATGGAGCTTAAATAACACCTAATATTTCAATAATGATTCCTTGTGCAAATATAGATGTCCTCTATAACAAATCTCATCATTGTAGCAAGCGTAGCATCAATATGCATGGGTTTCCTATTGAAGTTGCTTGATCATGGTAGCAAGCATGGTATTTGTCAGCCATTTATTACAAATAACATTCAACTATTTTGGTAGGTAAAGCGCATATCTCAAAGCTTAACCATTTCTTTTGAAGATCAAGTCATGAATCGAAGATAAGTTCCACTTTTTGCATGATATGTGTTGAAGTGATACAGTCAAAATACAAAAGGATAACTAGTACTTGAAGTTTTAGAGATTAATGAAGGAATGTACAACTGGCGAAGGGAAATTACACTTGCCGCCAATACATTTCGAGATCCTAACTATGATCGAGTTTAGACTTAAGTCAATTTTAACACTAGATTTTAGATATTTTCTATTCTCTGTAATAAATAGACCTTCGAGCACTGAGATGAGGGTTCAACTCTAAAGTGTTTTGAACAATTGATACAATGATTTTCTGACAGGTTTTGCATTGTTATACATTTATGGAGTTAAGCATATTTAACCAAGTTAATGATAGTTTCATGTTCTTTGCATATTGTGTGTGCTTAGTTTCTTTCACCTGTGTTGCTTTGGGGAAGGCCCACCTCATCATAATAGCATGAGTTCCAGGTTACTTAAATTAGTTTAGATAATTCATGTTCATGCTCGGTTATCTTTTGCTTACTTAGATTCAGCCATAATTTTATTTCACTTTCACTTTCTATAGTGTAGATCAATTATTGTTGTAGTACTATTGTTCATTCATTACCGTAGTTTCGTGTAGAATTGTTTTTCCTACAAAATATAGTAGTTTCATAAATTGTTGTATGTTTCTAGTATTCAGTTCTACGATTTAGGGTAGTGAGATCGATTGCATGATTTTATATATTTGATTTAGTTATAGATTGAATTTACTTTCCTTCATGGTTTTGATGAGTTATAATTAAATTGAGTTATTTCATAAGTTTATTTCATTTGAAATTAGATTTAAACGCTTTCGTAAGAGTTGATTTATTTTATCCAATTTGCAATAGTTAGTTTGCTAATATCTTCGAGAATAGTCAATTGCTTCTCAATTAAATAGTTTTTCTATCTTCTTGTAGTTGAATAGTTCTGTAATTTATTTCTTATATTAGTTATTTGGTTAAATGTTCTTTCAAATTGTTTTCACTAGCATCCTTTGATTGATTAATAGAGTTTAGATTAGTAGCATATTTTCTTGTCTTACTTGGGGATAGTTTAGGAACATTGTAGTCACATCATTATTCCTCTTTTTAATCAAGATTAGTCCACCTCCACCTTAGGATAGATGCTCTTGATAGTTGTACATATAGTTCCAACACTTCTTAAGTTTGTATGGTCTTGGATTGACAAAGTAAAGAAGGAATTTTGTATTGTTGAAATTTAATTGGTTATCATAGCAGGAAGCCACCACTTTTAAGCATTGTTGAAAGGGAGGTGCTAAAACTTTAAGAGAAGAAAAACCTAAAAATATATAAAAAAAGAAAAAAATACAGAAAAATATGCTGTAACATGCATGCCTCCACACCAAAGGGATGAATTTGGACATTTCCTACCTAGCGCCCCTATGAGAGAAATAGTCTCATAAGACTTTAGATTTAGTCAACCCCTTAGCTCTGACGAAGTTGATCCTAACTATAACCCAAACTTAGATAACTTCTTCACTAACTCTAGTACCAACACCTCTTAAGTTTTTAGATCTCAGGTTGACAAAGTAATGTAGGAATCTTGTATTGTTGACCTTTAAATGGTTGTCAAATCAAGGAGCCACCACTAGTCCTCACCAATGAAAGAGAGGGAAAATAAGGAAACATGTTCTTCAAAGCGTCAAGAGAGAGAGTTTGCTACCACATTCTCCTTTCTCTTCCTATAAATTATCTCATAGTCATATCCCAGCATTTGGTGATCCATTTTTGTTTCTCATGAGAGGAAGTTATTTGTTTGAGAAAGCATATCAGGCGACGATGATTGGTTTTGATCTGGAAACATTGCTCAAGTAGGTATGAATGCTATATCTCCACAACATGTAAGACAATCATCGTCTATTTTTCATAACTTAATCTTCCCATGTGCCACTCATAGAGTCACTTGCTAGTAAAATCCAATGGTATGTCTTCTTGTCTGGGGACTATTTTGAAGCCTTTACATGAGGCAGCACACTTTAGGACAATGGTTTTAGTGAAGTAAGGTAAAGTGAGTATCGAAGTGGTCAACATTGCCCCCTTTAAGTCCTAGAAAACCTTTTATGCCACATTATTCCAATTGAAAACATTTTTTCTTAGGAACTCTATAAGTGGGGCCGCAATCTTACCATAGTTTCGAATGAACTTTCTCTAATATCCCATGAGACAAAAAAAACTTGAAGGCATTTAAGAGTTTTAGGAGGAGGCCAATCCTTTATTTTCTATATTCTCTTTGGATCCACACACACACCCTTCTTGCTGGCACTATAGTTAGTCATTTTTGCTAGCGTGCCAAAAATACAAATTGTACATAGTAGTTTCTCTCTAGGTTTGCGGAGTAACATATAGTTACCATGTGCCCACAATCTATTATATAGAAAGGTGCATTGATATGTTTGTTAAGAAATAGTTAAGGATCGTTAATGACTGATAATTGTTGTATATTTTGTATGTAATGAAAGAGGTAGTTTGAGAAGAAAGGTTGTTGATATTATTACCTATGTGGTTATTGTACTTATGATTGAGGTGGTATGGATAGGAGAATAGAGTAGACTATCTAGAAATCCATAAGAGATGAATGTATTGTTATTTTTGTGGAATAAAGGTACTGGGTTGATAACCTATTTTCCCATATGTGTTTAAGACGTGTTGTGTGTTGAATTTGTATTTGTTGTGAATAAATGATTATAGACTATAGTGTTAACCTTCATGTGAATCCAATCTATATTATGTTCCAGTAATTCTTATGAGAGTCTCAGGTGAGACATTATTAATCTTGTGAATGTTGAATATGAGGTTATTGTTGTTCTTGTGTTTTGAGCCTTGGGTCTAAAACCGTGCCAACAATTGGTTCTATTGATGGGAAATAAAAGAGTTATTTTTTTCATAAAGAAATGAGGACCTGGTGTTGAGAATATAGTTGTCATTGATGTCAAAGGAGTTCAGGAATGACAAATGAATAAACGATACACATGATGGAAGGATGAACTCAATAAAAGACAAAGGATCTGCAAAGCAAATATACGTGGATTGTCAATTGATGTCAAAGGAATTCAACAATGACAAAGGAATAACCAGGAAACATGATGACAGGGAAAAATCAGTGTAAGAAAAAGGAATTACAAAGTCGGATGGTAGATTGATGACAGGGGAAAGATCCACAAAGTAAGCAGTGGAAGATAACATTACAAATCGCCAAATAATATTTGGGCGGCCCAAATCATTCGAGAGACAGAGATCAATGGTATATAATAAGACCTGCAAAATAGATATGCGTGGACAATAACGTTCTCGAAAACTAGAGTGAATTGAAGAGTTGGACGGGCCAGATCAGTCGAGAGAAAAATATCATTGGTCTATAATAGTCTCCACAATACGAGAGTGCAAGATCTTTAAGATGTGGAAGGACTTACAGGAGAAGAAATTGTGGAAGATGGTTTTGAGAAGATCGACGGTGATGAATGATTTTCGCACAAGAAAGTTGAATATTTGCAATCTGCATTTGATCATAGATCGATGGTCAGGAGTGAACCCACAAGGAAATCAACTATCCAGAAAAATTATGAAAACAAAGTTGCAAAAGAAAATTGTTGAAGTCCAAAATGGGTAAGTGTGGTTTCACATTCCTCAATCCTCAATCCAAATATTGACGGCCAGGGAAGCATCCGCAAGAAATCAATGGCTTGGATTGTTATGGAAGCCCATTTTGAAAATATTAGAAGGCACATCTACAATCCACAAGATCGACGATCAGGAAAGACTCTACAAGAGATCAACGGCGCGGAAGTAGTTTGAACAAAATTGGAAAACCTGCAATCTACAATCCGCATCTAATCTAAGATTGATGGTTGGGAAAGAGTCTGTAAGAAATCAATGACGCAGAAGAAGTGTTGTGGAAAGGAAATTAAAGAAGCATTTTCAAAAAATTTGGAAAACCCGCAATATGCAATCTGCATCTGATCTAAGATCGACAATTAGGAGAGAATCTGCATTAAATCGATGGCACGAAAGAAATCTTGTGGGAAGCAAATTGCAGATACATTTTCAAAGAAATTTGGAAAACCCGCAATTCAAAATCTGCATCTGATCTCAAATCAACGGTCAGGGAAGAGTCCATAAGAAATCAATGGTGCAGAAAGTACCTTGCGGAAAGGTAGTTGGGGAAAGGAAATTGCGGAAGGACCTTTTTGAGAAAATTCAAAACGCGCGTCCAAAATCCAAAACCCACAATTTCGTAAAGGTCATTGCGGAAAGGCAATTGCGGAAGGATTTTTGTTGCGGAAATATCATTGCTAAAAAAGGAAATTTCGGAAGGAATTCTAGTGCAGAATTATCATTGCGGAGAGGCAATTTTGGAAATATTTTTGTTGCGGAAAGTCATGATTGATAAACCTAAATAAATTTAAAGAATTATTAAAATGAAGAATTGTGTTTTCATGAAGATGCACGATCTAAGAATGAAAAGGCACAAATTTGAGGAGATGCATTCATAGAAAACGTGTTAAAACGTATTTATAGACAGAGTGTTGAGTGAAAGAAATTTGCTCTGCAATCTAGATTATAGAAGAAGATAGAAGAGGAAGAGACCAATGATGTGAAGAAGTATTTTTGACAAAGATTGAAGAAAAAGGAGATCTGGAAGATTAACAAAAATATATTAGGGTGGCAGGCTGGTGTTGTGGCATCCTTTTAGTAGTAGTTTTTAAAACCAGGGAGTTGTAGCCTCCTTCCAGTAGTAACTGGTAAATAGGGTGTAGTAGTATCCTTTTAGTAGCAACTGATAAAACCATGGAGTCGTAGCCTCCTTCCAGTAGTTGCTGGTAAATAAGGTGTAGTACCATCCTTGTGTGTAGTAGCAATATGAAACTATTTGTAAATATAATTTTGCAGTAATAGAAAGTATTGATGGTTTACCAAATTGGGCTTCCATGATAAATTTGTGTTCTATTAGTTCTTTTTGATCATGTCTGTTAATGAATAAATTAAAAGTGGTTTAAATTGTTAAAATTTGACAATATTGATTCACCCCCCCTCTCAATATTGTCCAATATTCCAACACCTAGTGTGGAATCCATTGACGAAGGAGATACATGAATGATTTCTAGAAAAGATGACAAGTCCATGCAACAATAAACCAAGAACTTGTGAATTGACCCCAAGAGATGGAAGTAAACATACATTTCCTCTGATTTGCATGAAATTTTCTTTGTTGAGTTTCCATGGTTAATATATGAATGGATAAAAAGATAGACAGAGATATACCTCATATGGCGAGGTTAAGAACCTGTAGTTTGGGATCAAGAAACGATTTCTATACTAAAAACAGTAAACAATAAGTGGGCGAGGATTGTTGATTTTTGGTTTGAAAGGGTAAAAGATAGATATATAGTAGTGTTTTCCATTGAATACAATAAGTCCCTTTGGATTTAAATGTTATTCGTTGAAAAATGATTGATTTGCATGGAACCTGATAGGATGGAAGAGTAAGAACCTTGCATTAGGGGGGTCAATAAAGAAAGGATAGGGGGATGTGATATAAAAGAAACAAAGGATGGTCCTAGAGAAGAAAAATAGAAAAAGAGTAAAAAGGCGTGAGAGAAGGAATGCACCAAAGGAAGCAAAATGGAAGGGAAGAATAGAGATCTTGAGGAACAGGGGTGAAGACATTGTAGATAGGATTTATAGAACCAATAGTACCAGATATAGAAGTCTACCTTGAAGAGGGTACACTGAGAAGAGAAGTGCGCTAGAAGGGAGCATAGAGGACAAAGAGAGGCCAACAAAGAGGCGTGGCATAGAAGAAGGCATATCAAATATGGATGTGGAAAGTGTAGATGATAAAGAAGGAGATGGATGCGTTGAAACATAGTGGAGAATTCATTATTATGATGGATCAAACGTAAACAATAATGATTCCAAACATAGTATAAATTATTATAGTATGATAAATAGTGAGAAAACTTAAAGAAAAGGATGCCTTGGTAATAGAATAAGAATTCAATCGTATGAATATCGAGGAATCATATGGGTTCACTAGTGAAGGATATAACAAAGTCACATAGTATAACCCTCTTTTTCAGCCATCCCATGACACACCTTAAAAATAGATAGTTTAGTTGAATAAAATGTTAGGAATATTTTTCTGCAGAGGATAAAAGGAGAAAGATTACCAAGTAGAAGGAGATTAGTTGTAAGAAGGTTGGATATGGAAGGACAGATGAATGATTCAACACTTATACTTCTATTATTTCATGGGACTAGAAGGTATGGTGCAATACAAAATGTTTTTACTTGTGGGGTAGTTTGGACTATAAAAAAGTTAAGAACGAAGAAGTTAAAATAGCACAGTTAGATATTACATTTAGAGACCACGCGTTGACCTGATACATGAAACATAAGTCTACAACACCTACATGACATACTAGGACCCTAGAAAATATAAAGAAGGATATATTGAAATAATTTTAGAATCATAATTTAGAGTTGCAATGTATTAAAAAGATTAAATAGATTTAGCTGCAGGTAGGTGAAACAGTATGGGACTACAACAAATATTTAAGATTTTACCGGATATATCAAATTTTCTAATCTTGGATATACATCATAGAGAGTGGTTCATTATAGGACCCCTTCCACATACCCCCCCCCCCCCCTTACACAATACAAGGTTATGACACAATCTGAAGCAACAAAGATCACCATGCAACTGGATTCCACAAATGGAGCTGATATTTTAGTAGGGATGGTGCAAGTGCTAGTTAAAGCATCTATCTTATTCAAAATTGGATATAGACTTGAAGAAGTAATTGGAAGGCCATAATACACCCATGAACATTATAATTAAGTTATTATATCACTCATACACCTTCTGGCACAATTCAAGAGCATTTGGAGCTATTTGGAGTCATCTACCATTGGGGGTTGGAACCTCAAAATTACTAGTAAATTCATGGAGTTCCCTTGGATACCTATTCGACCCAAAAACCAAATGTGATGCTTCAAATATACCTTAATTAATGTATGATAATATATCCAAGTATCATACCCACCATTAGTGAAGGTTGTACAGTGCTTGGAAGATATTTTTTCCAGGACCGAGGGGGATTTCCACCTCCAAAAACTAACTAGTCTTGTCCTAAAAATTCTTCCCTCGCAAATTGCAGAACATGGTTGGGTATATCAATTGATTATATGTCTGATAGATGTGATCATATGTCCCATCACCCCTTAGGACATTCCTCACCAAGTTTGAAAGAAATTGGAGGAATTTTGGGATCAATTGAATCCATTTAACTAGAGTTGTAAGAAGTTGAATTTGAGTACATTGTGAAATAATTGAAGAATTGGTCTTTTGATAAAATTTCCAAAAATGGGACATTACAGTGGATAAAAGCATAAATATTACCAAGTAGAAGAATCTTAGTTGTAAGAAGGTTGGATATGGAAGGAAAAATGAATGATTCAACTTTTAGACTTCTAGTATTTCTTGGGACTATAAGGGATGGTGCAATACAAAACATGTTTACTTGTGGGGCAATTTGGACTATAAAAAAGTTAAGAACGAAGAAGTTAAAATAGCATAGTTAGATATTACATTTAGAGACCACGCATTGACCTGGTACATGAGACATAAGTCTACAACACCTACATGACATACTAGGACCCTAGAAAAAATAAAGAAGGATATATTGAAATAATTTTAGAACCCTAAGTTAGAGTCATAATGTATTAAAAAGATTAAATAGATTTAGCTGCAGGTATGTGAAACGGTATGGGGCTACAACAAATATTTAAGATTTTACCGGATATATCAAATTTTCTAAACCTGTATATACATCATAGAGAGTGGTTCATTACAGGACCCCTTCCACATATCCCCCCCCCTTACACAATAGAAGGTTATGACACAATCTGAAGCAACGAAGATCACCATGCAACTAGAGTCCATAAATGGAGCTGATATTTTAGTAAGGATGGTGCAAGTACAATATCAACTTGATACCCTAACGATGTCGTTGCAAGAAATTAATAAAGAAAAATTTTGTGCATGAGAATGTGTGGTGCACCCTATTTTGCATGGTAGCGAACCATTGGAATGAGTCCCCTACTCTTGGAAGCTATATAGTGACTATCACGTTGAACCTATTACCTATGGGGCCTCAAACAGAATGATGTGAGATTTGTTGATAATGGGGAAATGTACATCCCTTCTACCTAACACTATGAAAGTACAAAATTACCACACATACCCCCCTCTATGAATTATGTGAATCAATAGGACATGATGTGAATAGTTTTGTGCACTGTAATTAGTGAAAGAGCACATTAGAGAAGATTATAACATCCAAGTAATAGAGGATAATATAGGTGAAGGAGGAGCAATGTATTTCGAGGAGGATTTAGAGGTTGAGGTTGAGGACACAACAGAGAAGGGAGGTAACATATCTACTTCAATTGTGGAGAAACTAACCACTTGGCATGGTTTTATATCAAATCCTGCATGCTCTATGGGTATTGTCAAAGTGCATGGCATGTGATAGAGGATTTCCCTAAAATTTTAGCCAAATAGAAAGAGAAAAAATGACATTGTAACATGGTGATAGTTGACTTGTGCAAGGAACACAAGTTGAAGGGAGTTATGCATGTACATGTGATGACTAGGGGAGGCATGAGAACTAGATAATATAGAAATTGAAGAAGCTACATGAAACCGCTTCTTGTAGAAAAGATAAGGAAATGATTGAAAGCACTATTGAAATTTGATGTCATGCAATAGAGGTAGATCATGCATGCACAAAAGGTGATCAAGGATGCATCATTGCATGTATAAGAGCCACAAGAAAATGAATACTAGGAGGAAAACTTGGAGAATCAAGTAAGTGAATTTTTGCAATGTTGTATCAAATTATTCAGTGATCCCACGATTACTAGGAAGATGATACAGGTGCAAAAAAGGTTAAGGGCGCTCAGTGAGATGGAGTTTCCCATCTCTTCCCTACTATTAGAAAGAATAGTGTGCCATGTTAGTAAAAGGAAAATGATGAGGAAATAATTTAAAATTGAAACAAAATTAAGGGGAATATGAGATGTAGGATGTCACATCAGACTTAGGTTCTAATGTAAATATTATGCCAAATAAATCATGGGAGATGATTGGTAAGACAAAGTTAGTTTGGTCTCCTATTCACCTTATATTAGCTAATTAGTACCAAATTTACTGTATAGGAAGCCTATAAAATGTTGATATAGACATTCATGTGGTACAAATGACACCAAACTTCAAAGTGATCAAAATTATGGACAACAAATATCTCTATCCGGATCTATCAGGTATCGACATGGTGCTTGACAATAATGCAATATTAAACCTGAAACATAAACAAATTTCCATTGAAACAGAGACCTTGTGAGTGGTTTCATCAATTGATCATACATAAGGAGATCAATATATAGAACCAATGAATGATTACAGATAGAGTGTGGATCTAGAGAATATTTATAAGATTATCAGGTGAAAGGAAGACTATGTGAATTTGATGCCGGATGGGGAGATTAGTTGGAGGATATTCATCTAACCATTTGATCTCATTTTGAAGGAAGCATTGGATAGGTAGAAAATATATATTGTATTAAGTGTCCAATAGAATTTTTTCAAGGATTACTAAGTTAGTACGCTAGATAGGGTTTGAGTTATGTGGCCTTCCTAATTTCGATGGAATGGGGCCATTTGATACCTTTATAGAACAAATGGATAATGAAGTGCTTGGACCTTTAAGAATTTAGGTGATATACATTATTGTTGTTAAAGGAAAACCTACGCACTAGTGGGTGACACTCAAAGAAAGGTTACAGAGTGGGCGCATGTAATGGAATGTGTTAGAATGAGTTTCTAGTCTTCAAAATATTTGGAACCGATAAAAATGTATAAGGGAATATAAGATGCCCAAGAACACATATAGTACTATGGAAATAGATGGATAGAGAGAGAAGTTTCCAAGTACTATTGGGTTCATAGATTGTTCACACCATCGACATGGTCTTGAGGAGTTGATACATTCAAGAGGAAACTAAGAGGAGGATGGAAAATTGGGAAATATTAAGTGATGAGTTCTGCGTGACATTTAGGTTTACATCAAATGATGTTGTGCTCAAAGATATCTTTTCTTGGATATAAAAAAAAAAATTGTTAGAAATCTCTATAACTTGCGCATACCGTAGAAAGATGATAAACAAAAATCATCTCATTCATTATTGGAAGCTAAATGATGATTACATGGATGAAGAATATCTTAGGCAAGGAACATTTTAAGGCTCCATATTTAAAAGTGTTTAAACCTTGGTGAATCTTATTAATTCTTAAAATGTCAACTATAAAATATTTGGCAATATTTTTCTACAAATATTTCATTTTTTAAGGATTTTATATAGTTTATATAATAATTTAGCAATTTTTAGAGTGAAAAAAATTACCCCGTCAAAACTGGGCGAAACAAGGTTTAAAAAAATGCAAATTGGTGAATCTTTGTTTGGAAAAAAACAAGGAAAAATATCCCATGGGGTAAATTTCGCCCCTTTAGGAAGCTACATATTAGCAAGATTGTGCAAGAGTGCATAGTGAAAAAGGAGGCTTTGGGTAGCACTAGGTTGAAGTATTTGCAGCTTCTTCAGATGAAGAAGCACAATATTGGAATAAATAAAGGACTCGAGATGGCTATGATTGGAGAATATTAAGATAATGGGATAGTCACACAAGTAGTATACTTGTTGAAATAATATGAAGATTTATGCCCCAATTTTTTCTTATAAATGAAAGGGATTGTAGGTTCCCTAGGGGAGATGAAAATTTAGTTGAGGTCCAATGCAAAACCTATAAAGAAAGAACCATATCGGTTAAATCCATGGTATATGGAGAAAGTAAACAATGAAATTAATGGAATGATGGATGTATGTATCATATTTCCAGTTGAAGAATCAAAATGGAATAGCCCCATGGTAGTGATTGATAAGACAATTGGTGACATTAGAATATATGTAAATTTCAAAGACTTGAATGCAACATGTGTACATGATGCAATCCCCATTCCATTCACATACAATGTGTTGGAAAATATGGGAGGAAGAGAAGCTTATTCCTTTACAGATGGCTTTTCAAGATATCATCAAGTCGAAATTGCAGAGGTATATAGGATGAATGCCACCTTTGAAATCGAATGGGGTTTATTTTCTTATACATTGATGCCATTTGGGTTGAAGAATGCACTGACAATTTTTTCTTGGATTATGGTTACATTTTTTTTCAATGAATTTATGCACAAATGTTTTGAGGTATATTTGGATGACTGGACTATTTTTAGTTTATTGAAGGAACATGTGAAAGTATTGAGAATGATGCTATATAGATGCAAGCAATTACATATATAGTTTGGGATTCTAATAGGACATGTAGTGTGCAAATATTTTGATAGTGGATCCAACTAATATTGTTGTAATTTTAGATATGTCAGCCCCAAGTTCAATCAAGGAACTATGTATAACATTAGGACACACTAGGTACTATGGGAAATTTATAAGGAACTATGCTAAGACTACTACATTATTGGAGACATTATTGAAAAAAGAGATCAAGTGCATATGGACCTATGAATACCAAGAAGCATTGGATTTGCTAAAGGACAAGCCTGTGACCACCCATTTAGGTATTTCAAGATTGGACAAAGTTATTTCATGTACATGTAGATGCTTATTCTATTTCCCTTGATGAAGTACCTGCGAAGTAGGAGAAGGTAACATCGATCGCCCATTTTCATCTGCAAGTATAAAAATTTCAGACTCGAAAATGAACTACACTATCATAGAATGGAAAAGTTTGGCCATGTATACAAATTATAGAAACTGTAGAATTATTTACTAGGAAATTAATTCAAGTTATATACCAACCACTCAGTCCTAAAATATCTAGTGATTAAACCAGTATTGGGGGGTATAATTTGTAGATGGTTGCTTTTATTTCGGGAATTTGACTTTGAGATCATGGTAAAACCTGGTAAGCATAATGTGGGACTAGATTACTTGTCCATGTTAGAGTCTGGAGAAGAAAGAGGGAGATTGAAAGATGGTTTACCAAAAGCACAATATTCAGAGTTGATGTAGTACCAGATCAATTCATGGAAATAGTAGCATTCCTAATGACGGACAAAGTTCTTGATAACTACAGAGGGTCACATTAACGGCAATTGGTGAATTATAGTGATGACTACCAGTATATTGTAGGGAAATTGTATAAAGTTGGAGATGATGGTATACTAAACAAGTGTGTGATGGAACACGAGTGTGATGCAGTTTTGTATGAGGTGCACAAAGTGATAGCCGATAGACATAATTCCCACAAACCGACTATGAGCAAGGTACTATGTTTTGCATTGTTGTGTCCCTATTTCTTCAAGGAGGATAACTAGTATTGTAATCACTATGATGTATACCAACACACTAGAAAACCGTCAAGAAGGGACAAGCTATCACTTTTTCCCATCATCGCACTATAACCATTTGAAAATTGGGAAACAGACTTTGTTTTTAAAGTGAACCCTCATGCACAATGAATGGGAGCATGATACCATGACATAATACTTGATGAGATGGGAAGAGGATACCTTTGTGAAGGAATTTACTACAAATACTAATACATGGTTCATTTTTTAAAATATCATCATGAGGTTTAGTTGTCCCAAAGTATCGATGAGAAATCACTCATTTTTTAAAGACCATTATTCATGCATTGACCTAGGATTTTATGATACATCATCAAAAGAGTACCCCCTACCACCCGTAGATAAATGGTATCGTGGAAGCATTCTATAAAGATACTTGATCATGCATTGAAAAATATCTGTAATGTGGAGTGTGCTGATTGGGATCAATGACTATCTGCCACATTATGGGCATATAGAAATACTTATAAGAGACTAATAAAACATACACCATTTTGTCTAGTGTAAAGGAAGGAAGTCGTTATGCCACTAGAATTTGTGGTACCTAGTCACTATAGCACAGATTGAAGCATATAATGGCATTGGAAGAGGATAGGTTGGTCACAAGCTATAGTCATATGGTGGAGAAGCAATGACAAAAAGCATGGCATGATCAAAACATCTGGTGTATAACACGACTTGAGTTTGATTGTGGAGGAAGGCTACGAGGGAAATATATCCATGTTGGTTTGCGTTTTTATTGATGATCGAGAAATCAACTAGTCAATTAGCATCTTGCAATGGGTTGGGGTGGTGGGAAAATTAACCATTACTGATTGATTAAGAATATGATGGGCACTCTTATGGAGAACATGCTCGGAAACTAGATCATTTCCCTCAACACTGTGCTCTCGTCCAAATCAAAATTAACTGATATGGACAACCAACTCAATGGTTTAGATGCTACTTTTGCTTGGAAGCGATTAGCTAGAGAGAAACGAAGAGTTAGCAACATGGAAGTGGGTTGCGGAAGCACTACATACGGAAGGTCGATGGAAAGAGGCTCAACTTTAGTTAAGACTGCATCGAACAATGCTCCTTTTCCCATCCCCACTACAATTGGACCTATGTTCAACAAGTGAGTCCACAATAGCGAGGAACCAATTAGCAAGTCCTCTCCCCTTCCTATAAAAATTATTGTTTCAGCGTTTGATGATGCCTTCCAGGGTGGCTTCCTAATCCTAGAGGAAGTGCCTCCTCCTTAATTAATGGTGATTAGTCCTCTGAAGGCTTGACCTCCTATGGGCTTTGAGTGTTATTTCAATTTTTTTGTTTATTAGTCTTATGTTCAAAACTGGTATCACCTGCAATCTTGTCGAATACTGGCCTAATATGTGGTCTCCTATGTTAGTAATCTTTTTTAGTGATGAACATACCAGAAGAGTCTGTAATTTTGACTGGTTGGGATGGTGGTTCCACTTTCTAAGGCCACCCCAGATGCACCATGGATATGTAATTTTTGAATCCTCTGTTTGATAGAATTTGCAGCTTTACAAAAAAAAAGACGTGATAGGTCGATGATAGAATGGAATCGATGAAATGGGGAAATTAGAATCGAAGTTAATACAAAAAAAATTAAGAATAGAGGATCTTAAGTTGGAAATTCTTGCAACTCTAAAAATCATGTGCCATGTGTTAATACTAGAGTGATTGAACATTAACTAGCATAGTTCCATCATAAATCCGGATCTACCAAGCACCGAGAGGGATCCAATTTCTTGAGGTATTGTAAAAAAAATTTATCTTAATTTTTTTACACGTCTATAAAAAATTACACCTCAGGAAATTTGATTCATCTATGTGCTTGGTGGATCCAGGTTTAAGATGGAGCTATGATGCTTTAAATTTTAATTTTATTTTATGAGCTGACATGGATTTTTTTAATTGCACTGAGAGTAACGAGGTGCTTATAGCCTTGTATGGAGGAGATGCTGTCACATAATGTAATGTTACGTTACAAATTGCAAAAAATAAAAAGTAATTAAAAAAATTCATGTCGGCTCATAAAATAAAAATTTTAAAACTAAATGAAAAGTAATTAAAAAAAACGATGTCACCTTATAAGATTAAAAATAAATAAAACCAACATAGATCCATTTAAAGTCAAACTTACTTGTAAATTTTTATGAACATGTAAAACAGTTAGATAATTTTTAGGAACATGTAAAAAAGTTAGTTAAAAAAAATTAAACCTCAAGAAATTGGATCCCTCTTGGTGCTTGTTAGATCTGTGTTTAGGATGCATCTATGCTGGTCACTTTTCATTTGTTTATTTTTTATTTTATGAGTTGACATGAATACATTTTTTAATTAATTTTTATTTTTGTAATGTAAAGTTGCGTTAAGTTACCTGACAACATATCCCCATATTAGGTTGTAGAACACCTCTCTACTCTTGATGCAATGACAACTTGAAGATACATTAATTGAGGAAAAGAAGGAAAATGTTATAAGAAAAGAATGAATTGTAGTGTGCTACTCTTGCATTGTAATAGAGAAGTCATAGAGTATCAAGTCTTGAGAGAGCACTTAAAAATTGAGTGTTGTCACCGAGTGTGAAGCACATAAACCATGTTGATTCCCACTGCACCGAGATCAAGGCCAAAGGTAAAATTGATGAAGGAGGTTTAGATGTCTGTAGTTGAAATTCATGAGAGAGTTCATATCCAACAACCATTATTGGGGAAGGTGCCAAGTTTAAAATTCATGGATTTCTGTCTACAAGACAAAGAATATTTTCTTGACTTATAATTCCATAATTATGCAGAGTCAATCATCACATTAGATTGCACTACGTGTGTCATACCTAAGGAGTGGGTGCAGAAAATATACCAATCGGGCATCACATGCCTAGTAGATGTACCAAAGTTTGGTTGTAACCCTAGCATCACAAGCTACATTTGATTTCTATTGAGTAGGTTACATGGAGGGTACCTCTAGCTAGCCGCACATACCCAGTCGATATGGAGACTATGCACAAGGTGTCGATTCTTCCTCAGACCCGGTTGAAGTAATATCAACGTGAGACATTAAAGAAGAATAATTTTATCAAAAATATGACACACAGAGAGGAGCACACTACGCAGTGATCTCAACAATCTAGTACCCTGAAATTAAATTTTCCTCACAGGTGTTGGCCAATAAGCTTATTATAAAATGTAGGAAGGATGAATTCCGCATGGGGCTTTTGTTTGTTATGGAGAGGTGAACCCAAGAGATTAAGATGTGTTGGGCCCGATATCTCATGAATGAATTGATGAAATATTTCCTATACGTTTAGAAGTATGGGAAGGAATTCCACTATAGTTGGATTCTCTTGTTGATGGCCATGATATTTTGAAAATTGACTGAGGAACAACGGTGTAACACCAAAGTAACTTGCCCATTCCCTTTGCCCAATTTTAACATATGGCATCAGAGCTCGAACAAAGATATACAACAGGAGACCAACTTGTTCTTTCAATATTTGGTACCTTGAGATGATTCAAGAGACTTCTAACATTATAGTAAATTTAAGATAAAAAATGAGACTTGTTAGAGGGGACCCTTCAGGTCTATTAATGTCATTACTTTATTGTGATTATGTATTAACTAATGAGAAGTTGGAGCACATGTAACCACTCCATCCAATTGTCTCTTTGATGTATAAATGGCCATTCCAAGATGAATATAAGCGGTTGAGCATTTTTCCCTAATTGTTTTCTTGGTGGACGTGTATGTGTATATCTCTCTTTTGCTTGATTTCTCATGCGAAGCTGAGGCTTCAACATCTGGTTCCATTGCCTTCCTCCAGATGGTCTTGGTGACAACATGAGCGCTTGGGAGATGGTTCGACCCTACAAGGAGTTGTGAGATATGAAACCTGCACTGCAAAAAATACTTAAAATTGGAATGATGCGCTAGTGAATCTTCTTCCTATATTCATTGGAGATTTTAGAGATTATCCTTTTATTTCGTTGGCCTCGAGGTACTAAAACTAGTTTTTTAATTGTTTTGCATTATTCTTTATGTTACTATTCTGAAGATTCGACCTAGTAGTATAAGAATCTGCATAGGTCCCAGAACGAGGTTCTAAAACATGATGTGGAGAACGTCTATTACTGATGTCGATTTCATCATGAACGAGATGTTAAGATTTGGAGAGCGGATTCAATGTCCAAGTCAAATATTGAATATTGGAGATCGTTGCTTGTTAGAGAGAAGGTTGATTATGGTCCGGTCAATGTATACCATGAACATAATAACGATATGGAGTTATGAGCACAATGTTATTTGAAGGATATAATCAGTGAGTATGTGGTTGTCAAGTTATTTAGTCTGTATATATATAACTTGGTCCGTCTTGTTGACATATGTAAGTAGAGTCTCGTCATGTGTGGAGTCATGTTAAGTCGGTCATATCCTTCATGTATTTACATTTGACACTTCAAAGAAAAATATAAAGAGAAAAGAAAAATATCGACCAAGAGAAGCTTAACATAATAGGTAAAATCGTCTACTGAACACTAACTGCAACAATATTATTGTTGAGCAAGCAACACAATCAAAATTGCAGGCATTTTAAATATTCATAACCAGTAAAGACTGTATTCAAGTAGGAGATATATTACACCGTGCACATAAAAGAGCTTTATGCTAAAGATGATGACATAAGAACACATGAATAGATTATGCCCCTTAGTGCAAAATTGTAGAACAATTCATGCGTTGCACCTTGAAAGTTGAAGGAAAATAAATGGTACATAACGAGGATCCAAAAGACTACATTTCTTAGACGATGGAGACGAATATCGACCAAATGATTAAAGGGTTAGGCTTCAAACGAATACTACCATATCAAAGACAAAGGCTGAAGAGTCACAAGTCACCATTGTTTTTGCATACTTTTTCACTTCGAGACAAAAAAAGTTTTTTGGGGTTGGAGGGTACCCTGCAGGCCCCTTAATGTCATTCATTTATTATGATTATGTATCAAATAATGAGCAGTTGGAGTAGGTGTAACCGCTCCAACTGTCTATGCGATGTATAAATAACCATTCCAAGATCAATACAATTGGATGAGTATTTTTCCCTAATGTCTTCTTGTTGGAAATATGTGTGCATATCACTCTTTTTCTTGATTACTCGTGCGAAGCCAAGGATTTCAACAGGCCTCATAATAAAAAGATCCATTGATGAGTTGAAAATCAAGAACCGATAGAATTTCAAGAAAATGAGACAATGATAATCGTTCAGTTGACATATTTATCATAAAAAACTACTTTTTAAATCTATATATTCAACTTATCTTCTTATAGTTTTACTCAAATTTTGAGCGGGAGCACTTGTTGGATTCAAAATTCATTACACATCCAAAGAGTACCTACATTGCATACTTTTGATGGACATCACTCCATGAAAAATGAGAAATACATTAAATTATGTATCACTTGAAAGTAAACCTTTATTATTATTATTTATTTCTCATTTTTTGTGGGGTCACGTCCATCAAAAGTATGTGTTTTTTATACTTCTTGGATGTGGAATTGAATTATGCAGCCAATGAGTGTTCTCGCTCAAAATTTGATTAAAACCACAAGGAGATAAGTTTAAAATATGAATAAATAGTTTTTTCTCTTTTCCTCCAAAATTAATCTTTTATTTTATTATTTTAACTATTGTTTTATTATTTTCCTTAAGAAGCATGTTTTAAACCCCCAAAAAACTATAATGATGCTTTCAGATTTCATAGCACTTGGCGGATAAGTATGATGATTATATTTCTTTTATAGTATATTTGCATAATGTATTCCTAATCCCTCGTGTATATCCCTAGGATCAAGAGGATATTCTTCCTTTTTGCGTAATAGAAGAATGTAATATCCCAAACGGATATTTTTTCTTTATACTGTTAGGTTATCATGGTTGTTTGTATGTTTATGGGTTTAGGTATCAATTTTTCCGCATGCAATAATAGATCAAGTGTTCAAACCCAAAATATAACAAAAAAACTAAGATAAAAATAATATTGTAATGACATACCAATAATTATAGCTGTGATAGTTTTTTAGCATACAAGAGACATGTGTACCATGCATCCACTAGTACTTCAAAAATGTGTTGTTTTCTTAGTTGTGATGCCCATGCAAATATATAATCCCTCTTCTCTTTTGATCCTTCGTATGTGCTTGAAGAAGATGGACGAGGTGCTAGCAATCCACAAATAAGGTGATGATGGTCCTCTGGAAGGAATGAGTGCAACATGCAATACTTTCGATGGTTGATGATCAAGATATGAATGGCACAGTGAAAATCAATTCTCCCATGCAATATTGATGTCTTCTCTTTTGGTAGATGAATTCGCTATAGGTATGAATACTTGAAATAATGGAGAATTAATGAGACAGTTAGACGAACTAGAGTTTTCCTAATTAGATCCTATTTCCCCGAAGTTTGATGTAACAGTTTTCTATCTTAGTTTCACTTAATATAAACGGATCGAGATACTCTCTGTAGTGTGTGTGTGTTTTTCCAAACTGTTCTCTGTGCTCTGCTTTCTTTAGTTCGCTGCATACTCTGTTTTTAACTTGGTATCAGAGCAGAACGTCTTGGGGTTTTTTTTTTGCAGAGAGAGGAGTTTGCCATTGCTCAGTACAGAGCATGAAGGGAGCTGTAAGGTAGACGCGGAGCTATGCTAGAGGGTGCACCCGGAGCTGTGCATCAAGTTGTGAGGCGAAGAGGGTGCCGCCAGAGCTGTGCATCAAGTTCTGAGGTGTCTTTTGCCAATACGCCCTGGAATCTGTGTAGAAGAGCCATTAAGGGTGTAAATTGTAGCCTGGAGGTATAGTGGAGTCCGTTTATACTGTTTAGAGGAGCCGTCGAGGAAGCTTTGAATCGTATTTCTTCAAAGGAGTCGCAGAGCTTGAGGAACATCTGCTGTGTGTGGAGAGAAAGAGTCGCTGATGCTCAGGGTTTGCTGTTCTCATTAAGTTAATCGCCCTAGCAGTGTGAACCAATTTCTACTTTGTTGTGGGAAGCATAAGCTAGAAGAAGTGGAGCCGTGGGTTGCTGGAGCAGTTTGCTGTGAAGAACCCATGTGCTTTGTTTTCTGGAGATTTGTTCGGCTTGTGCATAGAGGAACTCACTGTTTGCTCACTTCTTACTACTGTAAAACGTGAGAGGAGGAGCTATTGTGTGTGAGCCGAGCTGAGAATTGTACTGCGGAGTTGCTGAAATGTCAAATCCATTGGCAGAGACCTATCTCAATGAGGCCAACAAATTAGATGGCTCGAATTTCATAAATTGGAAATTCAAAATGCAGACCCTGATGGAAGGCTATGGTGTCTGGACAATCACCAATGGAGATGAAGCGAAACCTGTAGCAGCTGCGGGTGGAACACCATCACAAATCCAGGACTGGGATAAGTGCGAGAACAAAGCCAAGGTACTCTTACGAATGTCTGTTAAAGATAGTATTATTCCACATATTAGAGAAGCTAAAAATTCTGCTGAAACGTGGACAGACTTAAAGATCTGTATGAAACTAGCAATACGAACCGTCTCCTTTTCTTAAAAACTAAATTGCTAGGCATTAAGAAGGATGCAAATGGGTCTGTTAGTACATTCTTGGGTCATATCAAAGAAGTGAAAGATAAGCTAGGAGACATAGGAGAATCAGTCTCCAGCACTGATCTCGTAACAATCACATTGAATGGTATGCTAGAGGACTACCATATGTTTATAACAGGTCTCGCAGCAAGGGAGAAACCTCCTACTTTTGAAGAGCTGACCGGTATTTTGCTGCAAGAAGAAGAGAGGCGTGGGAACTTGAAGCCTCAAGATTCAGGTTTGGCATTGTGGTCAAATAAGAGATCTCCAAGAGGGAGATCAGGAGAAAGAGGCAGAGGAGGCAGGTCATCACAGATTAGAGCTCCTCAAAGACCGAATCAAGTTATGCCATCTAACAGGAATGAGTCAAAAATTTGTTTTTATTGTGGTCGACCTGGACATCTTATTAAAGACTGTCATAAGAAGAAGAATGATGAGTCTAGGAATAGACAACCTAGAAAATATTCAGGTCATTTTGCTGAAGACTCTTCAACACATGATCTAAAACTGTTTATGGCTAGAGATGAAATTGCTGATGAGATTACTGAAACGCCAAACTTTGACTCAAGGGATCTTAGACTGTTTGTGTCTAATGTTGCTTTATCTGTTGAAATTGATGATATTGATGCTTGGTTTGTTGACTCTGGAGCATCAGTGCATATGACTTGTAATAAGAAGTGGTATACTAACTATAAAGAAACACATAATGGTGCTAGTATATATCTTGGTGATGACCGTGCTTATCAGATCAAGGGATACAGAGATATTCCAGTGACATTGCCAAATGGTAGTGTTCGTCACATTCGCAATGTGGTGTATGTGCCAGGGATAAAGAAAAATCCGATATCTGTGTATACTATTACAGATCAGAATTTGAAGGTTGAATTCTTCAAAAACTACTGCATATTACTGGACCAATACAAAACTCTTGCAAAGGGATTCAGAGTAGGAGGCCTATACAAGCTTGATGTTACTAGTAAAGAGCATCACGCACTAACTTCTGCAACCATGCCAACAGAGAGTCTTTGGCATCAAAGGTATGGCCACATCAATCACCAAGATTTATTGTTATTATTGAAGCATAATATGGTTGAAGGACTTCCCATGTTAAAAAATGTGAACATTGCTTGTGAAGGATGTGCATTAGGAAAGATGCACAGAGATGAATTTCCTTCTAATCCTGATAGGAAAAAAAGAGATGTGTTAGATCTTGTGCATACTGATGTTTCCGGGCCTATGCAGACTAGATCCTTAGGAGGTGCATTTTATTTTCTGCTATTTATTGATGATTGCACAAGATACACATGGGTTTACTTTCTTAGAAGAAAGAGTGATGTTTTTGAGTACTTTAAGGAGTTCTGAAACATGGTTGAAAAGCAGACAGAAAAATCCATTAAAATCCTTCGTTCAGATCAAGGGGGAGAGTATAAATTAGGGGACTTCAACAAATATTACAAAGATAATGGAATAGTACAATAGTTTATAGTACCCAGCACTCCACAACAGAACGAAGTTGCTGAAAGGAAAAACAGAACTCTGGTAGAATGTGCACGCAGTATGATGAAAGGTAATAATCTTTCAAATACCTTCTGGGGTGAAGCCATAAATACTGCTGTTTACCTAAAGAATAGAAGTCCAACTAGGAGTCTTGATAATATTACTCCTTTTGAAGCTTTGTATGGTTTCAAACCAGTAGTTCAGAATTTGAAAGTTTTTGGGTGTACGACTTTTGCACATATTCCAAAGGAAAATAGGAAGAAACTGGATGCCAAAGCCATTAAATGTATCTTCATAGGTTACTGTTCTCAATTCAAAGCATATAAATTGTTTGATCCTTCTACTCACAAGGTATTTGCAAGTAGAGATGTACTCTTCCATGAATAGGAAACATAAATTTCAGAGAACAACAACCAAATCCATGAGGAATGGCATAAATTTCTTGATGAAGGGGTTACACAAGAACAACAAACTGTATTACAGCATCCAAACAAACAGGAATAGTAGCAACAGCAAGAGGGATTCAATGATACAAACTGTCCAAGCTCAACTAGTGATGAAGACAAAAGTTCACACAGCGAAGAGGAAGACAAGCTACAGCTAAGAAGATCTTCAAGACAGGTTCGAGCTCCTGAAAGGTACAAAGACTATGCCCTTATGAGTAGCATTTCGAATGTCATAGAACCCTTTAGTTTTGGTGAAGCCAATGTACATGATGAATGGAGAAATGCAATGGAGGAGGAATATGAATCAATAATGAAAAACAATACCTAGGAATTGACTGAATTGCCTAAACATAAAAAGCCAATAGGATGCAAATGGATATACAAACCCAAGTTTAAATCAGATGGTAGCATAGACAAATATAACGCTAGATTGGTGGCAAAAGGATACTCACAAACAAAAGGTATTGACTATGCTGAAACATTTGCACCTGTAACTAAATTGAATACTATCAGATTATTAATTGCCTTAGCTACAAAGTATAATTGGAAGTTAAACCAATTAGATGTTAAATCTGCCTTCTTGAATGGTGAGTTAAAAGAGGAGGTGTACCTTACTCAACCTGAAGGGTTTGTGGAAAAGGGGCAAGAACACTTAGACTTGTGTAAGTTAAAGAAAGCATTGTATGGACTAAAACAGGCACCTAGGTCATGGTATGAGAAGATCGACTCTTTCTTTCTTCAACGGGGATTTATAAGGAGCAAGAGTGATCCAAATATATATATCAAATGTGATGAGCAGGGGTATATAGTATTGATATCTATATATTTTGATGACTTAATAATTACAGGAAATGCGGAGACTCTGATTGATGAAATCAAGGAGCAACTGTCACAAGTTTTTGATATGAAAGATCTGGGTGAGCTTCATTACTGTCTAGGTCTTGAAGTTTGGAGGAATGTAGGTCAAACATTTGTTTGTCAGAGTAAGTAAGTTAGATATGTACTTCAGAGATTTAAAATGGATCAGTGTAAATATTCTGTTGTTCCCATGTAGCAGAATGTGAAACTCTCTTGTGATGATGGTTCAAAGGAGGTGAATGATACAATGTACATACAGATGGTGGATAGTTTGAATTATCTCACCACAACTAGACCTGACATTGCATATTCTGTGAGTGTGCTCAGTCAGTTTATGGAAAAACCTCAAGAAAGCCATTGGAATGCAGCAAAGACGGTACTCAGGTATCTAAAAGGAACACTTGACTTTGGTATTAAATATATTGATGCTTATGTTGTTGAGTTGACAGGTTATTCAGATTCTGATTGGGATGGGAATCCGGATGCTTGAAGATCAACCACTGGATATGCATTTAGCATAGGATCCAGAATTGTTTCATGGAGCAGTAAAAAGCATCCTACTGTATCTCTGTCCTCTACTGAAGCAGAATACAAGGCCCTGTGTGCAGCGACCTGTGAAGCTGTTTGGCTGAGAAGACTTCTTCAAGATGTCGGAGAAGAACAAAAGAAACCTACAGTAATCAAATGTGATAACCAAAGTTCAATCAAGTTGGCAAATAATCCAATTTTTCATTCAAGGACAAATCATGTTGATGCTCAGTATCGTTTTGTTAGAGAGAAGCTACAATCCAATGAAATAGGTCTCATATATTGTAATACTTGTGAAAATACTGCTGACATTTTCACAAAGCCTCTCGGAAAGATCAAATTTGAATTGTTTAGGGAAATGTTAGGTGTAGCTGTTAATCCATTCTCCATTAAGGGGAAGACTTGAAATAATGGAGAATTAATGAGACAGTTAGACGAACTAGAGTTTTCTTAATTAGATCCTATTTCCTCGGAGTTTGTTGTAACAGTTTTCTATCTTAGTTTCACTTAATATAAACGGATCGAGATACTTTCCGTAGTGTGTGTGTGTTTTTCCAAACTGTTCTCTATGCTCTGCTTTCTTTAGTTCGCTGCATACTCTGTTTTTAACTTGAATGGGCCAGGTTGGTCCCCAAATTCACTGCATAGGGTAATATGGACACTCTGGAAAGTTTGGTGATGACATGCAGAGGTTCTTAGAACTTCTAGATCAATAGTGAATTGATCTTTGATTGATCAATGCACCCCCAGTGAATACGTTTCTTCCTTATGCTGCTGGATATTTCATCTTTGAACCTGTATATGTTACTACTCTCTATGAAGATAACAACTGTGAAAAATTGTGATAGATATGTATGATCTATCTCTAAAAGGGATTAGGGAAGATAAGTTTCGTTGCAAAAAACCGTGTTGGCTAGGGACTCACGCCCTCAACCCAACTTCTTGTTGTTGTTGTTGCTTCTACTATCGAGCTCTCAAAACCAATCTCAAAAGTAAATAATAAACTTGGATACCTTTTTGGTTTCACTTATCTTCTTATAAATATTTTAGGGTTTGCATGACTTTACTTTTTCATGCATGCAAACCTAATTTCTCATTGATGCATGCAAGGTGAAATAAGGTCTTCATTCTCTGCATGCTTCTTGATATATGATATAATGGCCTACTACAATCTACTGATGATATAATAGCACCAAAATGGTGTTCCTTTATGCTCCTAGTGATAGTAGTCCTTAGTTATTCCCTTTTCTATAATATCCGCTCAAACCTATGGGAATAAAATAGGTTAATGAGTGTCTTTGGGTGATTTAATTAAAAGAGGACATTACAATCCTCCCCACTCAAAATTGCTTGTCTTGAAGCAATATCCAACCAATATACTGAACCATATGTCCCTATCTTTATTTGTCCATTTTTATCAACCAGTTTATTCCATTGTTGGGTGGATCTTCTTTTTCTTCGAATTTATGTTTCTTCTCACCATGCTTTGTATTCCCTCCTTATATATTCTTGGGTACCTATGAGGATTGAACATCCTATATTTGTCTCCTCATTTGAATTCCCTAGTGCACATCATACTATTGTCTGGAGGTCTACACAGAAATCCCTTGTCATACCAGTGATCCTTCCTTGAAGACTTATGTGTTGGTTTTGGCCATTTTCTCATGCAAGTCTTGTTTTCATGCTTGAATATGGTGGTCATTCCGTTTGTTGTGGCTGACCATGAAGCTTCATTGGGAATTCCCCTTAGGACTACCCTTTTCCCCTATGGTTCCAGAACTCCATCTCTAATGTTTGGTAGTTTGTTGAGTATTTCCCAAATTAGTACAACCACTGTAGTCTCAAAACAATTCTCATGTATGGTACATCTACCACATAAAATTCATCAACCAATGTATAATTCCCAAGTTACACCTGTAACTGAGGTATCTTCTGTGTGCATTTCATCCTGCGATTTCCAGCCATGACAATGGTAAAGCCCTCAAAGTCCTCGGTGGGACATATTTTCCTCTCTATCCAAGAGGCATCTATAAACTTGTGGGTGTCCCCGCCATCAATCAAAGCAATCGAACGTTGTCCCTAGATACTTACCCTGATCCTGATAGTATGGAAGGTGGGGACTCCTGTGAGGGTAGCAATAGTTTCTCTCAGTGGCAATTGTTCAAACTCTATACTATGTAGCTCTCAATCTCATTTTTGCTCCAATTTATCTTCATCACTGCTATTTGAAAGTACTTTGATGAGGTGTACCTTCCCTTTACCCATACATCTATGGTTGGGTACCCTAGGTTATTTGCAATTGAAAAATAAGTTCTTCCTTATCAAATTTCGTTGTGTGTCCTCATTCAAACATTCCTTTTGTGGAACTGTATTTTCCTTATTTACCAAAGAATTGGTAGATTTTTGTGGAGGCTTTCTCTTGGGCACAAAATCTTGTAGGTCATGACTAATAACATCTTACAGAGTAACTGGCATGTAAGCCTTCACCCATACACAAAGTGTCTCTCTTGGTGCCTCCATAAATAGCAGAATCAACGGACTCTCTGACATGTCATATACCATAACTACAACTCTTTGGAACTCGGATATGAAGGTCTCTGCACTACCTATCTACTTGAGTTGAGCTAGCTCCCTAAAATGAATCTCTGGGTCCTTGTTTTCAAATAGCTCCATGAGCCTTTGTGTGAAGTCATTGTATGAGGTGATAGTGTGGTGACCCAATGTTACAAGTCCGTGATACCACCACTCATGTTCTCCCCGTCTAAATGTAAATCAGCTAACTTGATTGCATCTTTTTATGTCACGGGGTTAAGTTGGAAGTAGGTGTACAAATTATGTACCCAAATTCTAGTTGAACAATTGGATGTCCCACCAAATTTGGGGATAGTTAGTTTCCCCAGTGTGTGATGTAGCTCAAAATTCTGATTAAATGATCTATTGAACCCTCTAGATCTGTTTCATCTTTCCATATTGCAAAAATTAGAGGAGGTCATGGTTGAGAAAAAGTTGTATCCAAGTGCTTTGTACTCTTCTAGATAGGCCCCAAATGGATCCTCCGGCTTTACTGGTATAATCGGTCATGCAATGGGATTCTCTAAAGAATGAGGCATGGTAGGTCTAGAAGGCTTGTTGTATATGTAAGGAGGATTTTGCATGGTAGTATATTCATGTCTCCCACTGTTACTAGTGGATACCCTATCTCCCCGTGCATGTAGCTTGTTTTAATCTTTCCCTGGTTTATCAACCAAACTATTTATTTCCTATAACATATCCTTTTGTCATTTGTCCAAGTCATCTAAATCACTAATGAGGCTATGGAATGCCATCCTATATTCCTCTTTTTAGGTGCCTTTTCCCTTGTAAGCCTATGAATTTGTCATATCCTCTGATTTTGTATCCTCTAGATTAATTTATTCTAGATCCATATCTTATGTGTACCTGCCCCTTCTTCTTCTGTATGTCAAAAAGTAGTGTCTTATGGATTCATCTAATGTTCATGTATCCCACAGCTAGAGAGGAGCATGCTCTGATACCACTTTAATATCCCAAACTGATATTTTTCCTTTATACTAGTGAGTTATGGTGGTTGTTTGTATGTTTATGGGTTTAGGTATCAATTGTTTTTGCATGCAATAATAGATCAAGTGTTCAAACCCCAAATATGACAAAAAAATGAGATAAAATATGAGATAGGCTTCAATAAGATTGTAATGGCATACCAATAATTATATATGTGATAGTTGTTTAGTATACAAGATACATGTGTGTCAAGCATCCACTAGAACTTCAAAAACATGTTGTTTGCTCAGTTATAATGCCCATGCAAATATATAAGCCCTCTTCTCTTATGATCCTTCATATTTACTTGAAGAATATGGACGAGGTGCTAGCAATCCACAAATAAGGTGATGATGGTCCTCTGGAAGGAATGAAAGAAACATGCAAGACTTCCAATTAATGATGATCAATATATGAATGGCACAATGAAAATCAATTCTCCCATATAGGATTGTCGTCTTCTCTTTTGGTAGATGAATTCTTTATAGCTTTAGATGGGCTAGGTTGGTCCCAAAATTCATAGTATATGGTAATATGGACACTCTAGAAAGTTTGGTGATGACATGCAGAGGTTCTAAGGAATTCTAGCTCAATAGAGAATTGATCCTTGAGTGATCAATGTGTCCCCAGTGAATATGTGTTTTCCTTATGTTGTTGGATGTTTGATCTCTGAACCTGAATATACTACTACTCTTTGTGAAGATAACAACTGTGAAAATATGTGATAGATTTGTATGATCTACCTCTGAAAGTGATTAGGGAAGATAAGTTTCACTGCCAAAATGACTTGTTGGTTGGGTACTCATGCCCTCAACCCAACTCACTGATGTCAATGATGTTGCTATTGTCGATCTCTCGAAACCAATCTCAAAAGTGAATAATAAACTTAGATACCTTTTTTCTTTGACTTATCTTCTTATATAGATTTTAGGATTTGTGTGAATTTACTTTTGCATGCATGCAAACCTAATTTCTCATTGACGCATGCAAGGTGAAATAAGGCCTTCATACTTCGCATGCTTGTTGATATCTGCTCCAATGGCCTTTTGTAATCTAGTGACGATCTAATAACACTGAAGTAGTGTTCCTTTATGCTCGTAGTGGTATTAGTTCTCAGTTATTCTCTTTTCTTTAATACCCGCTTGAACCTATGAGAATAAAATAGGTTAACGGTTGTCTTTGGGTGATTTAATTAAAAGAGGAAATTACAAAGAATATATATATTGAAATTCAGAGGATATATTCCCTCATTGATATTTAGAAGAAGAAATGCCAAACACACAAGAGAGTTGATCAAAGAAAAAGAAGGATACTGGCATTGGAAATGAGAGGAAGAAGTAACAACTAAATCCACATAGGAGAAGAGCAATTGAGCATAGTCAACTATAGTACATACGTCACCATCACAAGTGACCCCTTAAGATGAAGGAAGTAATCCATCACATCGACCAAATTTAGAACCCAAAACTTCCACATGATCGACCTCTGGAAAAGGAATATTCACACAATCAGATAAATCCACCACAAATACATAATTAGTGGTAGTATATAGTATTTTTAGTACTCTCCAAACAAACATTGAATTTAAACATCTATTATAGCATGACTCCAGAAAGTAGTTGACTGAATTGCATTCAACCCTCTAGTTATTAGAACCAAATGAAGCATCTCATTTACCTAATCATTCAAGCACTAGTATGAAAGCAAGTTCAAGTACCCTATATCCGAGTCTTGGTCGAAGTATACCATGCACTATAGAAAAGAGTGTCATGCAACTTGATCCAATTTTGGTAATTCCGCATGAATCCATGAGTTCCACTTCAGATGCATAAACTCTTATGTATATGGAGCTTGATTTGGTAAAAGTTTCATCATAACAACTCCGCAATTATATGACAACCATTATGGATGAGTTGGATGACTGTCATCAACATCTTAGTCAGGACTATTAAGAAATGCAACGACGTCACTCCAAAGAGGTTGTTGCTCATGCTTCTTTGACCAACCTAGAAGAAGATATTTACTTATGTGTTTATGTTGATGACACATAAGCATAAAATAACATCCTAGTGGAAAATAAGGTTGTTGAGGTACAAGCCATCATTCATACATTGAAAATGCAAAATGATGAGTTACAACAAAAATTAAAGACAATACCAATACCAGAATGGTTGGAGCTAGATCTATAGATCACAACCATAGAATAATTATTGTAGAAAGAAAATATGGGGCGGAGGTACTTTCAAGTCTCATTGACTCTAGTTTTCTCATCTACATGCACCTTCAACTAGATGTTACAAAAATTCATATGATGAATGATAAAATTAAATCATGGGAGGACCAAATTCGAATAAATAAGCAATCTCTATCCATCCACACTTCCCGTTTCCACATGCACATAAGCTATTGAACAAATTTATTCCTTCCCCGAAACAATTGCATAAGCTATGGAAGAAATTTATACCTTCCCTGAAACAATTGCATAAGCAAGGACATAACAAAATAAGTTATCCATCAAAGTGATGAAACTATAGTAGCGGGATGATAAAATGTATTCGATCTTCTCCAATATATAGACTAATATTGCTAAATAAAAAATTTTGGGTGAATTAGCGAAGCCTTTGTGTGAGTCAGCTACTAAAGAGAAGGTTTGCAAGTTCATCCATGACTTCAAAATGTTGCTTCAAATCTTATGACAATTGTATGCCTAGTTTTAGACTTTTGTTGGATAGTTGTAGCAGAAGCTTCCATCTGTTCAACATATTTTACCCAAATTAATTTCGTTGGTTCGATGGTGAGTCAAACATAGTGTTGGGGGACTATTGTTAATTTGGTTAGTCATTTTTTCTATTGTGACAAAAAGTTGGATTGTGCGCATTAGTTTTGCACTATGTTGGTGCATTAACGGATAGTTATTACATGCCCATAATATATTGTATAAAAAGGCACATAGAAATCTTAGTTAAGCAATAGATACGTACCATTAATGACTGATAACTATTATCTATTTTGTATATAAGGAATGGGAAACTTATAATTTATTTTCAACTTGGCCAAAGCACAAAAATTAGGCCACATGGATGGAGGTACATGTGTAAATTAGGTGGGAAGCTACCAAGTATTATTGGAATGGAACGATCATGCTTACTACAGGAAGGAGGCATTCTTATGTGAGTGTCCAAAGATGTATTGGTTCTTATCTAACACTAATTGCATGTCAAAAGGAATGTATTGAGAAGGGGTCTGAAAAGCTTGAATGGTATGGAATTGTGCCATAATGTCTGAATGGAATTTTTGAAGAAGATTTTCCATGTGGTGTAAACTGATAATCTTTAGATATCCCATTGAAATTCTTTTGACAGTGTAGTTATTCCTTTCTTGTTGGAAACTCATGTATTAAGCACTAAAATCCACGATGATAGGGCCTAATATTCATAATTATTTAGTACACAACACAATATCACAACCACACATGTTAATAGAAAACATGTGGGTTTTAAGGGAATAATTGTCCATTTGAAGCCCCACATTTTCACAACAACCCTCGCATTTGATAACTCCTCCATTACAATCATTATTTGGATGTTTTTTTGACATGGTTATAGTAGTGTGTTTCTTGGGAAACCTGATTATGAATAAAGTTATGCATGCTACCACTATTTGTAGAGATTGAAGCTTTGATACCATGTAGAATTATGGAAGGAAAGGATATGATGCCATGTATAGATTTGATATCCTATGCTTGAATAAGAAGTATAAATTCAGCAAGTGAATCTTCCTACAAAAGATATCTCTTACAGAGATGCACAAGAAAACTAGAGAGAGGAATAATGAGAATGAACACAAGAGAAGTGAAGAATGATTGGGAAATATTCCATGTATTATTGATCAACAATAGTGTACATAAATAATACATCCTTGAGAGGAAAAATCGAGTTGCTAAGGAGACAACTCATGCTAGCTCATAAAGTAGGCTTACCAAATATGAAAAACTGCCATAGGTGACTATGTAATTTCCAAATCAATCCAAGAGCTCACAAATTGGGTAGAGCATGAGTGAGTGATGATGAGTGATGGATTATGATGAGTGAGTGATGATGAGTGATGATGAGTGATGATAGAGCATGAGTGAGCGACGATGAGTGATGATGAGTAATGATAGAGCATGAGTGATGGAAAATCATGAAGGATGGTATGGCCACAAAAGATAGCAATTTCCTAGTTAACTAGCTTTTACCTTATCCATTGAAAAACAATAAAAGCAGTCTAAAGGCAGAAAAGGATAGAAAGGCGTAGTTACTAATCTGGGAAGTCAATAAAGTTTGAGGAATCTTATCCAACATTAGTATAAGGAACTCCTGGGGTAAATATGGAAATTATTGACCAAGTGTTGCAANCTAGTCTAGGATATAGGAAATTAACCAAAATTGATTAATAAATTATATCTTAAGTATGTAGTGGGTTTATAATATTCTAACACCCCCCCCGCCCCTCCCTTAAGTATGAATTTATGATGGAGTGTTTGAAAAAAAATCAGAAATATATAGGTATATAGGGCCCAACAATAAGGCTATGGTCACCCTTTACAATTTATTTTGTCCAAAAACTGAAGCTTTGGCACCATGTGTAAATACAAGATAAATATTTGGCTACAAGATATTTCTCACAAGCATGCACAAGAAAAATAGAGAGAAGAATAATGAGATTAAACACACATTAATGAATTATGATTGATATTATTACATACGTAATACATCCTTATAAAGGAAAATATAGTTTCTAAGAGACAACTCATGCTAGCTCATAAAGCATGCTTACTA
Organism: Pseudotsuga menziesii; assembly: GCA_001517045.1. Classification (NCBI taxonomy): domain Eukaryota; kingdom Viridiplantae; phylum Streptophyta; class Pinopsida; order Pinales; family Pinaceae; genus Pseudotsuga; species Pseudotsuga menziesii. Next base: position 138,907 of record LPNX010260195.1, on the reverse strand, counting down.
CTATATGATAAACCCCCATAGGTGACTAAAGCAATTTCTAAATCAGTCAAAGATCTCAAGAGTTGGATAAAGCATGAGTGAGTGATTATGAGTGATGGAAAATATTGTTAATCATGGAATCTAGAGAGAAAATCATGGAGTATGAGTTGGACACAAAAGATAGCAGTTGACTAGTTGGCTAGCTTTACCTTATCCACTTAAAAGCGGGAAAAAGTTGTCTAAAGGAAGAAATGGAAGGAAGATGCAGTTTCTAATCTGGGAAGTCAATAAAGTTGGAAGAATCTATCCAGGCTCAGTATAAAGGCGCTCCTGGGGTAAATATGGAAATTATTGACCATGTGGTGCAAGTTGAGGCCAACTACCTAGTCTAGAACATAAGAAATTAACCATAAATGATTAATTATTTTATCCTAAGTATGTAGTGGGTTTATAATATTCTAAAACCTCCCTTTAAGTCTGAATTTATGATGGAGTATATGAAAAATATCAAAATTATATATGTATATAGGACCCAACAACAAGGCTATGACCTCCCTTTACAATTATTTTGTTCATAAAACTGAGGAAAGAGGAAAAACCACATGGGGAAAATCCTCCCTCAAGAAAGGAAAAAGAACAACATGTCTTCATTATGTATTTTTCTTCACTTGAATGAGATTACTGAACTTATTCTTAAAGAATCTAATGAAGAACTTGTGAACTCCATGATCATGTGCTAGAGCATCAATGTATTCTCTACAAAAAACCAGTGGAGAGGCTCCTTGTAGCTTATTATCTGATGATGAAAGAGCGTCATATGAATGCTTCTTGCTTCCAACATATTCTAAACTGAAAACATAATCAATAAAGGAAAAGAGATATGTGCATACTCCTTCCCAAAGAGTAAAAGACTCAAAACAATGAGTTCCTTGTATAGCTACAAAATTGTGAAAAGGAACATATATCTTATTTTCAAACTGATGAAGCGTATTCCCAATTCTGAAATGAGGCTGAAGAGACTCTGAAATATCATAAATATTATCACATGGACCAGAAAATACCAAATGTATAGTTTCTCCATGAGTATACAGGGCTATAGTAGGAAAAGGTTGATCAACTAGGTAAGACTGATGGATGAGAAAATATGAATGGTATATGTTTAGAATAGATCCAAACATTTTTAATAGAATTCCAAATATTAATAATGCATAACTAACCAATGAAAAATAGAGAAGATTTGAAACCAACAGAAATAAGTAACACTGCATAGGAATCCAATAAGGAATCACTTAGTGAACTTGGGGTTTGTATAGTCTTAGGAGTATTCAAAGTATGGGTAAATGGTATGGATGATGTCATAACATGCATATAATCCTGGAAAATTAATTCTAAATAAGAATCATAATAATTTGAATGGAGTGCGGAAGAGCTAGATAAAGACAAGCCATGATCTACTGAAAAAACACAAGTATTGGGAGAATCTATTGGACTGATACGTTATTTATCCAAGAAAGATACTGATATTTTTTATTCTGATATATCAAAAAATGAATCTCTATCATATAATTGATAAAATTATTTACCTCTGGAACTCAATCCATATTTTTTATTACCTTGGGACTATGCACTGTGACAATGTTCTCAGGATTTGGCATGTTTCTCTAGTTCATCTGGTCCTTCAATGTTATGCTTGTCAAGAAATTTGGATATGATGCCCATTTTTTTTAAACATTTATTCTCAACATGAAATTACTTGATTCAATAAGAACACTTGGATGAGCTCCCTTTCTTCTTTACTTTCTTCATGGAATTCAAACCTTTATCAGTAGGTTTTGAACCTTCATCTTCATCATCTGACTTTGGCTTCTTCTCTTTCAATTTTTGCTTTTATTTTGACTCTGTATTCTTGATTCCTTTAACTCTAAAAACATGATATTTGTTCTGGAATATTTAAGAGTCCCTATCTGAATCAAAATGTTTTTCTCTTTTGAAAGTGAATCAAAGATTGTACTCAAAGAAGACATTTTCTAATTCGAAATAGCAAGCCTAGTAGCATGAAAAGTTGACACAAAAACTGAGTATTTAGGACCCAATTTTGAGAGGATGGAAATAATTGGTTGGTGTTCCTTCTTCTCAATCACACATTTTTTGAGCATAATAATAAGTAACTTGAACTTGGTGAATAACCTTTCAATGGATTCGAAACTGCTTGGACTCAATGAGATTACCTCATTCTCCAATTGATGTGTTCTTATCTCATCTTGTACTCCAAAGAGAGAATCAATTTTGATACATAATTGGTTTGGATTTTTCAAACCATCAAAATGAAAAAGAAGGTCAGGATAAATAGAGAGACAAAGTAACCCATAGGCTTCATCCATTCAATTATGCCACTTAGATTTCTCAACAACAACATTTGGCTCATTTTCTAAAGCCATAGAAACTCAGTAGAGACCCTTACTACACAACATAATGCCAATATTGGCATTCCATTCATGATATTTGTAAGGAGGCATGATCATAGTTGAATAATAATCCATGCTTAGTTGTTGTTGCACTCCTAGAGATACTCTCTACAATCTACACAAAATAAACTAGAAGAAATACTTGTAAGCTTAATCAAGCTCTTCTTTCATAGAAGGAATGGATGCTTTATGCACTTCTCAAACTCTGACATATTGAATATATTTATAACCTGAGAGATTTGATACCATGTAGAAATTGAAGCTCTGACACCATGTCAAAATACGGGATAAAGATCCAACTACAAGATATTTCTCATAAGCATGCACAAGAAAAATAGAGAGAGGAATAATGAGACTGAACATACATTAATGAATTATCAAACAATGATGATTGTTATTATTACATATGTAATACATCCTTATAAAGAAAAATAGAGTTGCTAGGAGACAACTCATGCTATATCATAAAGCAAGCTTACTAGATATGATAAACCCCCATACGTGGCTAAATAAATTTTCAAATCCGTCCAAGAGATCAGGAATTGGATAAAGCATGAGTGAGTGATTATGAGTGATGGAAAATATTGCTAATCATGGAATCGGGAGACAAAATCATGGAGGATGCGTTGGACACAAAAGATAGCACTTTCCTAGTTGACTAGCTTTACCTTCTCCATTGAAAAGAAGGAAAAAGTCGTCTAAAGACAGAAATGGAAAGAAGACATAGTTTCTAATATGGGAAGTCAATAAAGTTGGAATAATCTATCCAAAACCAATATAAATGCGCTACTGGGGTAAATATGGCAAGTATTGACCATGTGGCGCAAGTTGAGGCCAACTACTTAGTCTAGAACATAGGAAATTAACCAGAAATGATTAATTATTTTATCCTAAGTATGTAGTGGGTTTATAATATTATAACACTATCAATCAATATGATGACCCTATGATGTTTTAGGTAGTCAATTAATTTGATGATTTGTGGTGTAGAAAGACCAATCAAGGCATGCAAAGGTATATGGGATTACTCCTGCATATTAGGTAGGGGAATGTCTTCCAAAATTATATGAGGAACTTCATGGGTGCTAGTGTCAATGGAGTAAATAGAAATGTCCTTTAAAATGGCCATAAAGAGTTTTTATTCCTTACATTTATGTCTAATGGGTTATTTATCATCACATTTGTATCAAATATATTTGATTTGATGCTTCTCCATTTCATCTCGAGTTAACGTTTGGGTATTCATAGGTTGAGAGGATGATGAAGGATTAGTGGAAATGAAGGTTGGTGGACAAGGATGAGGAATAAATGGGCCCTTTTTTTATTTGGGTTTCATCAACTTTTGGGATTATCTATCTCTTTACATGGTATCTATCCAAGTAGTAGGATGTCAGATGATCCATTAAGACTTGTGCATGTATATCTTCTTTCAATCCGCTAGTGAAACACTCCTAGTAAAAAGTATTGGACACGCCTTTTATGGGGGTGGACAGGTACTCAAAAGATGAGATTGCATTGTATTGTTTGATATTGGTTAGTTTCCTCAAATAATGTGTCTATATTTCAAAACATCATATAAAATAGAAACAAATTATGTCCAAGCAATATAACCCTTGTAGGATTTATTGTGTCATTTCCACTATTTCTAGTGTTCAGGGTATATATATATATATATATATATATATGTATGTATGTATGTATGTATGTATGTATGTATGTATGTATGTATGTATGTATGTATGTATGTATGTATGTATGTATATGTATGTATGTATGTATGTATGTAAGACACCCACTCTACTTTTTATCATATCATTTGTGATGGCATGGAAAGAAAAGTATTGTTCCTTCTAAGTTACCCATCCTGTGAGGTTTGACCCATCAAATTGGGTGAGATCGAATTTAGGATGTTTATGCCACATGTGAGTCATTGGATCGAGGCCCATGGGGATTGGATGAAATAAATCATTCCTCGTGGGAAGGTTTTTTTTCATTTCAATATCCTAAAGATGATGATAGAAAGAGTGTCATTAATTGGGATATCTAGTAAGAAAGAGACTCTAATTTGATAATATTTCCATGGTTTCATCAATATTTTACTATGTAGAGGTGTGGTTGTGGTTTGAATTTTGTTGCAACTCATCATAAAATGTTTCAAAGTTTGAAACTTTTTGGGAGAGATAACCTCCTTGAGTGTTATCCATTAAAGGAAATGGCTCCACAAAAAGGGGTACGAAAGAGTGGTACCAAGGTGATTATCACAATATAATGTTTCTAGTGAAATAATGGTGTCGGAAAAATCTCTCTCTCTCTCTCTCTCTCTCTCTCTCTCTCTCTCTCTCTCTCTCTACTAGGATATCAGGGTCCTAAGGGTAAGGGAGTGTCATTTTATATAACTCTTTGATTTACTTCTAGGGTCCAATATTAGTACATGGACTAATATCTCATGACACTAAAGAAGGAGTATTGATTGTGCCCTTAGTCGTACTACTTGACTACCTAGTATTAGAGAATAATATTATCAAATATTGTCCTCAATGACACTATAATAGCAATCTAATCGTTCATATTATCTAAAATGTGTTTGATGTTTCCTATAGGAGTTCCAATATGCCCAAGGGTAAGTGGAAATGAAATTATGTATACATGTTATGTTTGATGTGGTACTACTTGAAGAGGAACCAACATAAGTTATAGTAAAAAAAATGTGACTATGTCCTAATTGTATTCTCTATATGTTTGCTTCCCCAACCACATGTTTATCTATTAAACGATAGATGACTGTGTTATTTATATATGTTGAAACATGTCTCTATCATAAAGAAAAAATAAAATTCTAAAATATCCGTCTTAGGAAAGTGATCTAATACCAGATGTTATGTACCTTAATAACATAATTGGAAATTTAGGCATGAATTTAATCATAGGTGTGCTCAGTGTGGCCATAGGTTTCTAGTCCTCCATGTGAAGCCTTTTTAGGATCTCAAATGCATACTTACACTTAACTAAATAAAATATCCCTTAGTCTCTGCCAAACCTCCAACCCAAAGAAGTAAACCATCATTCCAATGTCCTTCATCTCAAACTTAACCATCATATCTACCTTGCACTTTGAATTGAGATTATTTGAACTTGTAAGAAACAAGTCATCTATATATAACACCAAAAAGAGTACAACCATATAAATTAAAACAAATATATAATATAATTTAGGATATTCTTCACTTTTGGTGAAACCCCTACTCTATAGGTCTTATAGAATGATTTGCCACAAATTATGCATCATGCCTTGATGGCCTTCCCTTGTCCCTATGAAGACTCACTATACCCCCCTTACTTAGGATTGCCTTGATGCTTTGGTATAACCTTGAAAAATACATTTTTGAAGATACATGCAGGTCAATAGTTATGTATCTCATGTATATGCATCTTGCACCATTAAATCCCACGTAATTGGGTTTTGTGCTAAAAATAAATAAATATTTGGAGTTTTCCTCATTAAGTAATGAATAGCTTGATCCTTGGCCTTTGATATTCCTAGAAACTCTCCGATTCGACCCTCCATTTCCCATTTGAGGGCTATATATTAAGCCATTGTGAAGCATTGGAGGAGGAGAAACTTTGAGAGTAAGGAAACTATAGCAAAATTTATACCCATTCCCATATGCTTGAGTTTGCATCCCTTTATCCTTGTTAGTAAAACTCTTTAAGTTCATATCCCAAGCTCTCCATTGTCTTTGTGAGATTTCCTTACTATGGAGGATTGAAGTGGTGGAGATCGAGGTGGAGGAACTTGGTTTATCGATTCCGACGAGGTGTTGACATAGGTTGTCACATTGTATCTCTATTTTTATATTAATAGAAATATCCATTTATATCCATGCATATAGTTACTTTATACACGTTTAAACTGATTATTATAGTTTGAATGCTAACATTTAATGTATTTTATGCTTGGATATATATATTTTTGTTGAGGGAAAATTGTAGGGAACAAGCATTTGATTGTGATCTCAATGGTGGTATTCTTCGAACATCAGGTTGAGGTATGAAATCTATCCCTTAGTTGTTATAATATTTAGTTTATCTAGCATAGTTGAGAATGGATGTGATTTCTGGTTTCATCCTATCTTTCTTGGTCCACCTCAAGCCGTAGGAAGATTTTCTCCCTAATAGAATTGGCGACTCCGCTCGAGGAGTCTCTTTTTCGCTGGGGTTTTTTGGGTGCAAATTTTCTTAAATTGATCTCTGTTTATTTTCATTTCTTTGTTTCATTTGGTATTATAGTCATCTGTTTACAATTTCTTGGAGTGGCTTGTCCTTATTCTTTCTTTCTTACCACCTTTTCTTTGTATACGTGGGTCATTGTTGGCAATTACATATGTATGTGGGTTTCCTTTGGTAGGCCACATACATACATTGATGTTCTCTGAATAGTCATTTGCACCACAAGTTTTGATTGATATATTGATTTGAGGGATTGTTGGATGGTTTGTGTGTGTTGCTAAGTTTTCCAGGGTCCTTATGTTGTCTGTTGATTGCTTCTTTTGTGGCTGAAAACATCTTTTTTATTAATTTTTTAGAGAAGTTGTTCTTGTCATTTTCTCCTTTTTGTTTTGATTTTAGTGCATGAATATTTGATTCTTAGTCTCTTGCTTGGATTGTGACTTTATACTTGTTGCGGGGTTTGAGATTTTAGTGATTTTATTTTGCATTTTCATTGATTTATTTTGAAAATAAAAAAATATTTTCATTGAAAGAAGCACTTGCATCGGTTTTCTTGGAATGGAATTAGTCTAGGATTTCATTTAGGAAAGATTAAATTTGCATTTGAAAGGAAAGGAAATCATTTTTGTGCATTTAATTTAGTGGCATACCATATTTTAATTTGGAAAACAAGATTTCACTTGGAATTTTTTTAGTTGTGCATATTTACTTTTATTGTTGATTCATAATATCACCAGTTTTAGGAACATATCATTTGAGTAAGAACAACCTATCAAAATTAACACTGAATTTAAAATTGATTAGAACGATTTTATTTTATAGGGTGTACCAACAAGCTTAGGTTTTAGAGTCTTGGAATAGGATTGTGTGAGTAAACTTCTCCAAGACTATAAAATAGAAACAATTAGGTGCCTGACCAGGGAGAGGGGAAATCCTTGCTATAATTAGTTTTCTCAGGAGGATCCTCTTACACTGGAGTTAAGCACGAGGTGGCGCACATGTTGATGGTATGTATATCCCTCCACTACCTTCAGTGAGCGTCGAAGATAATTCTAGGATCATATTCGTCTCTAGGGAGTTTTGAGGTACCTTTGGTGCTTTCTAGCTTCAGGCTTAGTTACCCTTCCCATACAGTGGATCCCGCCTGTGATTGTCCACATGAGCATTGGTTATATTGAGGTTACCTTAGTTGTTTTTCCTAGGTATCATAGGGGCTACTTGCATAGGTTATTCTTTGAGTGTCTTGTATAGGTAGGGGTCGGACATCACATTCGATTTATGCATTGAATTTGAAGGGCACTATAATTTGTCACACACCTCTGCTTATAGTGTATGTGAGTCTCAGTCCTCTCTTAGGCAAGGCATACCTGCTAAATTTGGAAGCTTATTGATCCTCATTCCTTGGTTGTGTGTATTCATCCTATATTATTTAGGGGTGTGCTCTGTGTGCGCTAGTTTTCCTTAGTGATTGTGGTTATTTGAGTCTCTTTTTGTAGATTCACCATAGATTGAGTTCCAACTCCTTGTTGATCTCGTCTTTTAGTAGGTTTAACACCTTTTAATCCTACACAACCTCTATATAAGAGGAGGAGACTTGAGACTGGTCCTCTTTCCCATAGGGGAATTATTAGACTTTTAGGGATGAGTACTATATATGACACTCTAGAGCTCCCTCTATCCCCATCGTCTGCGTTAGGAGGGGAATCCCATGGTGTTTATTTGACCACCACCTTATGGATCTTAGGGACTCTAGCCTATACCAACCAACATGCTACTAGTCTTTATTGCCCTGTAGGAACAAATCCTTTTGAATTCGCATGGTCTTCAGATCACATACCGAAATTATCTTCGAGGCGGTCAGGTATTGAGCTTCATACCATTCCCTTTACCATGAATCATTTTACTTTTTGAATGCAAAATGTTTCAGCTAGTATACCATAATCCATCCATGTTTCTAGCAGTAACCCTAGTGTTGGACTCAGGGGCATGACTTCCCATTACAATTCATATCAGTTTGGAGGTAGTCACATCCCTCCTTCTACTCCATTTGTAGGAAGGGATGCACCCCATTCATAAGTTCCTGAGACTAGTGTTAATCCTTTTTTGGGTGGTGGTGGATATGTGAACATTGGGGATACAACTCATATCCCCTCTATTATCCCATTGTCCACTACACCTATCCATTTGAATGTGTTTCTCATGATGAATCCTCCCATACTTGGACTGGTCCCTTGGGAGGGCATGGTCCCTTTGGTATGGTTCCCTCATCATCTAGGAATTCTAGTGGATACATGACTCCTTAGGTGTTTGGGGTCATCTAGTACACCAATGGGTAATTTTTTTAATATGGTTCACCCTTCCCAAGGAATTCCTTACATGCAAATGTTTGTGCATCCTTACATGGGTCATATGGGAGGAGGTTATTACCCAACTAGTCAAGTTCACGACCTTTATCAGAAACCTCTCTATCATAACAAATATTTCTAGGGGGCATGGAATCAAATATCGCAACCTAGGATCCTTTTTTATCTATGTTGAATATTCTTGATCTTTCTAGACTCATGAAAGACCCGGTGTGTCATGATATGGAATGGCCTCTGGTGCCTACCAAGCTTCCTTCGAACATTCTGAAGTTTGAATGTAAGAAGGGCAAGTATCCTAGTGATCACATTACGAATTTTCATTTATAGTGCTCTTTGAATTCATTGTTACCAGGAATATTTCAATCAGTGCAGACACAGTGTGTTTCCCTAGCATGCATGGCGCAAGTCTAGAACAAAAGATCACAGTAGTATATCCTCTCCCTAGATGACTGATCTACTTGAATGACAAGATCTCTTTACCTTGGGTGAATAAGGTTTTCCTTGTTCAATAGATCCTTGTGTGATCATTTGTACCCACAAAGAACACAAAAAAAAGACAAAACATGAGAGAAACAAGATAGATCAATGATCTATACTAATGGTCAAGGAAACTAGTAATAAACAATTAATATGAACATAAATCATGTGTGGGAAAGGGAAACACTTTTGTATTAAGAACAAGAAAGGAAAGATACAACCAAAGCCTTGATGTCAAAGCTTTGCTTTTACAATATATTTGACACAATCACACACACTATCAACCATTCAACCTCTTGCTCATAAACTCTCTCTCTTTTCCTCCTATATCGGACTTTAATCCAACAGCATAAGGATGCTCTCTTGGTCCCTCCTTTCACATGGTCCAAATAGCTTGCATTTATAGGCCAAAGGAAGCCCAAATGCGTTGAGATATTTTGGGAGGAAGGTAGGGAATGATCTCTGTGGGTTAGGAGGCCGAGTTCCATCTCTCTCAATAGCTAGGATCATCCTCCATGAGAGATTTTTCATTGAAGCTTCTTGAAACTTCTCTTTTTTCCTTGTTGGGATTATTGACACTCCTTGTAAGAGGGGTAAGTGTGTCGATGCACCTTGTGGTCAAGGGAAAGGTGTCATCGGTGCCTTATGCCAATGGTCAACAAGTGTCATATATGTATGATGCCTTTGGTAGGCTGTAGGGTGCACCAAACAACCTGGGATTGAGTAATAAGGCCCCAAAAGTAGATTTGACTAATAAATTCGGAGTATTATAGCATTAGGAAATTTTTTGGGTGTAACATAATTCCTTCCAAAGTATGAATCTATAGGAATGTGATAGGTAAAATAATTTTCTATATATTGATCCATTATTAGAGGAAAAAGAGAGGCGATTCAAGACTTGACACAAGACTAGTAACTAACTATCTGACTCAATCATGGCTATGGACCAATACAATGCATATCCATGTACAATGAATATATCATGGCTACCAACAATATACTGTAGATCCATGAACAATAAGACTCAGATCAAAACATGGCTATGGAACATACAAAGTAGATCCATGTTATCTTGATTCAATACTAGACATAGCCACCGAACATACAATGTGTATCCATGTCATAAATTAAAACAATACTCCATTGCAACTTGAGGATAGGAACATATTCAGGTTGAATACCTTACCACCCAGGGTCTTCCAATCCTAAATGATATGATTTTAACCATGCGAATAGATGTATTGATGTCGAACATGGTATAAACCACTCGATTACCAGTTGTTGATGTATAATGTTAACAAGTGTGAGGGAGATCACCACTGATGTCAATGATTCCCAAGGTATCTAAGTACATTCCTCCAAATGTGAATAGAGGTATTGAAGTTGAACACTCATCAGAATGTTTCATTTAGAGGTCATTGATGAAAACCTATTGTCGAAAGTGAGGAAAGTTTCCATTGAGGCATGCAGGCTTCAAGGTACTTGAATTGGTTTCTAAGTCTAATTCCCATATGACGTGTTCAATTCCACAAGAATAGTCTCGTCAAAAGAGGGACATGATGATTCACTCAATCATTGACATAAAACATTGAACAAAATATTATGTTTAAGTGATCAAAACAACCATAGGACTGATTCATATATGGCCGACTCAACGGAAGGTAAGGTAGTTGTGGAGGTAGATTGCAGAGAAGGTTTCCCTTGAACATTAAATGACATGAAAAATGAATTGGAAGCATTGAATCAACGAGGAAGAAACCAAACGTAATGCAAGGACATGATGATGCATTCATTGAATTGACTAAAAGGAGTTAAATGACTCACGGAAGTGGAACAACTCAAGGACAAGCTTCATACCCAACTGTTTGAAATTGAAAATGCAAATAGGTGCCATGTTCAATGGTGGACTATGAGCTTCTATAAATACAAATGAAATAATTTCCCCATTCCCTTAATTTCCCCATCGCGAAGGATGAGTACCTCTTTTATTTTTAATGAGCTTGAAAAGGGTAATAATTGCTCGATGTATCTCATCAAGTGATGAGTCCATTCTCATACGTTTTATGAACCTAATAAAGAAGGGGTTCATTCCCAGAAAGGGTCCTTCATCGTTTGATTTTATGAGTCCGGTGAAAGTAAAATCAGTCATCGTTTCATGTTTAGAGAGTCTTAAATGACTAAGAAGACTCCAAGGTGGACCTTTTTCGTAAATCTAGTCCCCGAGGCCCGAAAATGTATAAACTAATGCCCATGAGAACTCTTCTAGTTGTGATAAACTAGATTATACCTTTTTCCTAAATGAGTCCAATCGATCCGAAAAAGGGGTAAACTATCAACGACTAGATGATCATTCAAATACTTTTACAAGCATGAAAGTGTCAAGCTCGCTTGGTAGTCTTTTTTCGTGTTTAGGGAACCTGAAAAGAGCTTAAAGGTAAATCCATATGTGGTTCTCTTTTTTCATAATCCAATTTTAACAAGTATGAAAAAACAGTAAAAGTATACTCGATACCTCTACACTGAGTTTTTAACGAGCACGTTGAAGGTATAAAAAGCACTCGGTACTTTTTCAACTTGGCCCGGAGCGTGAAAAGGACAAGAGAAACTCACTCATAGTCAAACACATCAAAAAATATTATGAAATCTTCAAAAATGAGGTTGGAACAAGTTCATCATGAAAATTATAGGAAAACACATGGAAAGACCCAAAATATTTAAATATTCCATTAACAAAAATAAAAAATAATATATAAAAAGGGTGGAATAGTAAGAAATTCTTACCATTGTGTTTTTACCATTGTGATTGAGTAAAACTTGTGCAAACAGGGTGCTCTTATGACAAAGATTCTAGGAGCTTCAAGACATTTCCAATCGAACTATCAAAATTAAGTAGGAGATAAACCCTATCCCTTCAATTTCATGGTGGATTTTTTCTATTGGAGGTCAATTTTCGGTGTTTTTGGCATTTTTTTCAAAGAGGAAGAGTGGGCATAGGGCGACACTTTTCTCCATTTCGGGAGGTACGCCGGTGCACACCTCAAAAGAGGGACGTTGAGGCCTGGAAATATCCAGGAAACAACAGCAAGGGATTCTCCCTAGTCAATGTTCCCAACTAGCCCGTGACTGTTTGATATAGGGAATCCATCCAGTTTGCGGTCCGGCTACCGTAGGTCAAGTAACAAAAACAAAGGTTTTACCGGTTGCGGCCCGGTCCATCGTGTATTTTTTTTATTTTTTACTTAATATATGAGATGCATGTGCCTAACTAAATGCAGGGTGATAAGGATGCAGGGAGCAGTCACAATGTGATGCACAGGTTCTTACCTCTCGTATTAGCACTCACAAGCATCTAAATCACATACAACAAGAAACTAACTACCTAACCTATCCCTAGGGAGCAAGATTATCATTCATCGGTGAGTAATGTATTTTTTACATGCATTATGAAAAGTCACAGATAGCTGATACTTCTTCCAAGACACATGAACAATTAAAGATATTAGAACAACCAGATAGCTAATTGTTTTATGAACAGCATTTATTACCCACAGTGGAAAACATCATAAATATACTGAAGAACATTCAAACAAGAACATAGGCTCCTAAAGTTAGAATGCTCTCACAGTTAATGAAACACAGTCGAAAAATGAAATAGTTCCCATTCAACATCGCTCATTTAATCACATTGATATATTCCACATAGCACTTTCTCCAACAGGAAATAATTGTAGTTTCTGATTGTAAAACGAAATAGTTCCCCTTACAAGCATTTGTTTACAAGTTTATCCAAGAAAAAATCCCCTGTAGCTTCTAACTTTCAAATATTTAAACAAACAGTAGATCGTTTGGGCTGCCCCCAAACATGTGACTTTTCAGTCCCTCGAACTTTTTAGATCCTTCTTTTCTATCTTTTCTGTGCACACCCATGATCGGGTGAGTAACTGATGGAACTTTTAGGTCTGCATCCCTGTCGCTATTCATTTTGTCTTTTACTTTTCCCGCGCCCCTTGATATCCTTTCTCCTATCTATATATTTGCGCCGCAGCAATATGAGCAGTCTTTTGGATCTTCTTGCATTTAATCAGTGTGCATCATTCACTGGGGTTGTATTCTAAAATAAAACGTCAAATTAAATTAACTAAAACGACTAATCCACAAGAAAAGGCCAGTTGTACCACTTGTTCAACGCCGAAACCACTACCTCGTCCACCTATAGGCTCGACAAACATCACCAACGACGGTAAACGGGAAACTCATCGGCGGCTCAAAATACTAACGTCGGAAGGGTAGACCAATCTGCAGGCGGGAAAACTTTAAATCGGAAGCCGGAAAGATAACGACATCGGAAGCCAATTTCTTCACCCAGCCGCAACGGTGGGAAAGGAAAATACTACGGATAAGCGACCTGCATCGACGGTGGAGCACTTTTCACTTCGGATGGCTAATTGGTTTGGGAGCCACAACACCGAAAGTGAAAAGGTTATAAACATGCGACTAGAGGGCCGACATGCATCGATGAGTAGAGCACTTTACACATTGGGTGCTTAGTTTCTTTGGGAGCCACAACGACGGACGAGAAATGGACAACAGTCACCGATTAAACATAGTATGATGCCCAATCAATAAAAACATTAAGTGTTCAAAAAGGTTTAAAAATCAGCAAAGGTTAAAACCTGTTTTACTTCCGAAACAGCGGCCTCAAAGAACAAAAGATCTTATTTATCCTTGGCTAGCAAACCAAACTCACATCCGCGACCCATCACAAAATTCAAACACGGCAACTTTTGAAACAGGCTGACAATCAATCTTCAAAATCATTCAAAAATAAAGCATGCCCAAAAGGTTCATGGACTCAAGCGATTAAAAACAATGCTAAATCATGAGGAGGGGACCAAAATTTAAGAAATTTTGGGAGAACGGTTGCAGCCGTAACAATTGGTGATTACCTGGTGAACCTAGATCTCTACGCGATTATTCTTTGAGTGACATACTGTTAACAACAACTGCATCTATTGAATTCTTTCAGCTATCTGGATTTCTCAAATGACAGAAGTGTGTACCTTTAATCATTGATGATAGTCCAATTTAGGAGAGTGTAAACCAAGATTTTCAAGTCCAGATAACTCTGTTGAGGCCGAAAGATGAGTTTCATTATTACTTTTGTCTTCAGGTAGCTGACATCTCGGACACCACAAGATTGTAGCATATGGTAAACGGGAATATTCATTTGTTCCACATTCCCATGCCATTTTAGCACTTTTTTTTTTGTGCTTTTAGAATTTAGTCCTTTTCATATGAGTCCTCCTACATGCCTTTCTTTCTGAATTTTAATTCAGGCTCCTCTATCCCAAGTGTCGTTTTGTGTGAGCAATGTACTTCATGTTTCAGCTCACAGATGGAGAGGAACCTTCGGCAATTTAGTACTTATGATTCATCATTTGATTTGATGTATAATGCCTTCATAGGAGTTTTTTGACTCTTATTTTCCTCTTCGCATTCGTTTCTTGGCATGGGATAATTTATATTTATTATTCTGGGGGTCAATCAGGACACAGCCGGCCCCTGACCCTTCTAGCGTCTTAGAGCCATCAAAAAACAAAGTTCTGAAATCACTAACTACTGAATGCGAATCTATTCCTACTGCTAAGTCTACTATTTTACAGTCGATTTCATCAGCCTGTGAAAATCGAAGGAGATCAGACTGGGTGTCTGACGTGTTGCTAGCTTCTTCTGCTTGGTAATTACCTAGTTCCAACTCAATAAAATAATTTCCATACACAGAATCCACTGGTTCATTCTTTTATTCCAATCGAGTAACGTTGTACTTCATGTGAGGCTCCCTCAAAATATTAATTTGATTAGGACTTCCTTTGTACGACAACCACAAATGTGACCAATCAAAAGCAAAATATCCATTTAGTTTGGCCGACCAATCTCTGCTCAGCACAAGACCGTAAGCGTCTGGTATATCGGCCACCATGACATTAATGACTTGGCACACTTTATCATTTGAAGACAAACGGATCAGGACATCCTCCATCTCACCCATTACCTTCACATCCATCCTGTCCAACTGGACAACTCTCCAAGTGGATGGCTTAGGCTGCCCATTTATCCTTTTACAGACTGGTATTGGCATGACATTGACTGACGCCCCTGAGTCTACTGGGCAATTATGTACGTTGTGATTAAAAACTTCAAAAGTAAGGAGGAAAGGTGGATGTTTGCTCTTAGACTTACCTCCAATGCTGGATTCTCCGATTTCTTCTTCCTCTTTAGGCTCATTGTCAGTGGGCAGCCTCTCATCCGATGCTTCAAGTGATTTCAATAGTCTTTCTTTTTGCTGCGGCACTTTACACATTTCAAATAGTGAAACATTCGCCCTTACCTTATTTATATCTTCCACGATGTCATAATCCATCTGCGGTTCAATGGGGTGCGGTTTATTAGCATTCACCCCTTCTTCATTGGGATTGGCCAGTGCATCATTCTTCCTAGGATCTTGACTGGTAATAGTGAATTCAGGAATCTTATCAGCTGCAGAATTATTTTGAAATTTCTTAACATTTTTTTGCAGCCTTTTGATCTTTAGGAGTATGAGACTGTCTGTTGTAATCGACCCTTGGCTCCTTGTTGTTACGTTGGTCTCCAGGATGTCCTTGTAACCCCAATTCCTTTCTTCTTCAGCGTAAAATAACGAAACAGAATTCCACAGAGTCATTGAGTTTATCCATTGCAGACAATTCTTTTCAGAGTGGGGTTGTTGGTGGAAAGTGCAAAAATTTTCCATCCCCGCCTCTGTTAAATTCATAGATGCTAAATTGTGCAGAGGAGGTTGGGACTGATTGTTTTCCTCTCTTTTCTTGTAATAGGGCCTGTAGAACTTTTGAGTTTCCTTCTCTTTTTCCAAGTCTATGATTTTATTAGAAATCTTCTGCATCATTCTTTCCATACTTTCAAAATCTGGTGATTTCTCTTCCTTAGGATTAGTAAACAATAAGGCTTTCCTTCCCCCACCTTTCTCTCCTGACTATTTAGGATAATCTTCGATACTTTCTCTTTCAGCCTCCACTACTTCCGCTTCTTCATGGGTTTACGTCAAAGTAGGCTTGACCCTACTTTTGGCAAACATGGCCAACTCAGGGCCTAAAGCTGAGGTATAATATTCAATCACGACCTTGTCTGAAGGTTTGTCAGCTTCAGAAAAATTCTTGAGTTATGCTGCAAATGTTTGAGTAAAATTGTGCACCTTCTCTTTTCTCTCTTTCTTCAATGCGCACAGTCCTTTGATGAGGGCTGCATGAGTCTTTGGAGTCGCATACTTGCTTCTAAAAATTCTCTCGAAGGTATTCCAATCAGGGATAGAGTTAGCGGGAAACCCAAAATACCATGATGCTGCAGCTCCTTTAAGGGTATGCGAGAATAGTCTGCAAACTACATCTTCATAGTCCCCAACCCTTAACCCTTCTATTGCCAAGTAAAAAATTTGCAGGTGGTCATCTACTAGTATCTTCTCACTTGGGTCGAATTTGGGAAGCATCTTTTCAAAGGATTGAGGTAAATCATGTAGCGGAGGCGTTAGATTTAAAGGTGATCTGGCTCTCTAGGCAGGTGGTGGATTTGGTGGGTTGGGTGGTTGATTGGAATTAACGCCTGCCATGAGTCTGGGTGGAGAGTGGGAAGGTGAGAAAACAAGAGTGTGAGTAGGAGAACTGTGAGGAGTATCCGTGCCTTCTTGATTCACAAGCAGTACAACTTCCTGTAAGGTGGTTTCTACTAGCTCTTCCCAATCACCAACAAACACTGAGTCTTCCAATATAGGGTGATATTTCCTTTTATATTCTCTTCTGGACAACTCAGGGATGATTGGCAAACCTCCAATATTCTTCACGTAGGCCCTAGTGTGTCTTCTCAAATTATCAACAACTTCGTTGTTGACAGAAAATAGGTGTTATCTACTCCTTTCTTCTGGAATTGGATTATGAATTCCACTACTTTTAGAGCTGTTACTGGTGGAAAAGTCTTGGGAAAACGGGTTTCCTCGGCCAGCCATGCACTGGCGGCCCTCCTTCTAGCGCCAGAAAATGTTGAGGCCTGGAAATTCACAAGCAACAACAGCAAGGGATTCTCCCCAGTCAACGTTCCCAACTAGCCTATGACTATTTGATATAGGGAATCCGTCCGGTTTGCGGTCCGGCTACCATAGGTCAAGTAATAAAAACAAAGGTTTTACTGGTTGCTGCCCGGTCCATCATGTATTTTTTTTATTTTTTACTTAATATATGAGATGCACGTGCCTAACTAAATGCAGGGTGATAAGGATGCAGGGAGCGGTCACAACGTGATGCGCAGGTTCTTACCTCTCGTCTTAGCACTCACAAGCATCTAAATCACATACAACAAGAAACTAACTACCTAACCTATCCCTAGGGAGCAAGATTTTCATTCATTGGTGAGTAATGTATTTTGTACATGCATTATGAAAAGTCACAGATAGCTGATACTTATTTCAAGACACATGAACAATTAAAGATATTAGAACAACCAGATAGCTATTTGTTTTATGAACAACATTTATTACCCACAGTGGAAAACATCATAAATATACTGAAGAAAATTCAAACAAGAACATACGCTCCGGAAGTTAGAATGATCTCACAGTTAATGAAACACAGTCGAAAAATGAAATAGTTTCCATTCAACATCGCTCATTTAATCACATTGATATATTCCACATAGCACTTTCTCCAACAGGAAAAAATTGCAGTTTCTGATTGTAAAATGAAATAGTTCCCCTTACAAGCATTTGTTTACAAGTTTATCCAGGAAAAAATCCCTAGTAGCTTCTAACTTTCAAATATTTAAACAAATAGTATATCGTTTGGGCTTCCCCCAAACATGTGACATTTCAGTCCCTCAAACTTTTCAGATCCTGTTTCGGTGGGTGGGTGGCACAGGAACACCCAGTAGCAGTTGGATCATAGCGCGTGGGAACTTATGGACCCATGATCGGGTGAGTAACTGACGGACCTTTTAGGTCTGCATCCCTGTCCCTATTCATTTTGTCTTTTACTTTTCTTGTGCCCCTTGAGATCCTTTCTCCTATCTGTATCTTCGCGCCGCAACGATATGAGCAGTCTTTTGGATCTTCCTGCAGTTAATCAGTGTGCATCATTCATCGAGGTTGTATTATAAAATAAAACGTCAAATTAAATCAACTAAAACGACTAATCCACAAGAAAAGGCCAGGTGTACCACTTGTTTAACGCCGACACCACTACCTCGTCCACCTACAGGCTCGACAAGCATCACCAACGACGACAAACGGGAAACTCATCGGCGGCTCAAAATACTAACGTCGGAAGGGTAGACCAATCTGCAGGCGGGAAAACTTTAAATTAGAAGTCGGAAAGATAATGACATCGGAAGCCAATTTCTTCACCCAGCCGCAACGCCGGGAAAGGAAAAGACTATGGACAAGAGACCTGCATCGACGACGGAGCGCTTTTCACTTCGGGTGGCTAATTGGTTTGGGAGCCGCAACGGCGGAAGCGAAAAGGTTATAAACATGCGACTAGAGGGCTGACATGCATCAACGAGCGGAGCGCTTTACACATCAGGCGCTTAGTTGCTTTGGGAGCAACAACGACGAACGAGAAATGGACAACAATCGCTGATTAAACATAGTATGACGCCCAATCAATAAAAACATTAAGTGTTCAAAAAGCTTTAAAAACCAGCAAAGGTTAAAACCTGTTTTTCTTCTGAAACAACGGCCTCAAAGAACAAATGATCTGATTTATCCTTGTCTAGCAAACCAAACTCACATCCGCAACCCATCATGAAATTCAAACACGGCAACTTTTGAAACAGGCTGACAATCAATCTTCAAAATCATTCGAAAATAAATCATGCCCGAAAGGTTCATGGACTCAAGCGATTAAAAACAATGCTAAATCATGACGAGGGGACCAAAATTTAAGAAATTTGGGGAGAACGGTTGCAGCCGCAACAATTGGCGATTACCTGGTGAACCTAGATCTCTACGCGATTATTCTTTGAGTGACAGACTGTTAACAACAACTGCATCTATTGAATTCTTCCAGCTATTTGGATTTCTCAAATGACATAAGTGTGTACCTTTAATCATTGATGATAGTCCAATTTAGGAGAGTGGAAACCAAGATTTTCAAGTCCAGATAACTCTGTTGAGGCCAAAAGATGAGTTTCATTATTACTTTTGTCTTCAGGTAGCTGACAGCTCGGACACCACAAGATTGTAGCATATGGTAAAAAAGAATATTCATTTGTTCCACATTCCCATGCCATTTTAGCACTTTTTTTTGTGCTTTTAGACTTTAGTCCTTTTCATATGAGTCCTCCTGCATGACTTTCTTTCTGAATTTTAATTCAGGCTCCTCTATCCCAAGTGTCCTTTTGTGTGAGCGGTGTACTTCATGTTTCAGCTCACGGACGGAGAGGAACTTTCGGTAATTTAGTACTTATGATTCAGAATTTGCTTTGATGTATATTGCCTTCATAGGAGTTTTTTGACTCTTATTTGCCTCTTGGAATTCGTTTCTTGGCATGGGATCATTTATATTTAATATACCGTTCACCTTGCTCCTTTCCATGAGTTTTTTGGTGTCGCCCCTTAGAACATTTTAAGTGAGACGTGGATGGAGTCTCAACATAGTATTCCAGACTCTTTGAATCCAGTTTATTTCACAGGGGTTAAGCAGGACTTCAATGAACACAGAGCTATTCGAGAAAACTTCTGAACTGGAAGAATTTATTTTAGACAAACAACAACACACGGTCTGATACCCAAAATGTTTATCATTCCCAAAAATTTTGATGTTCCCGACGCAACCGTGGGTTCTCTCCCTTTATTGAAATCAATAAAACTTAAACTAAACAAATTGAAAAACATGACTCAGAAGACAGCCAAATAGATTGTTTATATACAAGACAGAAGAACTCAAGGAAACTTAGGAAAAATAAGGCTTGAGAACCAAACCATTTACTGGTAAGTTCTCTTCCCACCCCTATAGATCTTGCAACTTATAAGTAGAAGGGCCAAGCTTTGCTGCAATCTAAAAAGGGCCTACCCACAACTGCTGGAATTTAGTATGCTTTCCTTTCTCATCATGGGGGTGGCACCACTTGAGAACTAAGTCTCCCACTTCAAAGTCTTTTATTCCAGCTTTATGTTTGTCGAACCATCTCTTTATTAACTCCTGTTGTTTCTTAAAGCGTTCTCTGGATTTTGATCTAGCCTCTTCTTCTTTCAGAAGATTGCATATCCTCATCTACAAAACTTCATTCTCCAACCCTCTAGACTCTTGAGCTATTATGGAATATGGTAGCATGATATTGGGGGGAAGAATGGCTTCTTTACCATACACAAGCGTATACAGTGACACTCCTATCGCAGACTTGGGATTGACTCTATCGGCCCAAAGGGCGTTTGGTAGCACTGAGTGCCAGCTCCTTTGGTTTTCTATCACAGTCTTCTTTAAAATTCTAATAAGATTTTTGTTAGTGGATTCAGCCAGGCCATTTCCTTGTGGATAGTAATTAGCAGAATAATGCAATTTTATCCCATTATCATGAGCAAAAGTAGTTAATTTAATTGATGAAAAGTACGTAGCATTATAAAAAACTAACGAAACTGGAACTCCAAACCTGGTCATGATGTGGTCCCACGGGAAACTGATGACCTCGTCTTGATTTATTTTGCGCAGCGGGACTGCTTCGACCCAGTGAGTGAAATAATCAGTTGCGGTCAGAATGTACTTGTGTTTTAGGGAGGAATTTGGTTTTATTTCTCCAATAATATCCAACCCCCATTGCTCGAATGGCTTCGTGATCATCACAGGATTTAGGGGTGCTACTGCTTTAGGTTGTCTCACTACACCTTTGGCAAATATCACACTTCTTGACATGTGCGTGTGCATCTTGGAAGAGCGTAGGCCAATAGTATCCAGCTTTGAGGATTTTGTGGGCTGTAGTATCTCCTGAAAAATGTCCCCCAGCAGGACCGTCGTGCAAATATGTCATTACATTCTTTGCGTCTTCTTTCTCTAAGCATATAAGAAGGACTCCATCGTAATTCTTTCTGAATAATACTCCTTCAACAATTTGATAGGAGGCTGATTTGAGACGTAGCGCTCTTCTTTGCTTAGAATTCCAATGTTCTGGCAGCAATCATGTCTGCAAATAATGCACTAGGTCTCTATACCAAGACTCGCGAGCTGTAAACAAAGGACATACCTCCATTAAATGTAATTCGAGTTCATCCTCCTAGGCGTGTTCTTCATTGTTCCCATTTTCAGTCATCAGTTTGCATAACCCTTGTCCTTTAACTACAGAGGCTGGCTTGAATTCAAGGTCATACTCTTGAATAGCTGTTACCCAGTTGCCCCTTCTTTCTCCTAACTCCTTCTGTACAAGAAGGGACCTCACAGCTGAATAGGGGATGATCACCCTGGTTCGATTTTTTAAAATATAAGGCCTGAATTGCTTCACTTCTTTGAATACTGCGTAAGCTTGTTTATCAATGGCTGGGTAATTTAATTTGGCCCCTTGTAGACCAGTGCTCATGAAAGATATTGGGAATTCATCCCCCCTTTCTTCCTTTTGCGTAAGCACAACTACTAGCGAATCATCAGATGCAAAGGTATACTGAATAAAGTCTTTATCGAAATCTGGGCTTTTCAGGGAGGGTGCATGTGCAACAACGGTTTTAATTTTTCTGAATGCATTCTTCTTAATCTTAGTCCACTTAAATTGTGCATTTTGTTTCACCATCTGCTGCAGCAGCTTGACGATCTGAGCGAAATCAGGCACAAATCTTCGCACGAAGTTTATAGTTCCCATAAATGATTGCATCCCCTTTTTATTATGGGGCAAGGGAATTTGTTCAATGCACTTAATTCTTTCTGGATCTATAGAGATTCCTTTCTTTGAAACTATGCGACCCAGTAACTTGCCCTCCGTGACAGCAAACACACACTTCTTGGGATTGAGTGAGATGCCATACTTCCGACAGTGTTCAAAAATCTGCCTTAAGTGAAACACCTGTTCTTCTCTTCTCTTTGAGAATATCGTAATATCATCAAGGTACACTACAACACTATGACCAATCAATCCGCGAAAATCTATGTCCATAGCTCTCTGAAACGTTGCCCCAACATTTATAAGCCCAAAGGGCATTCTTCTGTAGGAAAAGGTTCCCCATTTGGTTCTGAAGGTTGTCTTCAATCTATCTTCTTCGGCTACTAACACTTGATTGTAGCCAGAGAAACCATCTAATAACGAAAACAGTTTAGAACCTAAGAACATTTGTAGCAATTTCTCCATGGGTGGCACATGATAGTTATCTTTATCTGAAGCTTGGTTTAAATTTCTGAAATCCACGCATAATCTGATTTCTCCAGATTTTTTTCTCACTAGTACTCGATTTGAAACCCATTCAGAGTGTATGATCTTAAAAATGATTCTAGCATCCAATAATTTCTTCACTTCACTCTGAATCAGGGGTTCCAATTTTGGATGCATTTTTCTTAAAGGTTGCTGATATGACTTGACACCAGCTTTGATGGGGACAACATGCTTGATGATGCTGGTGTCGTATGTTTTCAAATCTTCGTATGTCCATGCCAAAACATCTTTATATTGTTTAAACAAACTGAGGAACTTATCTTTTTTTGCTGGTGAACAACAATTACCAAGATTCATGAATTTGGGATTCGTCTCAGTCCCTAAATTTATTAGCTTGAACTGTAGCGATGAGCTGTGAGTCTTCACGTTGGCTGGTCTTCTGAAATTTTCATTTAAATCGAACATTCTTTCTAACGTTCTGACTCCTTTACGGATGAAATTATCATACTTCAGCTCGGCCTGATGTTCTTCATCATCTATAATTGCTCCTTTAAATACGTCGTCATTTCTTAAAAATTCTCTAATCTGCTGGTCATCATCAAACACTCGTAGTTTGGTGATCATATCAGGTATTGAGGGCCTGAAAAGCAATTCAACAGAGCATCGATTATTATTAGGTACCAGCCTAGCGGCTGATGTGGCCAACAGGTCAGCTGCTGCATTTTTAAGTCTTGGAATTGATATAATATTAAATGCATCAAAACATTTGAGTAGGTCCCATACCTCATTTTGATAAGCCTTTAAGTGAGGAGATACACAATGAATTTGATTCCGGATTTGTTTTACAATTATTTCAGAATCTCCAAAAACTTTTAGATTACTTACCTTTAATTTGATTGCCTTCCTTAAGCCCTGCACCAGCGCTTCATACTCAGCTATATTATTCGTACATTCAAACTCTAATCTACATGAAAGAAAATGTTTATTCTTCTGGGGGTCAATCAGGACACAGCCATCCCCTAACCCTTCTAGCGTCTTAGAGCCATCAAAAAACAAAGTCGAGC
This sequence comes from Pseudotsuga menziesii, assembly GCA_001517045.1. Taxonomy (NCBI): domain Eukaryota; kingdom Viridiplantae; phylum Streptophyta; class Pinopsida; order Pinales; family Pinaceae; genus Pseudotsuga; species Pseudotsuga menziesii. The sequence goes on along the minus strand of LPNX010260195.1, from coordinate 114,946 downwards.
AATCACTAACTACTCAATGTGAATCTATTCTTACTGCTAAGTCTACTATTTTACAGTCGATTTCATCAGCCTATGAAAATCGAAGGAGATCAAGCTAGGCGTCTGACGTGTTGCTGGCTTCTTCTGCTTGGTAATTACCTGGTTCCAACTCAATAAAATAATTTCCCAACACAGAATCCACTGGTTCATTCTTTTCCTCCAGTCGAGTAACATTGTACTTCATGTGAGGCTCCCTCAAAATATTAATTTGATTCGGACTTCCTTTGTACAACAACCACAAATGTGACCAATCAAAAGCAAAATATCCATTTAGTTTGGTCGACCAATCTCTGCTCAACACAAGACCGTAAGCATCTGGTATATCGGCCACCACGATATTAATGACTTGGCACACTTTATCATTTGACGACAGGAGGATCAGGACATCCTCCATCTCACCCATTACCTTCACATCCGTCCTTTCCAACTGGACAACTCTCCAAGTGGATGGCTTAGGCTTCCCGTTTATCCTTTTACAGACTGATATTGGCATGACATTGACCGATGCCCCTGAGTCTACGGGGCAATTATGTACATTCTGATTAAAAATTTCAAAAGTAAGGAGGAAAGGTGGATGTTTGCTCTTAGACTTACCTCCAATGCTGGATTCTTCGATTTCTTCTTCCTCTTTAGGCTGATTGTCAGTGGGAAGCCTCTCATCCAATGCTTCAAGTGCTTTCAATAGTCTTTCTTTTTGCTGCGGCACTTTACACATTTCGAATAGTGAAACATTCGCCCTTACCTTCTTTATATATTCCACAATGTCATAATCCATCTGCGGTTCAATGGGGTGCGGTTTATTAGCATTCACCCTTTCTTCATTGGGCTTGGCCAGTGCATCATTCTACCTAGGATCTTGACTGGCAATAGTGAATTCAGGAATCTTATCAGCTGCAGAATTATTTTGAAATTTCTTAACATTTTTTTGCAGCCTTTTGATCTTTGGGAGTATGAAACTGTCTGCTGTAATTGACCCTTGGCTCCTTGTTGTTACGTTGGTCTCCAAGACGTCCTTGTAACCCCAATTTTTTTCTTCTTCAGCGTCAAATAACGAAACAGAATTCCACAGAACCATGGTTTCCTCCTCTTGTTCCTTCGTTGCAGTGGTACTATCTTTTCTTTCTTCATCTCCATATTCAGTTAATCTAGAATCTAACAGCTGATTCATGACCAACGTCATTGAATTTATCCATTGCGGACAATTCTTTACAGAGTGGGGTTGTTGGTGGAAAGTGCAAAAATTTTCCATCCCTACCTCTATTAAATTCACTGGATGCTAAATTGTGCGGAGGAGGTTGGGACTGATTGTTGTCCTCTCTTTTCTTGTAATAGGTCCTGTAGAACTTTTGAGTTTCCTTCTCTTTTTCCAAGTCTATGATTTTATTAGAAATCTTCTGCATCATTTTTGCCATACTTTCAAAATCTGGTGATTTCTCTTCCTTAGGCTTAGTAAACAATAAGGCTTTCCTTCCCCCACCTTTCTCTCATGACTGTTTAGGATAATATTTGATACTTTCTCTTTCAGCCTCCACTACTTCCGCTTCTTCATAGGTTTCCGTCAAAGTAGGCTTGACCCTACTTTTGGCAAACATGGCCAACTCAGGGCCTAAAGCTGAGGTATAATATTCAATCAGGACCTTGTCTGAAGGTTTGTCAGCTTCAGAAAAATTCTTGAGGTATGCTGCAAATATTTGAGTAAAATTGTGCACCTTCTCCTTTCTCTCTTTCTTCAATGCGCACAGTCCTTTCATGAGGGCTGCATCAGTCTTTTGAGTCGCATATTTACTTCTGAAAATTCTCTCGAAGGTATTCCAATCAGGGATAGAGTTAGTGGGAAACCCAAAATACCATGATGTTGTAGCTTCTTTAAGGGTATGCGGGAATAGTCTACAAACTACATCTTCATACTCCCCAGCCCTTAACCCTTCTATTGCCAAGTAAAAACTTTGCAGGTGGTCATCTACTAGTATCTTCTCACTTGGGTCTAATTTGGGCAGCATATTTTCAAAGGATTGAGGTAAATCATGTAGCGGAGGCGTTAGATTTAAAGCTGATCTGGCTCTCCAGGCATGTGGTGGATTAGGTGGGTTGGGTGGTTGATTGGCATTAACGCCTACCATGAGTCTGGGTGGAGAGTGGGAAGGTGAACGAACAGGAGTGTGAGAAAGAGAACTGTGAGGAGTATCCGGGCCTTCTTGATTCACAGGCAGTACAACTTCCTGTAAGGCGGTTTCTACTAGCTCCTCCCAATCACCAACAAGCACTGAGTCTTCCAATATAGGGCGATCTTTCCTTTTATATTATCTTATGGGAAATTCAGGGATGATCGGAAAACCTCCAATCTTCTTCACGTAGGCCCTAGTGTGTCTTCTCAAATTATCAACAACTTCGTTGTTGATAGAAAACAGGTGTTCTCTACTCCTTTCTTCTGGAATTGGATTATGAAGTCCACTTCTTTTAGAACGGTTACCGGTGGAAAAGTCTCAGGAAAACGGGTTTCCTCGACCAGCCATGCACTGGCGGCCCTCCTTTTAGCGCCAGAAACTATTGAGGCCTGGAAATTCGCAGGAAACAATAGCAAGGGATTCTCCCCAGTCAACGTTCCCAACTAGCCCATGACTATTTGATATAGGGAATCTGTTCGGTTTGCGATCCGGCTACCGTAGGTCAAGTAACAAAAACAAAGGTTTTACCGGTTGCGGCCCGGTCCACCGTGTATTTTTTTATTTTTTACTTAATATATGAGATGTACATGACTAACTAAATGCAGGGTGATAAGGATGCAGGGAGCGGTCACAACGTGATGCATAGGTTCTTACCTCTCGTCTTAGCACTCACAAGCATCTAAATCACATACAACAAGAAACTAAATACCTAACCTATCCCTAGGGAGAAATATTATCATTCATCGGTGAGTAATGTATTTTGTACATGCATTATGAAAATTCACAGATAGCTGATACTTCTTTCAAGACAAATGAACAATTAAAGATATTAGAACAACCAGATAGCTAATTATTTTATGAACAGCATTTATTACCCACAGTGGAAAACATAATAAATATACTGAAGAACATTCAAACAAGAACATAGGCTCTGGAATTTAGAACGCTCTCACAGTTAATGAAACACAGTCGAAAAATGAAATAGTTCCCATTCAACATCGCTCATTGAATCACATTGATATATTCCACATAGCACTTTCTCCAATAGGAAAAAATTGCAGTTTCTGATTGTAAAATGAAATAGTTCCCCTTATAAGCATTTGTTTACAAGTTTTTCCAGGAAAAAATCCCCTGTAGCTTCTAACTTTCAAATATTTAAACAAACAATAGATCATTTGGGCAGCCCCCAAACATGTGACTTTTCAGTCCCTCGAACTTTTCAGATCCTTCTTTTCTATCTTTTCTGCGCACACCCATGATCGGGTGAGTAACTGACGGACCTTTTAGGTCTGCATCCCTGTCGCTATTCATTTTGTCTTTTACTTTTCCCACGCCCCTTGAGATCCTTTCTCCTATATGTATCTTCACGCCGCGGCAATATGAGCAGTCTTTTGGATCTTCCTGTAGTTAATCAGCATGCATCATTCATTGGGATTGTATTCTAAAATAAAACCTCAAATTAAATCAACTAAAATGGCTAATCCCCAAGAAAAGGCCAAGTGTACCACTTGTTCAACACCGACACCACTACCTCGTCCACCTACAGGCTCGAAAAACATCACCAAAGACGGAAAACAGGAAACTCATCGGCAGATCAAAATACTAACGTCGAAAGGGTAGACCAATCTGCAAGAAGGAAAACTTTAAATAAGAAGCCAAAAAGATAATGACATCGGAAGCCAATTTCTTCACCCAGCCGCAACGGCGGGAAAGGAAAAGACTACGGACAAGCGACCTACATCGATGGCGGAGTGCTTTTCACTTTGGGTGGCTAATTGGTTTTGGAGCTGCAACGGTGGAAGCGAAAAGGTTATAAACATGCGACTAGAGGGCCGACACACATCAACGAGCGGAGTGCTTTACACATCGGGCGCTTAGTTGCTTTGGGAGCCGCAACGGCAGGCGAGAAATGGACAACAGTCGCCGATTAAACATAGTATGGCGCCCAATCAATAAAAACATTAAGTGTTCAAAAAGCTTTAAAAATCAGAAAAGGTTAAAACTCGTTTTACTTCCGAAACAACGGCCTCAAAGAACAAAAGATCTGATTTATCCTTGGCTAGCAAACCAAACTCACATCCACGACCCATCACGAAATTCAAACACGGCAACTTTTGAAACAGGCTAACAATCAATCTTCAAAATCATTCGAAAATAAAGCATGCCCAAAAGGTTCATGGACTCAAGTGATTAAAAACAACGCTAAATCATGAGGAGGGGACCAAAATTTAAGAAATTTGGGGAGAACAGTTGCAGCCGCAACAAGGGAAAATCCTCAAAGGTGCTCTGTTTGAAGGGAGCAAAGGCGTTGTCGCTATGTTCCCCTAGGGGGAAGAGCATCGATGACAAGAGCACACCAAAAACTCAAAAACCAATAATAATTTGCAATTTATTTCCTTGTTGTGGAGTCTAGCATGCATCTAATGGGTATTCCATTTTTTTTTGGTAGGAAATCAACTCTCAAAATGGTGATATGGAAAGAGAGAGAACACGAGCTTGATGACCTTCAGGATGCTAATGATCCAATGACTGTGAGGGACCTCTGAGAATGTGGACTCCTAAAGTACTTCACGGTCCATGGGATGAGAGCATATGTGTGACTACTAGAGTATCTGATCTGCATGTGGGACCCAGACCAACACTTCTAGGTTGGGACCCATAAACTGACTATAGATGTCGAGGACATCTATTTCCTTACTGGATTGTCTCGGAGGTAGAGTCCAGTGGTGCTTACAGGTTTGATGGGTGGTGGGATGTCTGTGGATGATCTCGTCGCTGAGTACTGCATGGTGGGGACTAGATCCCAGGGAGGGAAGATCCCCATCAAACAAACAGTAAATCGTCCATTGCAGACCATGTCTTTTAGGATCGAGAAGGTGGTGGGAAATATATCTGCACATCATACCACATGCAATCACATGTTGTATGCAGTGGATTGCATGGCTCCCGCTATTTTAAACTGGAGCGAGGGGCTACTAGTCAGTCTCAAATACAAATTGACAAAGTGTCGGAGGGGAGAGCTTAAGCATTTTGGCTATAGAGCTGTGTCGGTATCATATTTCCTAGAGCAGGTGCCACTAATGAGACCACAGGTTCCCTTGAGTAGAATATATGTTGAGGGACCCTGGATGTCTAGATAGGCAGAGGCAATGACACGCCATGGTGGTGGTGGAGGCCCTAGGGTTTCATATGGGGTGGTCTTATTTCATTGTTTAAGAGGCCAATTACTAATGGTGGAAGACTATGCATATGTCGGAGCAGACTTCAGGGGTGACACTAACCATCCACTACTTGATGGAGACCAGTGGGATGACCAAGGTAAGAATATGTTTTTTGTTTGATCTTATATTCAATTTTATTATTATTATTTTGGATGAGATTGAGACATACAAAACTGCTTGTGAAAATATAGGACCTTCCCATCCAGCAGGATCCTCACTTATAGAGAGGCGAGGAGTAGTGAGAGACATGGTCCTTAGAAATGTGAAGGTCGACGAGAACCTTTAGTGGTTGACTGTGGGCATATCTGACATCTCGATCGATGATCTTCCCACACGCTACCAATTCCACAATGCAGGGGTATCTGGGCATTTCGGGAGGTTACTCTGCCGAGTGGCCCATGTTGTGATGTGCTACCATACGCACGAGGATTATCCCATAGTTGATCCCTCGTTTTTTTTATCTTATGTATACTAAAATATTCAAAGATTCAGTTTTTTCCCTATTTATACGTACTAGAAACTTTGATGGTTCTAGACTTTGGGTGACTTGAAGTCCTATGGCATCAGTTTTGTATCTCAACACCATTTTATATATATATAAACTCTTTTTATTTACATATGTGTTTGCAATGTGTTATGTGAATGAATGTATACTTATGTACTTATGTGATTTAATGAATGAAATCAATATTTAAAATGAATTTTAAATATGAGAAAGATACCAATTAGAGACAAAATTTTCCAATGAATCCGCTATAGAATTCAAGTGTCTTGGAATATGCTAGTAAGAAACTTGTTCAAAAGACCTTTCCAACAACCGAACTCTTCAAAACGTATGAATAAGTAAGGGATTTCAGACAGTGTAGACTTGGTTTAATTGATGTACAACTAATTCTGAATCCAGGTAAACCCTAATCTAACTCGCATCGTTAGCTAGAGATTTAGCCAAAAAAGCAATCACTGCATGATACTCTGCAAGATTGTTTATTGTGGGACCCAAGCAATTTCCTTCTGAACTCACCAAATCACCAGTAGGAGAGTACAGTACCCAAGATTTCAATGCAATATTCAAGGTGTATCGATTAGCACCATCCATGAAACCAACATAGGTGTCCATCCGTTCATTTCAAATATAACACTACATAAGTAGGTTTTTGAAAGACACATCCCACATTAACACTAAACCCATACTTCAAAATACACACAACACTCTATAAACACTATATACAAAAAACCTATGCTAGATGTCCTAGGCATAGTATTTTTCAAAGGGACCAAGTGCTAAGACGGGATGTAACAGAGCAAGATGGGTGCGCTTCTTTGATGTGAAAAGCTAGCAGGGTGGGCATTTTTTGTCGTCCTCCATGCAATATTTGAAGATCGAGGGCCAAAAGTACTCGGTGCGTAATATTTAATGCGCAGTACCCATCCTAGAAAGATTACCTCCCCAAGCTCCAGAGTGACAAACATTCAATACCACTTCATCCTCATCATGATTTAAGCAACACCGCAAAATTGCATCAATGCCACGATGATACAATGTATCATTAATGATAAGGTAGTACTTAGAGTGATGATCAATACGACGACATTCATCTTGGGTTTCATTGGGTTGAAAATACTGTTTCTGGAGATAGAGAATTAAATATCCATACCAGGGGTCAGACATACTAATGAGGAACAAGGATTTATGTGTTGGAACAAACATAAAATAATAAGTAAATAATCAAATAGTTAATAATTAAACATAATTAACTATAAATAAGAATCAAAAGGCATGACCTTTCATACACAATGTGAATGCAATATTTAAGGCGAGCCATCATTGTAATCTATCAATTTATATCTACGGATATGTGGGTTATTTCATAAGTTATGAGTTTATTTAGAGTTAATTGAGAATATCCAACTATGGATATTACATTTGGTAATGAGTCAATGGGCTATGTTTCCTATGTAATACAGGGAAGGCCACATATAATCTCTGCGAAGATGAGAGACTTCTTAGAACTAGATTTCACAAATTCTAACTCAAATTCCTGGAGAATGATAATCTAGCAAGAGTATTTACCCCCAAGCACTTGATGAATCAAGATGTAATACATGGGGTTAGAATTTGCATATACCGTGGTTGTTCAGAGCAAGATGTAGTGATCACAATTTTGGACCACGATGACCGTGGCCAGAGCTGATTTCTCCATATTCGAGTACCGGGTTCTAGAGTCCAAAAGACTCTTACTCAGGTAGTAGATCACATGTTCATGTTTGTACATGTAGTAGATCACATGTACATTACTCATAATTTTAGGTAGTAAGAGAAGTAATAATGGGATTGGTCAGCCCATGGGTCAGATGTACATGACTCATGTTCAGGTAGTAGATCACATGTACATTACTCATAATTTTGAATTTGGGGTTAAGTCATGACATGTGTAAGGAAGAATCTATCCACCCAAGGTCTCCATGAACCTCCAAATGCCCTCATGAAGCAATGCCACTTTATTTTCTCTATATTTATTATTTGTATGACCCAATTGAATGTGTAAATGACAAATTAAGGTTCTCTTGGGTCTCCTATCTCCCTTATTACAATATTTAATGCCTCCTACCCAACCTAGGGAACTAGTAGGTGGGTGGAACATTGCTAACTAGTAGTTTCATTGGAACGGGAACATGGCACATCATTACTAGACATTGGAAATCATGCCATCAATGTTTGGATCCCAAATCCCAATTTTTCTTGATCACTTCAAGATTTTCATAAGTCAGTGTTTATAATTAATCAATGATCACTGATAAGGGCCAATCCCAAACTCATTTGTGTTTTCTTTGCAATTTTCATGTGTATAATTCTTAGCTCAAACATTTAATCTTTTATATGATCCCCATGCATTTATCTAATTTCATTGGGTCCTTAGGAGATAATTGTGGTATTGGACTAGCTCAACATCAACTATAATTCCATCCTAACTTAGTTTTAAAATTTCAAAACATCAATAACTCAACAAAGTGAAGTAGCATACCAATCTTTCAACTTTTCAATAATTCTTTCAAAAGTAAGGTGGGTGTGCACGCACGCACACACACAACTAAAATATGGTGAACCTATACTTCTATTATGACGACAATATATTTACATTACTATTCCAATATCCATGTTTTATGACTCATCTTATGATAGTCTTGAGGTTTCATAAGTCTACTCCACCATAATCTATAATTTCAAGAATGGCAATTTCCATTTATAGATTAACAATAAGATTACCCATGGTACTAATTACTTCATAACACTTCTTTTATAAACATAATAGCTATGATTTCAATAAGTACCAACCCAAATATATGAAAATTTATCATTATAAATAATAATTTTTAAATATTGTTTACCACCAACTTGTGAATTATAAGCATATCAATTCTAAATATCATTCACAACCAAACTTAGAAATCTTTGAAAAAGTGTATACTTCAATTTCATTTTAAACATATACGATAGAAATTTTGGATCATATCCAAATATAGATAATAAACCCTTTTAAATTCATTCTAAAATATATTTAATACAGCCCTTCTCTATAAAACATTTTATAAAATAAAAATGAAATTGATCTTATATATAACATATATAGAATATATTCTTCAATGTCTACGATATGCATTTTGTCTCTAAATATTATAAGATGTATAAATATTACTAGCATACCCCACATAGGGGAAATGAAACACCGAAGAGAACTTTGATATGTCTCAAAAATGACAGAAAGTTGTGTGTAGATAATATAAGTTAATGTAATGAAAGAAAGTCTAGGAAAATAAGTAAAAATAAGTTACATCAAACTTCTAATTGGCTACATAGATGAAAATAAGTTTCTCCAAAAAGCTTGAAAATAAGTTTCTCCAAAATGATTTTGTACATAAATTTTTTAGATTTGAAAACATTCGGTGAATAAGTCAATGTTTTTTCTTCGATCCGTTGAATGCCAATGTGAATAGAGGTATTGAAGTTGAACACTCATCAAAATATTTCAATTAGAGGTCATCAATGAAAACCTACTGTCAAAAGGGAGGAAAATTTCCATTGAGGCATGCAGGCTTCAAGGTACTTGACTTGGTTTCTAAGTCTAATTCCCAGATGACGTGTTTAAGTCCACATGATGATTCCCTCATCATTGACATAAAACATGGAACAAAATATTATGTTGAAGTGATCGAAACAACCATAGGACTAATTCAGATATGACCGACTCGCCGAAAGGTAAGGAAGCTATGGAGGTAGATTGCAGGGGAGGTTCCCCTTGAACATTGAACGACACAACAAATGAATTGGAAGCATTGAATCAACGAGGAAGAAACCAAACGTAATGCAAGGACATGATGATGCATTCATTGAATTGACTCAAAGGAGTTAAATGACTCATGAAAGTGGAACAACTAGAGGACAAGCTGAATACCCAACTGTTTGAAATTGAAAATGCAAACAGGTGCCATGTTCAATGGTGGACTATGAGCTTCCATAAATACAAATGCAATAATTTCCCCATCGTGAAGTATGAGTATCTCTTTTATTTTTAATGAGCTTGAAAGGGTAATAATCGCTCGATGTATCTCATCATGTGATTAGTCCATTCTCATACATTTTATGAACCTAGTAAAGACTCGGGTTCATTCCCAGAAAGAGTCCTTCATCGTTTGATTTTATGAGTTCTATGAAAGTAAAATCAGTCGCCGTTTCATGTTTAGAGAGTCTGAAATGACTAAGAAGACTCCAGGGTGGTCTTTTTTCGTAAATCTAGTTCCCGAGGCCCGAAAAAGTATAGACTAATGCTCATGAGAACTCTTCTAGTTGTGATAAACTAGACTATACCTTTTTCCTAAATGAGTCCAATCGATCTGAAAAAGTGGTAAACTATCATTGACTAGATGATCATTCAGATACTTTTACAAGCATGAAAGCATAAAGCTCGGTTGGCAGTCTTTTTTCATGTTTAGGGAGCCTGAAAAGAGCTTAAAGGTAACTCCATATGTGGTTCTCTTTTTCCATAATCCAATTTTAACAAGTATGAAAAAACAATAAAAATATACTCAATACCTCTTCACTGAGTTTTTAATAAGCACGTTGAAGGTATAAAAAGCGCTCAGTACTTTTTCAACTTGCCCTGGAGCATGAAAAGGATAAAAGAAACTCACTCATAGTCAAACACATCAAAAAATATTCTGAAATCTTATAAAGATGAGGTTAGAACAAGTTCATCATGAAATTTATAGGAAAACACATGGAAAGACCCAAAATATTTAAATATTCCATTAATAAAAATAAAAAAAATAATATATAAAAAGGGTGGAATAGTAAGAAATTCTTACCATTGTGATTGAGTAAAACTTGTGCAAATAGGGTGATCTTGTGACGAAGATTTTGGGAGGTTCAAGCCATCTCCAATCGAACTGTCAGAACCAAGTAGGAGCTAAACCCTATCCCTTCAATTTCATGGTGGATTTTTCTATTGGAGGTCAATTTTTGGTGTTTTTGGGTTTTTTTTTTAAGAGGAAGAGTGTGCATAGGGCAACGCTTTTCTCCCTTTCAGGAGGTACACCAGTGCACACCTCAAAAGAGGGAAGTCCTTGAAGGCGCTTTGTCTAAAGGGAGCAAATGCGTCCTTGCTATGTTCCCCTGGGGGAAGAGCGTCGACGACAAGAGCACACCAAAAACTCAAAAACCAAGAAATAATTTGCAATTTATTTCCTTGTTCCGGAGTCTAGCATGCATCTAATGGGTATTCCATTTGTTTTTGGTAGGAAAGCGACTCTCATAATGGTGATATGGAAAGAGAGATAACACGAGCTTGATGAACTTTAGGATGCTAATGATCCAATTACTATGAGGGACCTTCGATAATGTGGACTCCTAAATTACTTCAGGGTCCATGGGATGAGAGCATATGTGTGACTACTAGAGTATCTGATTCGCATGTGGGACCCAGACCAACAAATCTTCTAGGTTGGTACCCATAAACTGATTATAGATGTCGAGGACATCTATTTCCTGGATGGATTGTCCTGGAGTTAGAGTCCAGTGGTGCTTACAGGTTCGAGGGGCGATGAGATGTCTATGGATGATCTCGTCGATGAGTACTGCATGGTGGGGACCAGATCCTAGGGAGGGAAGATCCCCGTCAAACACATAGTAAACCGTCCATTGCGGACCGTGTCTTTCATGATCAAGAAGGTGGTGGGAAATATATCTGCACATCATACCACATGCTCTCACATGTTGTATGTAGTGGAGTGCATGGCTCCCACTATTTTCAACTGGAGCAAGGGGTTGTTGGTCAGTCTCAAAGACCAACTGACAAAGTGTCGGAGGGGAGAACTTAAGCAGTTTGGCTATAGAGTTGTGCCGGTATCATATTTCCTAGAGAGGGTGGCACTAACGAGACCATAGGTGCCTTTGAGTAGGATAGATGTCGAGGGACCTATTGGCCTGATTTTCTGAATCTAGGCCAATAAGGAAGTTTTGTCCACACACTCAGCTTAAAGCAGCATCCGGTGTGTTTGAATTAACAAAACCTCGCAGGTTGTGGTCATGCTACCAGCTAATTTTTCTCTTAAGGAGAAAAATAAAATCAACAAAATCTAACCTATTCTAATGTAAATAGAATAGGTTAAGGAGAAAAATAAAATCAGCAAAATATAATTAATTTTAACTATCTAAACTACTTAATGGTTGCTTTCTTAAGGAAAGACTTCAATTTTTAAAGAGTTTTCTGAATATAAAGATTTGGAAGAGTACACTAAATTCTACGAATTGATTCAACAGCTGTTAACTGGAATATAAAAATAAAACTTAATCTAAACTATTCTACATGTCCTATCTCAACTGAGAGCATTTCTAAAGACTAGATTAATTATTAATCAATAAAAGATGAACAGAAAGACTAAGCACAATTTAAATAGAAACATTTAAATCATGAATAATAAGTCACTCTATTATATGATAACAGAACTGAAAAACAACTGAAAATAATAGTTATTCTAATTTTCTGAAATTAATTAATAATTAATTATCAACATAGCTATTTGAACTTAAAGATAATGTCTACTATAAAATCACTGTCAAAACACAAATGATATTTTTAACAGACAGAAGAGTATATCATTATAGCATAAGTTTATAGTAAAAATACTAATAAACACAAACATAACGATATATTTGTTCAAAATGCGATATCGAACTGATAAAGTGCTAATTGTAATCAAACGCACATATATCAAAGCATAATGTGTTAATATTAAGAGAGAAGATAAGATGCTGAGAAATATATATAATATATTCAAAACAAAAATACCAGTAATGGTATCAGTCTATAAATGTCCAGTTGTATTCAAATCCAGAGTTTCAACATCAGGAATGAAATAACACTAGCAACAAAATATACTTCCAGTATTCTTTCCTCAAACACTCCATCCTGGGACTCAGCGTTTCCATTTCTCCAGCAGAGAAGTGCAATAGAGTCTTCAAAAATCAAAGTTGTCTTCAGCTCCATCGATTCCGTCTCTCTTTGGCGGCAGTAGCGTCTCTCCTCTATCTCAGATATCAAAGTCTACCCAATAGAAATAGAATTTCAGAGAATAAAACTTCTCTCTACTCTATAGAGACCCGATCCCCCCTTTTGCAAAAAGAAATTTGATTTTTAAATCAACCAATTCCCAACAGAAACTCAGCTAAATTTCGTAGTTGGCCGCACTTATGAAAAACGTGTCCAGAGCACCCCGAAAATCTCCCAAACCGTTCACTTTTTTAGAAAATTCTTCACGTGTCTGGTAAATGGGGATCTTCTAGAAAACACCCATGTCCCATAATTTTAATTTTCGCCTTAGTTTGCCCGTAGTTCACTGCAGAAAATCACCTCCTCAATAATGATGGGAATCTGTTTCAGTTCTTTCCTTGACCTGCACATTAAAATATACATATATATTAAACATAATCTACACAGGAAAAACTCGACTAAAACAGAAAGATAAATGGTAAGATAACAAGAATCTTCTCCCTTAATCAGGTGCCACTTTCTCGCCAGATTTTGCTCCTAGATGTTCTATTTATGGTATCACTCCCCTTTACTGCAGCGAACCCCTGAGGTATTAAAGAATCAGTTTGCATTTTATCTTGTAGGAAACCATGCGTACAATTCCAAACAAGCTTTAACTTCAAGGTAAAATAATAATATAATGTAAGTGTATGAACCTACATCAAAATCCAATTGTATGTTAGTGATTCACATAAAAAGAAGCGAGCCTGTGTTAAAACAATATGATAAAAAGGATACAGTAAAAAAAATCTCCCTCTCGCTTGCTGTGATGAGATTTTATTTGTGAAACATTTACCACATAATCGGATCATGGCATCGTGAATATATTTCGGTCCATTAGTGGTCAACGAAAATATTTCCATTAATGAACACCCAAAACTATCATGATTAGGTGGAGAAGCAATTTTGACGGGTGTCCGCCATTTGAAATTCCAACTCTGATGGCACCTCTTTCGCATTTGCGATTTGATGGCATCTCGTGATTTCTCCATACTTGGCAACGCGATATTGCTCATGATCTTTCGTACTTGCTGGCAAGTTCACCTTCCTTACAACATTCCTTTTTAACCGTGTCAAAAAGAACGGATACAAAACAGTTTAAAAATGGAAAATGTGCTTATGCGCTCATCACGGTTCAAGGATCTCAAAGTAACAATAGTTTGGTGTACAATTGATTAATTCAATGGTATCCTGGCAATCCGGTGGAGATCCAAACTAACGTTAACATCATAAGAAAAATGTAACAATTGTAAAAGCCAAATCTAACAACAACATATTTTTTTTTTACTAAATCACACAAAACAAAACATTTGGATGGCGATAAATAAATTTGTATAATCTCATGTTCATGTGCCATACTTTCTTCTCGTAGAAATTTTATTTGTGCAGTTATTAAAAGGGTGAAAGTCAAATGACAAATTCCCAAACCAACATATCTCATTATTATCAAACCAAATCGTTTTGTAAAGGAAGGAAAGGACAACTTTTTAAATGCATGTGTTTTTAACATAAGCCAAAACAATCAAATGTTTTTTTTATGATTTCATGTAAGTGGCCTTTTTATTGCCAATTTCAAATATGAACTAAATTTCCAATGTCAACCGTTCCAGTTTAGTATCTGACAATTTTTTTTTGGGTTTATCAAAACTTTTATTTAAAAGTTTTGTTAATTATATTTTATGCATAGTGATAAAGTTATATAATTAATGCGATATTTTTTCTTAAATGTCTTTTTCTCAAAGAGTTTATCAAATTCTTTGTGATAGTATTTTATTTATTTTAATATTGATGTAATTATATATATTTCAAATAAATATAAAATTACATACAAAGAAATAAAGTCATACTATGCATGGAATTTTGAATGAATGTTTAAGTTATTAAAAATCATTTTTGGTTTGGCATGTTGGAATAAATAATATTACTCACAAATTGAAATGAGATTTCAAAATTATAAAATAACTCAAAAGCTTTATTAAAAGTAATTGAGGTATTTTCAAAATTTAATAATAATTATCAAATTTGTAACTAATTGAATTATGGTAACGCCAAAATAAAAGATTAATAAAAATTGATGTCTTGCTCACCTAAACATGGCAAGCTTACCTCAAACCTTCTATATACCAAACTTTTGGAGATGAGTTGAAATATTTGATAGGAAATGTTTGATGTGCCAATGCTTGAAAGATAAACAATTAGGTGTGACATTTGAAACATCAGATTAATTCAATTCAAAATAACTGACACATGTGAGTGACTCAACTAAGTCCAAATGAGAGCAAATACGTGTTATGAATCAACTAAAGAGCCAAGAAAGTGAAACGACAAAGGTGATCCAAATCGTGAAATCTCAAGAAATTGAAACCAAGCCAAAGAACAAGTAATACGAAGAATGAAGGATTGAAGAAATAAAGCCATAAAAAATCACTTTCCAAATCAACCAAGATGAAAGAAAAATAAACTCAAAGCTAAATATTTACAAAATTCTAATGGGGGTCCTTTGACTTTTTGTAAAATCAAGGGGAGTTGTTGGGGTGCCAACAAATGGCAACATGCTCGGCGAACCAGTTATCTCTGTATGTTTTAGCTAAAGGTTATAAATATAGGAAAACATAACCAAGGTTTTCTCAAAATATCAAAATTTCGCACCACATGAAATTCTCACATCACTAGCCTATATAGTAAAGTTTAAACTTAAAGTGCTGTCACAATAAAATGAATTATCGCAACTATTATTCAGAGACTTCGTAAAGATGAATGAGTTTGAAATATATGCATAGCAAATAAACCTTATCAAGAATGATTTCTCAACAGTTAAGGATAATCGAACAACACTAGCATAAAGATATGACCTCCATATCTTAAGAAGATATCTGGATAAGTTCCCCATCCATTAAATATAAATAACTGAAAGATTTTTTTTTCTCTTTTTTCTTTTATTTTTATTTTTATATATCTTTGATTCAAGGCTACTATCCTGGCTTGGTAACCAGCTATTGATAGCATCATTCACGAGAACTACCAAAGATAAACAAGCCAGCTCGTGATGAGACCTCCTGTCCCTTGATCTTATGACCAAGAGCCATCACCCTGGTGATCAGAAATGATGTTATCCCTGACAAGACTGATGATCATGATTAGGTCGACTCGTAATGAGACCTCCTATTCTTCAATCAAAGTTTAGTTTAGTTTTAATTTTTTTTCTAATGGATGAGAAACAAATCCAGATAATACCCCTATAATAACATGGAAGGCCTACAGATGACTAATGCCATTGATTTATAAAGATTCTGAGAGAAAAGTTTCCCAACAAGTTAACTTGCCTAGCTAATTATATCATTCTTAAAATAAAGTCTAAGAATAATAATCGTGAGTTCAACTGACTGATTAGCTAAGTTCATAAGAAATATTTCAAGGCTAGGAATGATTCAGTCACAATAAGAACATTTGATATGGAAATGGCAAGAAACTCCTTACAATGGTTTCCCTTAAAGATATTAGGTTGATTAGTAGAGAAACATATTAACATCCAGCAGTGTGCCATCAAAGTATTATTTATCTACAATGCTCCCTTAAAAACAAAGAAGAAAATCAAAAAGCTGAAGAATATTAAATTCACTACTGCAACCAATCAACCAAACAAATTTTAAGACAAAATCACTAATTGAACCAAAACACTCAAAAAGATAGAATCCGATCTAATCCAAAATTCAACCAAAAGGTATGTATTGAAATCCAAAAGAAAAATTAAAAATTTATCGAAACTTTAACTGAGAGTTGAATATGGTTAATAAACTCGAAAAACAAAATTCAAGATATGATTACTTTCTAGATGATGAGGTATACAAAATAACGTAAAAATCATAAAATTATGACATACGTAAGAGATAACGACAAATCTCCTAATATTAAAATTGACCAGAATATAAAGATTTAAAGTTTAAATAAATGTCAATATAAAATATAAAATAGGAGACACAAATATGTATGTCAAAATGGTGATTTTCACAAAAAGTATCATAAACTTATTATTGATGTAAAGTTTCGAAAATATTTGAGTATTGCAGAATCATTCAATTATTAAAATATTTCTTTATTCTTTCAGGACTCATTTAATTAATCAATGAGAAGATTGAGTTAGTTGAATTCTTTTATTTACAAAAGGAAAAAATGAAAAGTTTAAGTTGTACAGTTTTGTAAGAATAATTACAAAGTGAGCAAGATGTAATGATTACAACTCTTTATTTTGAAAAACAAAAATAAAAGAAAAACCTAAAAGAAAATGGTCATAACAAAATCTTCTAAATCAAAGATAATCAAAAGAAATAAAGAAGACTTGTAAGAAACCAACTATTTCAAAAAGCAAGATATCAACTCAAAAATCTAGTCAATATGTACAAGGTTGAGGTGATAAGAAATACAACCATCTAAGTCTCAAAAGTGAAAACGAAAAGCAATCAAGTGAAACCAAACTCAATATTAATTTCCTTTGATGATTAAATTAATCTGTGCAAATCATTATTAATTTCATGTCACAACTTCACTGAGCATCATAATCGAATGAAAGAAAATTTTAAAATCGAAGATCAACATGTAATAATATGTTACACATATTTAATTGATCTGAAATTATAAAACAATTTTCCATACCCTCAATTATATTTATCTTAATTTGTGGTTTATCAAAATAAGACTTTTCCTTAAATTATAAATATGGCAAATATTCATAGGAAATCCTAAGTTATTAATTTTGAAAAATGATTGATTACAAAAATTTAGAGAAATATTCATCAGAACAATATTTATGAGCAAAATCAGGAATTGGCATGAATAATTTAGAAATTTCAAGAAATTGATTTAGCAAACTCGTTTTAAGAGAAAATCAAAATTTGAATGATAAAAGAAAAAAAAATTTAAATAAATTGATGAATGTCACTGTAATAATTTAAATATAATCTAAAAGTGTATAATTAATGACATCATCCCACAATTGTGTAAAATAACCTAATCATAGATTTATTATTACTGAATTATTGTAAATTTATGATTTCTCACAATTAATACCAAAATGCAATACTTAAAAAAAAAATAAAGATAAATAACAAGTATACAAATTTTGAAATGGAAATAAGATAAAGAATTCACTTCCCTTATGTAAGGCCATACTCGTATTCATGCATTCTCGATTGTATCACTTGCTTCAAAACGCTTTCTAACTTGTCAATCCAACCAAGTGTACCTAACCAAAAATTAAGTAGAGATCAATCTATCCTTAGCAGAAAACTATTGAGCTGATTAATAAATATATACATTCTTATATTTACTACTATGTTTAAAATCAAAACTAAAAACTAAGAAGTAAAGAAAAAGAAAAGAAACTACTGTATCTTATTCCTAATCAAATATTCAATCATAATCAGGTAAAGTCAAAAAGCCAATGAATCCATTGAAGCATTTGTAATCCTGCAAAATAAAACATATTGAATATTAATAATATGAATTGAAATGCTTTATACTGAAAAATAGAAAGTATTAAATAAGAACTTATATTTACAAAAGGAAGAGGAAGATGACATGAAAATCTTTTAAATTATGACTCTTCCAACCATGCATAAACTGGATCATAAAAAGAAGATTGGAGGAGATCCAAAACTTGTGAAGATTCAATGGAATGTGTGATAGCAAGTTCATCAGGATAGTAATAAAAAAGTGGCATGTCAAGATTATGATCGAAGGATCCAGGAAAAGTTGAAGTAGAGGATATGTTTTGTAAGGAAGTATCATCATCATAAATTTGAAAATCAAATTTTGACATTACCTTAGAGTAAGCACTTTCCCTTTGAAATTCATGAGATCTTGATGATTCAATTAATTTACAATTGAAAAGATTAGTATCGTCAAAATCTAAAACATTATAAGAAATGATTTTATATTCTAACTTAACCTCTTCAATATTATCATATGCATGAGATTCATGAGCGATATTTATAAACTTATTTTTCTCATCAATATCGTGAATAGAAAGATTTTCCTCATTCTTATACAACAAATCACTTTGCATAGGAACTGACCATAGTGTTTGTATATTAGTATCTAGACATGAACTATAATCAGTAAATAGATCCGGATATAAAGCATGATAACTTTCCATATGTTGAAAATTAAATGTTCCTGTTTGCAAAGGACGATCTTGATTAACTGATTCAAGAGGAAAATCATTATCCATATTTTGATTTGCTGATATATTTTGTGAAGGAATGAGATAATTTTGTTCAATTTGAGAAGAAGAAAATGCAAAATCATGATTTATGCAACAATCATTCAAAGATTTGGTTTTAGGTCCTAAAATCATCGATTCCTTTTCGACTACAATTGTTTGAACAAGAGAAAGATTTTTTAATGTAAGTGTCGAATTTAAACTCTTTTGTTCTTGAATTTGTATATTAGAAGATCCTAAGATTTGTTGATGTTCAACAATTCTAGTGTCAGAATTTGGACCAATAAAATTAGACTTTGAATCAATATTAACTGATGAAGTGATGCAACCATCAACATGCATATCGTCAATTTGAAGCTCATCATTATTTGTTAGGTCATGTAAAGTTGAATGAGAATCAAGAAATAAAAATAAATCTGTTATTTCTTCTGCAGAAAGTTGATCTTTCTCATGGAATCTAAAATGCATTGACATAAATCCTGAAAAGAAAATACTAGTAGATTCACCTTCTTGTTTGCGAAAATTTCCGATCTCATACCTCAACGCTTGATAATTATAATCCTCATGCGCATCAATAAACACCTCCATGAAATGTTTCCATGAATGAATGGATTTAGCTGGTAACATTTCGAACCAGCCTCGAATTCTTATTTTTAAAGTGACAGTAAAAAGCCTGCAAATATTACTCTCACACACTATACAATAATGGTTACAAATATCAATAAATTCAGTGAGATGTTTCAAAGCAATCATTTTACCTTCTCCATCAAAACTTAACCTTTGCAAGAGATTTACTGCATTTTCAGAAATACCTCCAGCAGGCCCAGGCATGCTGAAAGCATGTTCTAAAACAGTAATAGGAGCCATTTTTAAAATAGATCAAAATTTAAAAGAAATAGCTCAAAAGGGCTTACTTGCCGATCGACCCTCCTTCTAGCGCCATTTGTTGGCCTGATTTTCTGAATCTAGGCCAATAAGGAGGTTTTTTCCACACAATCAGCTTAAAGCAGCGTCTAGTGTGTTTGAATTAACAAAACCTCGCAGGTTGTGGTCCTTCTACCAGCTGATTTTTCTCTTAAGGAGAAAAATAAAATCAGCAAAATCTAACCTATTCTAATGTTATTTCTACCTAAATAAATCCTATAATTAATTTTAACTGTCTAAACTACTTAATGGTTGCTTTCTTAAGGAAAGACTTCAATTTTTAAAGAGTTTTCTGAATATAAAGATTTGTAAGAGTACACTAAATTCTACAAATTGATTCAACAGCTGTTAACTGGAATATAAAAATAAAACTTAATCTAAACTATTCTACATGTCCTATCTCAACTGAGAGCATTTCTAAAGACTAGATTAATTATTAATCAATAAAAGATGAACAGAAAGACTAAAAGCACAATTTAAATAGAAACATTTAAATCATGAATAATAAGTCACTCTATTATATGATAACAGAACTGAAAAACAACTGAAAATAAACAGTTATTCTAACTTTCTGAAATTAATTAATAATTAATTATCAACATAGCTATTTGAACTTAAAGATAATGTCTACTATAAAATCACTATCAAAACACAAATGATATTTTTAATAGACAGAAAAGTATATCATTATAGCTTAAGTTTATAGTAAAAATACTAATAAACACAAACATAACGATAGATTTGTTCAAAATGCGATATCGAACTGATAAAGTGCTAATTGTAATCAAACAAACATATATCAAAGCATAATGTGTTAATATTAAGAGAGAAGATAAGATGTTGAGAAATATATATAATATATTCAAAACAAAAATACCAGTAATGGTATCACTCTGTAAATGTCCAGTTGTATTCAAATCCAGAGTTTCAACTTCAGGAATGAAATAACACCAGCAACAAAATATACTTCCAGTATGCTTTCCTCAAACACTCCATCCTTGGACTAAGCGTTTCCATTTCTCCAGCAGAGAAGTGCAATAGAGTCTTTAGAAATCAAAGTTGTCTTCAACTCCATCGATTCCTTCTCTCTTTGGTGGCAACAACGTCTCTCCTCTATCTCAGATATCAAAGTCTACCAAATAGAAATAGAATTTCAGAGAATAAAACTTCTCTCTACTCTACAGAGACCCGACCCCCCCTTTTGCAAACATAAATTTGTTGTTTAAATCAACCAATTCCCAACAGAAACTCAGCTAAATTTCGTAGCTGGCCGCACTTATGAAAAACATGTCCATAGCACCTCGAAAATCTCCCAAACCGTTCACTTTGTTCAGCAAATTCTTCACGTGTCTGGTAAATGGGGATCTTCTGGAAAAAACCCATGTCCCGTAATTTTAATTTTCGCCTTAGTTTTCCCGCAGTTCACTGCAGAAAATCGCCTCCTCAATAATGACGGGAATCCGGTTCGGTTCTTTCCTTGACCTGCACATTAAAATATACATACATATTAAACATAATCTACACAGGAAAAACTCGACTAAAACAGAAAGATAAATGGTAAGATAACAAGAATCTTCTCCCTTGATCAGGTGCCACTTTCTCTCCATATTTTTCTCCCAGATGTTCTATTTATGTTATCACTCCCCTTTATTGGAGCGAACCCCTGAGGTATTAAAGAATCAGTTTGCATTTTATCTTGCAGGAAACCATGCGTACAGTTCCAAACAAACTTTAACTTCAAGGTAAAATAATAATATAATGTAACTGTATGAACCTGCATCAAAATCCAATCGTATGTTAGTGATTCACATAAAAAGAAGCGAGCCTGTGTTAAAACAATACGATAAAAAGGATATAGTAAAAAAAATCTCCCTCTCGGTTGCTGTGATGAGATTTTATTTGTGAAACATTTACCACATAATTGGATCATGGCATCGTGAATATATTTCAGTCCATTAGTGGTCAACGGAAATATTTCCATCAATGAACACCCAAAACTACATGATTAGGTGGAGAAGCAATTTTGACGGGTGTCCGCCATTTGAAATTCCAACTCTGATGGCACCTCTTTTGCATTTGCGATTTGATGGCACCTCATGATTTCTCCACACTTGGCGATGCGATATTTCTCATGATCTTTCGTACTTGCTGGCAAGTTCACCTTCCCTGCAACATTCCTTTTTAACCGTGTCAAAAAGAACGGATACAAAACAGTTTAAAAATGGAAAATGTGCTTATGCGCTGATCATGGTTCAAGGATCTCGAAGTAACAATAGTTTGGTGTACAATTGATTAATTCAATGGTATCCTGGCAATCCGGTGGAGATCCAAACTAACGTTAACATCATAAGAAAAAGGTAACAATTGTAAAAGCCAAATCTAACAACAACATATTTGTTTTTTTACTAAATCACACAAAACAAAACATTTGGATGGTGATAAATAAATTGGTATAATCTCATGTTCATGTGCCATACTTTCTTCTCGTAGAAATGTTATTTGTGCAGTTATTAAAAGGGTGAAAGTCAAATGACAAATGCCCAAACCAACATATCTCATTATTATCAAACCAAATCATTTTGTAAAGGAAGGAAAGGACAACTTTTTAAATGCATGTGTTTCTAACATAAGCCAAAACAATCAAATGTTTTTTTTATGATTTCATGTAAGTGGCCTTTTTATTGCCAATTTCAAATATGAACTAAATTTCCAATGTCAACCGTTCCAGTTTAGTATCTGACAATTTTTTTTTGGGTTTATCAAAACTTTTATTTAAAAGTTTTGTTAATTATATTTTATGCATAGTGATAAAGTTATATAATTAATGGGCTATTTCTTCTTAAATGTCTTTTTCTCAGAGAGTTTATCAAATTCTTTGTGATAGTATTTTATTTATTTTAATATTGATGTAATTATATATATTTCAAATAAATATAAAATTACATACAAAGAAATAAAGTCATACTATGCATGGAATTTTGAATGAATGTTTAAGTTATTAAAAATCATTTTTGGTTTGGCATGTTGGAATAAATAATATTACTCACAAATTGAAATGAGATTTCAAAATTATAAAATACTCAAAAGCTTTATTAAAAGTAATTGAGGTATTTTCAAAATTTAATAATAATTATCAAATTTGTAACTAATTGAAATATGGTAACCCCAAAATAAAAGATTAATAAAAATTGATGTCTTGCTCACCTAAACATGGCAAGTTTACCTCAAACCTTCTATATACCAAACTTTTGGAGATGAGTTGAAATATTTGATAGGAAATGTTTGATGTGCCAATGCTTCAAAGATAAACAATTAGGTGTGACATTTGAAACGTTAGATTAATTCAATTCAAAATAACTGACACAAGTGAGTGACTCAACTAAGTCCAAATGAGAGCAAATACGTGTTATGAATCAATTAAAGAGCCAAGAAAGTGAAACGACAAAGGTGATCCAAATCGTGAAATCTCAAGAAATTGAAACCAAGCCAAAGAACAAGTAATATGAAGAATGAAGGATCGAAGAAATAAAGCCAGAAAAAAATCACTTTCCAAATCAAGCAAGATGAAAGAAAAATAAACTCAAAGCTAAATATTTACAAAATTCTAATGGGGGTCCCTTGGTTTTTTGTAAAATCAAGGGGAGTTGTTGGGCTGCCAACAGAACCCTAGATGTCTAGATAGGTAGAGGCCATGAAACATCATGGTGGTGGTGGAGGCCCTAGGGTTTCATATGGGGCGGTCGTCTTTCATTGTTTGAGAGGCCAATTACTAATGGTGGAAGAACATGCATATGCCGGAGAAGACTTCAGGGGTGACCTTGACCATTCACTACTTGATGGAGACCAGTGGGATGATCGAGGTAAGAAGAATATCGCTACACATGTTTTTTGTTTGATCTTATGATTAAGTTTTTTATTATTTCTGGATGATACTGAGACATACAAAACTACTTATGCAAATATAGGACCTTCTCTTCCAGCTGGAGCCTCACCTATAGAGAGGCGAGGAGTAGTGAGAGACATGGTCATCATAAATGTGGAGGCCGAGGAGGACCTCCAAGTGATCGAGGAGAACCTTCAGTGGTTGACTGTGGGCATATCTGACATCTCGATCGACGATGTTCCCACATGCTACCAATGCCACACTACATGGATATCTAGGAATTTTAGGAGGTTACTCCGCCGAGTGGCCCATGTTGTGATGTGCTACCACAAGCACGAGGATTAGCCCATAGTTGATGATCCAGGAGGATCCAGGAAGGCCAAATTTTCAAAGTCCTCCAATCTCAGCAAAACTAGCTCTAGATCAAAGGGCTCGTCGAGATGATTCCAACGGCGTTCGTTTCACCTCAAATGGACTTCGTATGAGAAAGTTATCACGTTCTGTTCTATGGGGTCAACAGGCAAAATTGGCAAAAAGAGGTGCCATGTGGCACCACTAACAGGGTGACACGTGGCATCCATACTATACAAACATGATAACATAACACCACTGACAGGGTGACATGTGGCATTTGTACAGTATGGATGGATCACGTGGCAGTTGTACAGACAGACAAGTGGCAGTATGGTCCAATCAGGATGCGACATGTGTCATGTATGGACGATGAGGTGGCAATCCAGTTAGCAGTATGGACCAATCAAGATGCGACATGTGTCATGTACATATGATGAGGTGGCAATCCAGTCAGCAGTATGGACCAATCCGAATGCGACACATGTCAGTACGGAGGTGACTGGGCAACTTAGTTGCCAGTACGACAGATGAGTCGGCAGCTGACTGGGTGTTGAGGTGGACCAATCCGGAACTGCCATGTGTCAGCACCGGATTGGCCAATATTGATTGAAGTTCACCAAAATGTTGCTGCTCCACCGGTTTCAAACTCCTGACCTCCCATACCCTATCTCTGTGCCTTTACCGCCTTTACCAACTGCACTGGTAGTATTCCTTGTATAAGGTATGGAAACAAATTTATTTAAAGTGGCATTTCAAGCCCCAAAGGGGCCGGGGCTTAGCCCCGACCTTGGTTCTTCCTCCAACGTGACCAGGAGCTCTGAACAGCATGGGAGCCCGCGCTCTATTTCCGCACATGTCGAATTACAAACTATAGAAAATGGGTTATAAGTGGGTCTAAAAACAATTTACGTTATAACAAATTTGTTTTAAAAAAAACCATATTGTGGGTTCAATGAACCATGTGGTTTTGGGGGAAAATAATTTTATTGTAATATTCTAAAAATATAAAATGTGGTTGGCATAGTTGTAACTATGTCAACTACATAATTTAAGAAGAGCCTAACCAAGTGTGGGGAGTTGGAACCATATTCCTTCTTGGGAAAAATTTGTTGTAACCAAAGAGAACATGAGGAAAATGTGAAGAGGGGCAAGTCATGGCTATATAAGCCCCCTTAGTTGCCATTTTCCACTCATGCTTTGGAGTGGAGACTTTGTAGCTAAAGGAGAGAAGGGAGATTGCGTAGCTCTACAGGAGGAAGGTATGAGTGTTTATACTCGTTTTACACCGTCTTCAGGCTTCAGAGTTGCTGGAAGCAGTCTTGTTGTGTTTTGGGAAGCGGTTCTCTTCCTGACCATTGTCACCAAGGTATCATTGTATCATTGCCATGTATTTTTCCTTATGTTGAGATTATAGATCGGCCCTCCTATTGAGAAGCAGGCCCGGAGATGTATTCCATCCTAGACGAACTCCGTTATAAACTTGTTGTCTTTATGTGCATATTGTCTATGTTGTTTGGTTCTCTTCTTATGGATTTGTGAGCTTCATTCATGCTCTTTATGCAATTCATGTTAATATCGTAGAGTAGCAAAGATCTTGTTTTCGAATCATGTGGTATCAGAGCAAGTCTATTTGACGTTGGATTGTGAGTGTGGATGCTCATGAGGGCTAAACTGCAAGCTGGTGAGGGTACATTAGAGCCTTACAATTCCGAGATCGAACGTGCACACCGAAGGATGAAAATGGATGCTAATGATGCCCGCATCGAGATGGAGGAAAACTTTCACAAGGTATTCTACATGATGGCCAACAAGGTAGACAAGTTGTTTGCAGACTATGAAGGACACATGGCAAAAGAAAGAAAAGACAATGAAGTAAATAAGGAAGACAAAGAAGTGAAGGACAAAGGCAACGCTTCAGTTAACCAAGGAGGAGGTGGCGAAGAGCCTCCTGAGCCTCCCTCTTCACCTTCAGCTTCAAGCACAAGTTCAAGTACTTCTTCCTCATCTCATTCTTAGCATTCCAAGGTTCCTCATAAAGAGATTCAAAAGAAGCCCTTATTGAAGCTCGATGTGAAGTTTGATTTGCCCATGTTCAATGCGGAAGCGAATGCAGAGAACTTGAACAATTGGATAAGGCAAATTGAGGTCCATTGTCGAGTCCAGCAGATCAAAGAAGAAGATGTGAAGATTCAGTTGGCTTCACTTCGGCTGATAGGCAATGCACTTGTATGGTGGGAAAGCAAGCTTCAGCAAGGTAGCAAACAAATGGGTAATCTTCTCTCATCGTGGTCTGCTTTCATTTTTGCTTTACGTAAGAAATTTTATCCATTGGGTTATGTTCAAAAGGCTATGATGGATTGGCAAAGTTTTAGACAAGGCAAGGGTCAGAGTGTTCATAATTTTAATAAAGAATTTAGAAATAAATCTCTAGAGTTGAATATTTCTTTAGATTCTCCTGACACTCTTTTGAAGTACATTGGTGCTCTTCATCATTATCTATGCCATACTTTGCTGTTGTTGAATCCTACTAGTGTGGATGAAGCAAGTGTTCAGGCTACTCATCTTGAGAGCAGGGGGAAGAATTTGCAAGAAGACCATCCGAAGAAGCCTTTTAAGCCCAACAACAACCACAAGTCCAAAAAGAAAGACAAGAGCAAGAAAACAGCTACTTCCAAGAAGGAAGGAGGAAAGCTCCATTGCAAACATTGCGACACTGATGGGAATGATGAAGAAAGTTGTTGGAATTTGCATCCTAAACAGAGGCCAAAGCATTATGGAGGAAAAAAGAAGAAAAAGACCGTTGCAACAGTGCAACAAGATTTGGGTTTCGACTCAGGTGACGAAACCATGATTACAGCCGTGGGAATGCAAGGTAACAAAACTCCTCATACTAGTTCAATTTCTACTCAAGTTTCTAAAGAAAATGATAAAAGAAGAAGTGAGTTGTTTCACATCAGATTTGTTTCTAAGCATACAAAGATTGAAACATTATTTGATCCGGGTTTTCAAGTAAATTTGATCTCAGAATCAGTTGTTAAGAAGTTGGGCATACAAACTAAACCTCACCCCAAGCCTTATCCTCTTGGATGGGTATGTGATAATTCTAAGCTACAGGTGACTAAGCAATGCAGGTTAAGGTTTGCTATTGCTTCAAAGTTGATTGATGAGGTGGACTTAGATGTTGTTCCTCTTGACATCGACGGTATTGTATTGGGAAGCCCATACTTGTATGATCGAAAAGCAGTATTCTTCCGTCATGAGAACAAGTACCATCTCACCAAAAATGGGGTGGAGTACATTATGAGAGCTCACAGTATGAAGGCTAGCACCACTCTTGTTAGTGCAGGACAGATGAAATGGCTCATCAACACTAATAAGAGATACATGCTCATGGTTGTTAGAGAAAAAGATGATGAAGCATCCGATGCTTTCAAAGGTTGTGATCCTTCTCATAAAAAGGATATGATTGAGATTGTGGCTAAATATGATGAAATATTTCAGGAACCTACAGGTTTTCCTCCCAAAAGGGAGATTCAACATGAGATCCATCTTCAGCAGGATGCCCCTCTTCCTAATTTGGGCATGTACACGTTGTCCGCAGTTGAAATGGCAGAGATTAAGAAGCAGATTCAAGACTTGTTGGACCAAGGAGCGATCAAACCCAGCTCCTCTCCATGTGGTTCACCAATTGTTTTGGTGATGAATAAAGATGGCACATGGAGGATGTGCGTTGACTATCAGGCTCTCAACAAGATCAAGATCAAGAATCGATACCGGCTTCCTCGCATAGATGACTTGCTCGACCAGTTGAAAGATGTTGTGTTCTTTACCAAGTTAGATTTGCGCAGTGCCTACCACCATATCAGAATTGAAGAAAGTGATGTGTGGAAGATGACCTTGAAGACCAAGCAAGGTCTATTTGAGTGGCTGGTGATGCCCTTTGGGATTTGCAATGCACCTGCAACCTTTATGCGGGTAATGAATGATGTTTTCTGGCCATTCTTAGATGATTTTGTCATTGTATACTTAGATGGTATCTTGGTCTTTAGCAAAACTTGGGAAGCACATGTGGGGCATGTAAAGCAAGTATTAGATACTTTGAAAAAGGATAAATTGTATGTAAAACTGTCAAAGTGTGAATTTGGCAAAATTTCATTAGTTTACTTGGGTCATATTGTAGGAGGTGGAAATTTAAAAATTGATCCTTCAAAAGTTGATGTAATTGTCAATTGGCCTAAGCCTACTAACACTACTAAAGTGAGAAGCTTTTTAGGAGCTGTTCAATATTGGATAAGGTTCATTCATAACTTCTCATACATAGCATCTCCTTTTCATGCCTTAACAAGTGTAAAGAAAGCCTTCCAGTGGGGAGGTAAGCAACAGAAATCCTTCGACACATTGAAGGGAAAGATCAGCACCACCCCAGTCCTAGCCTTGCCTGATTTGCAAGAACCGTTTGAGATAAAGACAGATGCCAGTGGATATGCCATGGGGGCAGTATTGATGCAACACCGTAAGCCTATTGCTACCATTCAGAGACTTTTACTCAAGCAGTGATCAACTATGACAAAGAGTTGTATGCTTTGGTTCAGAGTGTCAAGAAGTGGAAACCCTACTTAATGGGTAAGGAGACGATCATCCATACTGATCATCATCCCTTGCAGTATCTCCAGTCCCAGACTAAGCTCTAGCAAGCTCGTCATTTCAGGTGGATGGGATTTCTTCAACAATTCCATCTAGTGATCAAGTACAAGAAGGGTACTAGTAACAAAGTGGCAGATATGCTTTCTAGACCTCCTATTGTTGCATCTATTGTTTTGAAAAATGCTTCATTATCCCATGAAAGTTATATTGAGCAGTATGCTACTGATGATGATTTCAAGGAGATTTATGAGAAGCTAACCAATGGCGCACAGGTGCAAGACTACTATTTGCAGGGAAAGTAGCTCTATCATTTGGGAAAGCTATGTGTTCCTATTAGTGAAAGAGTCCATGTAATATGAGAAGCTCATACTTCTTGTATCAAGGCATTTTGGGGTAGGTAAGACTTTGGCTCATTTGCAAAGACTTGTGTATTGGCTTGTATGAAAGACATTGTAACAAAATATGTAAAGGGGTGTGTGATGTCCTCTACTTGTAAGCCCACTAATAGAAAATTGGGGCTGTACTCACCACTTCTTGTTCCTTCCCATCCTTGGGAAAGCATTTCCATGGATTTTGTGGGGGGTTTGTCTATGTCTAGGAGGGGTCATGACTACTTGTATGTGGTCATGGATAGGTTTAGCAAGATGTGTATTCTTATGCCATGTCAAAAGCAGGTCACTGCAGAGTAGACTGCTTCTCTTTTCTTTCAGCATGTATCGGTTCACTTTGGACTCCCTATGTCCATTATCTCGGATCGGGACTCCCAATTCCTTGGAGAGTTTTGGAAAAATTTATGGTGTATGATGGACACCAAGCTGAAGAGGAGCACCGCTTTCCATCCACAACCTGACGGATAGACAGAGGTAGTCAATAGGACAGTTGTCGATTTGCTTTGAGGCTATTGCAACAAGCATCCTAAGTTATGGGATGAACAGATCCAGTATGTGCAGCATGCCTACAACAGGGCTATGCATTCTTCCACTCAGAGCTCGCCATTTGAGACATGATTTGGGTACTTGCCAAAGACTCCATTGGACTTGAATTAATGGAGAGAGGTTGGTTCAAGCACTTCCAAGGATGAATACAAAGCCCGTAGGTTCATTCTAAGAGTTCAACAGGTACATCAAGCAATGCACGAGCAGTTGGAGAAGAGTCAAGCCCAGTACAAGGCTCGCCATGACAAGCATAGAGTTGATCATCAATTTCAGGTGGGAGATCAGGTGTGGCTTCACATCAGCAAGGAGAGGATGAACGGAGAAGGCAAGAAGCTCAAGCCCATCAAATATGGTCCCTTCACCATCTTGGAGAATATTGGGATGAATGCCTTTCGCTTAGAGCTACCGCCATACATGCAAATCTACTCAGTGGTGAATGTGGAGAAATTGAAACTCTATGAGCCTCCCATGATCATGGATGAAAGGGAGAATGTCTCATTACCATCAGTTGATGAATTTGCTCCTGAGTACATGGATGAGCTACAGGAAGATGTCATCCTCGATAGAAGGACAAGGACTTCTCGTAGAGGTGATGTTGATTATCTTCAAGTGGGCATCAAAGGCACTCATCCAATCAAATCCAAGTGGATTGAGAAGGAGAAAGTGAGGGAGCAATTCCCTCACCTATCTGTTGATTAGTAAAGGCTTTTGGAGGCCAAAAGCTTCTTAGTGGGGAGGAATGATCTAGGAGGATCCAGGAAGGCCAACTTTTCAAAGTCCTCCAATCTCAGCAAAACCAACTCCAAATCAAAGGGCTCGTCAAGACAATTCCAACGGTGTTCGTTTCACCTCAAACGGACTCCATATGAGAAAGTTATCAAGTTCTGTTTTATGGGGTCAACAGGAAAATTTGGAAATAAGAGGTGCCACGTAGCACCATTGACAGGGTGACATGTGGCATCCATACTGTACAAACATGATGACATGGCACCACTGATAGGGTGGTATGTGGCATCCATACAGTACTAACGGATGACGTGGAAGTTGTACGGATAGACAGGTGGTAGTACGGTCCAATCAAGATGCGACACATGTCATGTACGGACGATGAGGTGGCAATCCAATCAACAGTATGGACCAATCAGGATGCGACATGTGTCATGTACAGATGATGAGGTGGCAATCCATTTAGTAGTATGAACCAATGCGAGTGCGACACGTGTCAGTACAGAGGTGACTGCACAACTTAGTTGGTAGTATGGCAGATGAGTTGGAAGCTGACTGGGCGTTGAGGTGGACCAATCCAGAACTACCACATGGTAGCACCGGATTGGCCAATATTGATTGAAGTTCACCAAAATGTTTTTGCTCCACCGGTTTCGAAATCCTGACCTCCCATACCCTGTCTCCGCACCTTTACCAACTACCCTGGTAGTATTCCTTGTATAAGGTATGGAAACAAATTTATTTAAAGTGGCATTTCAAGCCCCAAAGGGGCCGAGGCTTAGCCCCGACCTTGGTTCTTCCTCCAACGTGACCAGGAGCTCCGACCAGCATGGGAGCCTGCGCTCTATTTCCGCACATGTCGAATTACAAACTATAGAAAATGAGTTATAAGTGGGTCTAAAAACAAGTTACGTTATAACAAATTTGTTTTTAAAAAAAACCATATTGTGGGTTCAATGAACCATGTGGTTTTGGGGGAAAATAATTTTATTGTAATATTCTAAAAATACAAAATGTGGTTGGCATAGTTGTAACTATGTCAACTACATAATTTAAGAAGAGCCTAACCAAGTGTGGGGTGTTGGAACCATATGCCTTCTTGGGAAAAATTTGTTGTAACCAAAGAGAACATGAGGAAAATGTGAAGAGGGGCAAGTCATGGCTATATAAGCCCCCTTAGTTGCCATTTTCCACTCATGCTTTGGAGTGTAGACTTTGTAGCTGAAGGAGAGAAGGGAGATTGCGTAGCTCTACAGGAGGAGGGTACGAGTGCTTATACTCGTTTTACACCGTCTTCAAGCTTCGGAGTTGCTGGAAGCAGTCTTGTTGTGTTTTGGGCAGTGGTTCTCTTCCTGACCATTGTCGCCAAGGTATCATTGTATAATTGCCATGTATTTTGCCTTATGCTGAGATTATAGATCGGCCCTCCTATTAAGAAGCAGGCCCAGAGACGTAGTCCATCCTGGACAAACTCCGTTATCAACTTGTTGTATTTATGTGCGTATTGTCTATGCTATTTGGTTCTCTTCTTATGGATTTGTGAGCTTCATTCATGCTCTTTATGCAATTCATGTTAACGTCATAGAGTAGCAAAGATCTTGTATTCGGATCAGTTGATCCCCCATTTTTTGATCATATTTATACTGAAATATTGAAGATTCAATTTTTTCCCTATCTATATGTACTAGAAACTTTGATGGTTCCATACTTTGGGTGACTTGAAGTCCTATGGCATAAGTTTTGTATCTCAACAGCAATTTATATATATAAAAACTCTTTTATTTACAGATGTGTTTACAATGTGTTATGTGAATGAATGTATACTTATGCACTTATGTGATTTAATGAATGAAATCAAAATTGAAAATGAATTTTAAATATGAGAAAGATACCAATCAAAGACAAAATTTTCCAATGAATCTACTACAAAATTCAAGTGTCTTGGAATATTCTGGTAAGAAACTTGTTCAAAAGACCTTTCCAACAACCAAACTCTTCAAAATGTATGAAGAAGTAAGGGATTTTGGATAGTGTAGACTCAGTTTAATTGATGTACAACTAACTCTGAATCCAGGTAAACCCTAATCTGACTCACATTGTTAGCTAGAGATTCAGCCAAAAAACCAATCACTGCATGATACTCTGTAATATTGTTTGTTGTGGGACCCAAGCAATTTCCTTTTGAACTCACCAGATCACCGGTAGGAGAGTACAGTACCCAATATGTCAATGCAAGATTCAAGGTGTATCGATTAGCATCATCCATGAAACCAACATAGGTGGCCATCCGTTCATTTTAAAGATAACACTACATAAGTAGGTTTTTGAAAGACACATCCCACATTCACACTAAACCCACACTTCAAAATACACACAACACTCTATAAACACTGTATATAGAAAACCTATGCTAGATGTCCTAAGCATAGTATTTTTTAAGATATATCCCATTGTGAGGCTCTCCCAGGGGTATCCCGTCATAATATATCAACTTGTAATCCCCTTTCTAATACAATGCTGACAATGTAAGGCCCATGCCACATGGATTCCATCTTTCTGGATCCCAACTTATTGTGTTTCTGGTCGTAAGTCAAGACTAGGTCACCTTCATTGAAAGAGCGAGGATGAATGGATATGTCATATTGGGCTTTAATGTGTCATTTATGCACCTCAATTTCTAAGGTAGCAGCTCGACGGGTATCGTCAAGCTTGTTTAAATATAAAAACCTCTCTTCTTCTAGAGTGGTGTTGGGTAACATGTCTACAATGAGTTTCATAGAAGGGATTTCACACTCTATAGGAAGAATGGCCTCCAACCCATACACCAAGTGAAACGGTGTGAACCCAATGGATGTCTTAACGGTGGTCCTGTAGGCCCATAATGTAGAGAATAGTTGTAAATGCCAGCTGGATTTGGCTCATCCTACCATTCGTTAAAACATAGTTTTTAACACTTTATTGATAGCTTCAACCTGCCCATTGTCCTGTGGGTAGTAGGGTGTGGAGTTTTCATGGAAAAAACCTAGCTTAGAACTCAAATCTAACATCATATTATTCTCAAAGTGTGAACCATGATCAGTCACAATACCCTAATGAACCCTGAATCTAGTGATAATATCGTCGAATAGAAATACAACAGTTGTTTTTCCAGCTTCGACGTATGTAGGCATAACCTTGACCCATTTAGTAAAATAATCCATGGACACAATAATATAACCATGACCATCGGATTTGGTAGGCTTACAGTGCATCAAGACAATGCCCCATTTTTCAAAGGGACCAACTGCTAAGATGGGATGTAATAGAGCAGGATGGGTTCACTTCTTTGATGTGAAAAGCTAGCAGGGTGGGCATTTTTTGACATCCTCCATGAAATATTTGAAGATCGAGGGCCAAAAGTACTCGACGCGTAAGATTTTATGGGCAGTACCCATCCTAGAAAGATGACCTCCACAAGATCTAGACTGATAAACATTCAATACCACTTCATCCTCCTCATGAGTTAAGAAACACTGCAAAATTGCATCAACGCCACGATGATACAATGTATCATTAATGATAAGGTATTACTTATCGTGACGATGAATACGACAACATTCATCTTGGGTTTCATTGGGTTGAAAATGTTGTGTCTGGATATAGAGAATTAAATATCCATACTAGGGGTCAGACGTACTAATGAGGAACAAGGATTTATCTAGTGTAACAAACATAAAATAATAAGTAAATCATCAAATAGTTAATAATTAAACATAATTAATTATAAATAAGAATAAAAAGGTATTACCTTTCATACACAATGTCAGTGCAATATTTAAGGCGGGTCATCATTGTAATCTATCAATTTATATCTACAGATATGTGGGTTATTTCAGAAATTATGAGTTTATTTAGAGTTAATTGAGAATATCCAACTATGGATATTACATCTGGTAATGATTCAATGGTCTATGTTTCCTAAGTAATACAGGGAAGGCCACACATAATCTTTGTGAAGATGAGAGACTTCTTAGAATTGGATTTCATGAATTCTAACTCAAATTCCTGGAGAATGATAATCTAACGAGAGTATTTTCCCCCAAGCACCTGATGAATCAAGATGTAATACATGGGGTTAGAATCTGCATATCCCATGGTTGTTCGAAACAAGATGTAGTGATGAAACTTTTGGACCACGATGACCGTGGCCAGAGCTAATTTCTCCACATGCAAGTATCGAGTTCTAGAGTCCAAAAGACTCTTACTCAGGTAGTAGGTCACATGTTCATGATCGCACATGTAGTAGATCACATGTACATTACTCATATTTTCAGGTAGTAAGAGAAGTAAGAATGGGCTTGGTTAGCCCATGGGTCAGACGTACATGACCCATGTTTAGGTAGTAGATCACATGTAGTAGAACACATGTACATTACTCATAATTTTGAATTTGGGGTTAGGTCATGACATGTGTAAGGAAGAATCTATCCACCCAAGGTCTCCATGAACCTCCAAATGTCCTCATGAAGTAATGCCACTTTTTTTTCTCTATCTTTATTATTTGTATGACCCAATAGAATGTGTAAATGACAAACTAAGGTTCCCTTGGGTCTCCTAGCTCCCTTATTACAATATTTAATGCCTCCTCCCCAACCTAGGGAACTAGTAGGTGGGTGAAACATTGCTAACTAGTAGTTTCATTGGAATCGGAACATGGCACATCATTACTGTACATTGGAATTCATGCCATCAATGTTTGGATTCCAAATCCCAATTTGTCTTAATCACTTCAAGCTTTTCATAATTTAGTGTTTATAATTAATCGATAATTACTGATAGGGGCCAGTTCCAAACTCATTTGTGTTTTCTTTGCAATTTACATATCTGTACAATTCTTAGCTCAAACATTTAATCTTTTATCTGATCCCTATGCATTTATCTAATTTCATTGGGTCCTTAGGAGATAATTGTGGTATTGGACTAGTTCAACATCAACTATAATTCCACCCTAACTTAGTTTTAAAATTTCAAAACATCAATAACTCAACGAAGTGAAGTAGCATACCAATCTTTCAACTTTTCAATAATTCTTTCAAAAGTAAGGTGTGTGTGCCCACGCACACACACAACTAAAATACGGCGAATCTATACTTCTATCATGACGACAATATATTTACATTACTATTCCAATGTCCATGTTTTATGACTCATTTTATAATAGTCTACTCCACCATAATCCATAATCTATAATTTCAAGAATTACAATTTCGATTTATAGATTAACAATACGATTACCCATGGTACTAATTACTTCATAACACTTATTTTGTAAACATAATAACTATAATTTCAATAAGTACCAACCCAAATATATGAAAATTTATGATTATAAATAATAATTTTTAAATATTGTTACCACCAACTTGTGAATTATAAGCATATCAATTCTAAATATCATTCACAACCAAACTTAGAAATCTTTGAAAAAGTATATACTTCAATTTCATTTTAAACATATATGATTCATATCCAAATATAGATAATAAAATCTTTTAAATTCATTATAAAATATATTTAATACAACCCTTCGCTATAAAACATTTTATAAAATAAAAATGCAATTTCTCTTATATATAAGATATATAAAATACATTCTTCAATTTCTACAATATGCATTTTGTCTCTAAATATTATAAGATGTATAAATATTACTAGCACACCCCACATAGGGGAAATGAAACACCAAAGAGAACTTTGATATGTTTCAAAAATGAGAGAAAATTGTGTGTAGATAATATAAGTTAATGTGATGAAAGAAAGTCTAGGAAAATAAGTGAAAATAAGTTAGATCAAACTTCTAATTGGCTACATAGATGAAAATAAGTTTCTCCAAAAAGCTTGAAAATAAGTTTCTCCAAAAATATTTTGTACATAAATTTTTTTGATTTGAACACATTCAGTGAATAAGTCAATGTTTTCACCTCGATCCTTTGAATGCCAATGGAATCTTACAAAGAAAAAAAGTCAAAAAATCCAAGGGGCGTAATTATAGGAGTTTTCCAAGTTTTAGGTAGCTTTAGAGAACCTTAAAATTCCTGGATGTGGAGGAACTATACCTTTGAAACTGAGACCTGACTTGGATGTGGAGCGACTATACCTTTGAAATTGAAACTTGAACTATGCGAGACATCAAAATTTCCACACATCATAATTTCCACAAACGACACCATTTTTTGTGTCGACCATTCACGTGGGTCCTCTTATAATATCATGTATTGAAGATCATTGAATGGAGAAATAAGGTTGACACGTCAAGAAAATATATTTTTTCAAGTTTTTAATATCCCAAGTCAATCCTCGTATTGAATATAGATAGTATATAGTCAGGATGTCCATTAGTATTTTCATATGAGGATCTTCAAAGCATGCATTACCTACATGCATCGATTTGTGAATCGATGAGACTTTATCCACCGGTCCTCTTGGACTCCAAGCATGCTCTCCACAACGATGTTCTTCCTGACAGGACTATCGTGCACAGAGGCACTCGAGTGACTTACCACCCATACACCATGGGTCGAAGGGACAGGATCTAGGGTACCGACTCCCTCAAATTCAAACCAGAAAGATGGTTGAACAAGGATGGGCATTTTATCCCACAAAGTCCCTTCAAATTCGCAGTGTTCCAAGGAAGTATGCGGGTCTCTCTGGGAAGAGATATGGCATTTATTCAGATGAAATATGTTGTGGAAATGGTGGTTTCTATGTTCGTATTGCAGTGCCTAATTGAATATTCGACTATGGGAAATCCAAATCTCATTCACAGCTTGACTGTGTGCATGAAGGGTGTTTTTCCCGTTCTGCTTGAAAAGAAGAAGGTTGATTAGTAGCCCTAGTATGCCCATCATAACTTAGTCTAGTTCAATCTTTTTCACTTATAAAAATACTTTTTATAAATTAAAGGAGATCCAAATACCATCAATTATACTTTAATCTTTTAACTCTCATTTATTATTATCCTTGAAAAAATTGAAATATAAATCCCTCATCTTTTTCTTGAAACAAAATTTCAATTAGGTTATGAAAAAATTAAAACATAAATCCCCTGTCTTCTTCTTGAGACTAAATTTCAATTAGGTAAGAACCCACATATTTAATAAAATAATAAAAACAATCTATGTTTGCTCAAATAATTTTGATTTGGAATTATAAAAAACAAGTTCTCTATGTAGAAGAAATCTTAATTTAGCATGGATGTATACAGGTATGGAAACACTGAAAAGAGTGTGTTCATAGTATAGTTTAAAAGTTGAACTTCTCTTCCCTTGAATTGCCCTCTTTGTGTGAGGTCAAGGTCACTGTTGCGAGATTCTGATTGCATTGCATTGGTCAAATGCATAGTCTGTATGCCACAAACAGACCAACATTAAAGAAAGACATGACACAAGAGTTATTTAACATTGAGATGGATGGTATTTATTAATTAATATAGGTGGCAACAAGCACAGAGGAAAATTCAATGCTAGATATTAACATTCATTTTTACCAAATTACTCTTAGAACTTAAGAACCAAATTGCATGACAATATTTTGAACATCCAAACATAATCCTAACAATACCTAAAACCACACATTCTAATGGTACAATTATGTGTATACGATGTATCATAACTTAGATAAAACACAAAGTCTAGTCATACAACCCTTCAACATTGATGTCATATAGAATTCACAATCATATGAATCATGTAGCATTCACAACCCTTCAACCATGTAGCATTCACAATCCTATGAATCATGTAGCATTAATGCACATATTTTTGTAATATGCATAAAATTATGTATTCATTCATTTTATTTTAAACTATTATAAAAGAAAAAAACATATATTATCAAATAAAATAAAATAAACTAAACCAAGTCATTGAAAAATATTCAATATTAATACCTCCTGCAATATGGAAAGAAAAACACACCAAAAAATAAGAATAAAAAGTAGCCTCTGAGCACCATCACCAAATTGCTCGAGGGCGAATGAAGTAGCGAAATTGGAGCCTGATATTGTGAGCCTCGTGCAAAATGGAGGAGATATGGCAGAATGAACTGAAAATCAGTCATTCCTCTACTCTTGAGGACTTGTTACAAGGCCAAGGAAAGTTGGTGTCCCTTCTGGTATGCAAAGGTATGTAGAACTCCCAATATTTTAGAGGGTAATTGAATTAATTGATCATAAGTGTTTTATAGCTCTAAATCAAGGTCCATTAATTCACTTTAGCCCGAGCAATAGCTCATGTGGAGCTTAGACATGGGCAACAAAAAGTGAAGACTGAGAAGCTAAAAGTAACCATTTCCAATGCATTGGAAGAGGCTCCTGGATGTCCTATTGAGGTCAAAATGACATTATGGGTGTGAGCGAGTTGTCAAAAATGAGATTTAGGAGGACACCAATGTCTTGTGTTGCCAGTGAAATACGTTGAAAATCTTTGAAATTGATCGATTATGTTGCTGCTGCCCGAGGTCGAGAAAATGCAATTTATTAAAGCAGAGAGGATGGAGAAAAAGAACTCTCTAGTTTCTGCTCATTTTTCTCCTCTGGTGAATGTTTTTATAAGTAACAGGTTTATGATCTCCCTTGCAAAATGATGGAATAATCAAGCCCACCTCAAAGCTCAAAGTCCCTATGCATGACTTCATCTCATCACTTAACGTATGAATCTTTCAACTCAATGGGTATCAAACAAAATAATAGACGAATGAAGGGAAAATGGATCAAAACAAAAAAACGTTTTTTAAAAATACAGGATTTCTTTACACCGAGATGCTCGTGCATCATGTTAGTATTGTTTCCCATGATTTTTTATGTAATTTTAGTTTTAAAAGATAGCATCATGTTATGAATTAATTTTCCTTGGAACTCATTCTATTACGTTGTCTTGCATATTTTTATCATTGCAATTCCTATTGTTACCAATGGTTTTTCAACTCTTAAGAAATCTTCTTTGTGAGAATCCATGCAATAATTACTAAACCATTATTCAAATAAATGGTTTTGAAACAACGAATTCCTTTATTCAAATAAATGGTTTTGAAACACATAATTCCTTACTTCCCAAACAAATAAAGTTCCTCCACATCCTCTTCATGTCCTGATCAGAGTTCTAATACCATGTCAAATTTATCAATGAAATGATACACACATGACAAAAGAATAAAATGAGATGCTTGAATGGATTTATTAATTGTATTTAATGTCTTATTGCTTGAATAGAAGACACGTTCTCATATTATTTTATTGACCATTTTGCGCTTCTTTAACCTGACCAGCCAGCTAATGAGTCTATCTTTCGTTCATATCCCCGGATTGATATTGCTTTCACTAACGAGTTGTTGCATGCTTTTTTTTTCATAATGGGGCAGGAGAACCCTCACAACCAACCGCACATGAATTCCCGCCACCGATTGTTTTTGGTCATTTGTAACCTAACAAAGCTCAAGAACCAAAAAAAACGTTTAATCTTCCAGCTGTTGCTTATCTTATGTTTTGACAGCCAAATATTCAAACAAGCACAAAATAACTTCTGGCAAATCTCTGTTGTCGCTACCATGAAGTTACTGGGTTAGGTTCGAGTTGCTTTCTAATCTTGGGCTTTTATGAAAAAAAACCTGAAAGAAGAAATGCATAACATTTGCAGTCCCAGCGTTAGGCGTCTCAGTTCGATTTCGAAGTTTAGAATGTGTTGGATTTAAGTTAACCAGCTCAAAAACTCATGAAAATTGTTCGCATGGAGTCTATTTCCCTGATGGGTAGGCTATTCCATCATTTTGCAGAGCTTTCTCTGAGGTGATTTGCAGTTTTCTCATCAATTTTGTGTAGTCACATCAATTCACTCTGAATTTGTAGTTGTGTTATTTATGATTTTGCAGTGGGTTTATTATCCTTCATTCTCCACGACAGAGTAACTAATTACATCTATGTATTTTCAACAAATTTATAGGCTTGAAGTAGGTCTGTTAAAGAAATTCGTCATGGGTTTGCCCCCGAGCAATCCCGTCCAAGGGAAATTTCAGCAGGTAGATATTAGCACTACTAGCTCGAGCTCTCTCGTCAAAAAGAGGTGCTAGCACTACCAGCTTGAGCTCTCGGCACGGGTGAAACCTAAACTTGTTTCAGTACTTATTCATCGCAATAATTGCACCGAGTCCTTGGAGATGTGGAGGTTCCTCACAGGCTGTCGTCTGGGAAGAGCTAATAGAACACCAATTTACCTCATTTACCCAGGGGACAAGTTGCAAAGTTATAGCCCGCAGAGGCAAGAGCAAGGGTTGAGATTGATGGAACAAAGCAAGCAGGAGCACACCATTTCCCTCTGTTCCTGTTGCATCGGTTTTTGGTACCGAAAAGGGTGGCCCCGTTCGGTCGAGTCAAGTGAGATTTTTGGTTGGGTGATTTTATCTCCACCCTCAAAACCATCAACCCATTCATGGCATCAGCCCTACCTTCAATTAGCAACTCTCGAAACTCTAGTTTGCTTTACTGGGGTTCAATGATTACATGGCTAGCCCTCTATAAACCCCCCTGGAATGAATGGTAATATGGTACGGGATAGAACAATTATTGAGTTGCTGGCATGAGATAGCGGGATGGTTCCAGTGTTCCGTGGCTAATGGAGAAGTCTAAATTGAAAGGGTTACAACACCTCACATTTAGATGAATGCGCCTATCCGGAACTTGAGGATCACCTGGGATATTACTATAAGAATATGAGCACTACCAGCTCGAGCTCTCCGCACTGTTGAAACCCAAACTCGTTTCGTTTCAGTACTTCTTGATCGCAATAATTGCACCGAGTCTTTAGACACGTGGAGGTTTCTCATATGCCATCAACAAACCACAGAAATTTGTGAAAGAACATCCCCTTAAATAACACCAACCCCTTAAATAACACCTTCAGTGTAATAAGATATATAAAGTGTCTTTTTCTTCGTATATATATACTCTTCAATGTATACAAAATGCATTTTATCCTTAAAATATTTATATTGATATACATTTATGAAATGTATAAAGTATATCTATCTATTTATTTATTTATTTATATATATATTTATTTATTTATTTTAATAAACTTGTGAAACACAATTCTTTCGATTTCATTAAGATATATAATACCTAATCTCCTTCAATTCTATTCAGCACATTTTATTAAAGAATGAACCTCTAAAATTTATTTGCAAGTATTCATACCGTATAATCAAATACGAACTTCCAATTTATAAAACATAGAAAATGCATTACCCAAAATGCTGCTTCTCTATTCACCTTAATTATATCGACTCAACATATTTACGTCATTTAAATTAAACTCTAAACATATTTATGTCATTTAACTTAAACTCTAAACGTACACTTGTCATAATTACAATTAATTTCGTTTTGATGCAATTTAATGGTGAATAATTTACACATTTAATTATTAATTGTGAAATAACTTTGTGGCTTTTGTTTATACCAGCGTAGATCCAAATCCTAGGCTATATCAAGCCTCGAAATGGATCAAATCTTTGGGGATGCAAACCTCTTTTTAGGTATCCATTGATTTGATTCAAACCAAAAGACACATCTTTTTATTTAAGGTCCACATATAATATTATTCTTATTAATATTTAATATTATTTATGGCCGACATATAATATTTATTATTATTTTATATTTTGTTAGGAACGAGCATTGCATCATTTCCCTACACATGGTTTTAAAACCATATGGAAGGCCCTCCTACAACCACGCGTTGTTTAGGAGGCCTTGTACATGGTCTTAAAACCATTTGCAAGGCCCTCCTAAACCACTCCTAAACCATGTACAATAAAACCATGGGTTGTTTAGGAGGCCTTGCACATGGTTTAAAAACCATGTGCAAAGCCTCATAAACCATGTACAATAAAACCATGGGTTGTTTAGAATGTCTTGCACATGGTTTTAAAACGATGTGCAAGGCCAACATTTTTTCGTGGATAATTCAATTTTGTGTTTTTTTCTTGACCCAATTTTTTTTTTACGGATAATTAATTTTTTACTTTTTTATTGTTTTGTTAGGTAGGAAGATTACAACA
Organism: Pseudotsuga menziesii; assembly: GCA_001517045.1. NCBI lineage: Eukaryota > Viridiplantae > Streptophyta > Pinopsida > Pinales > Pinaceae > Pseudotsuga > Pseudotsuga menziesii. The sequence goes on along the minus strand of LPNX010260195.1, from coordinate 72,165 downwards.
TCTACCCCATATTAGATTGTTTTAGTTTGGCCTATTAGAAAATTTATTTCCCATAATATTCATTATCACTATTATTTTTTGCCGACATGTTACAAACGTTACATCACGTTACAAGATCTCTCCCATAATATTCACTATCACTATTATTTTTTCCGACATGTTACAAACGTTACTAACGTTACAAGATCTCCCCCATACTGGGCTGTAGAGCGCCTCTCGACGCAATAAGTATGGAGAGAATTGTAATTATGGAGCTCCTTTATGTGGTCTACATATGTCGACATAATGCATATTTTAAGTGCTTTGAGAAGGTAGCGATTCTATATTTCATATATATCGAATAAAGTGTATTTTATATTTAGTGAAAGAATTGCACCTCACATATAACTACATTTTTTATTTTTTTATTTTATTATTATTATTATTATTATTATTATTATTATTTTCCGCTGGCCATTTTCTGGTTAGTGTGGAGGGCTCGAAATTTGGTTATCTTTCACAATGGTAAGGTGGATCTATGTTTGGTTGGTATGAAGGTTATTGGGTGGTTTCATTTCTATGGATCTATGACTCATAAGGAGTCTGGCAGGAGTATGTTTTTTCCAATGGTTGACCAGCAGTGCATCGTTGATTTTTTTTACGGCGCAAAGCAGGGTGGTATTTGTGGGGCAGGAATGGTGATTAGAATGAGGCATAATCTCTCTTTCAGGCTAAAGATGGGCATTGGCAAATGATCGAATACTAAGGAAAAGCTCTTAACGCTCTGGGACCTGTTTTTTTGCTCGTGAGAAGGAACTGCTATCCATCTTGATATTCGGGGACTCGAAAGTGATAGTGGATTGGACACATGATATTCACACTTTACACACTATTGAGCTTCATCACTAAATCAAATGGGTAAAAGATCTCATTAATTGTTTTCATCATATTTCTTTTAGTCATGTTTTTCGTGAGTTGAATACAGAGGCATATTTATTATCCAAGCAAGCTATGGGGATGGAATGGAGTCCATTGACTGGGAACTGGTTCAGGAGGGATCCAAAATTGAGCATGGTCTTCTAAGTATTGTGTAGTTTCGTATATGTATCTTGATCTTATATGTACAAAGCTGGAATACTAGGTTTGCTTAAAGTTATGTATTTGTCATGATAGTAGTACCGATAGGTTTTGGAATTATGGACATATGTGGAGATCTAAACATAAGGACATATCAAGATTTTATATGTAAGATACAACATTTTTAATAATATATAAAGTTTTTTTGTGTAGAAAAAAAAACAATTCTTTTCTATATAAAACAGTTTAAATGCATCTGCTTCATTATATATATACTATAAATATTTGAATGAAATACATTTCTTCTCTGCATGCATTGTATATCATAAGTTTACATATGTTACATTGTAACATAGTTATCTTATTTATGGCTATGCCTTTAAGTTGTACTTTATACATTTTACACCAATGGAAAGATTTGAACCTATTTGATGCAAATTATATATTGAGAGAAAAAGAGAGAGGAAGGCATTGCATTTTATAGACACCAGAAAAAATTGTGTTTTAGATATTTTCAAGGGAGTTGGAAGAAGGGTAAGTTATATATTATATTCATATTAAAAAGAGTAGTATTTTATATATTTATTTATATTGAAGGAATTGTTTTTCAATATTTTCTGGATATTGTAAGATTTGTATTTTTAATATTTATAGGAATTAAAAGAATTGCAAATTAGATATGTATATATGTTAGAAGAAGAAGTTTTATATATTGAAGAATGCATTTTATGTTTATATGAATATGAAGATTGCATTTCATAAATTAAATTCTTCATATTAAAGGAATTGCACATTTTATAAATATGTTGTGAATTAATGTGTTAAATCTTATATGATATATACAAATTTGATGTAGTGTTAGTTGTTATTCAAACAAAAATCAAATGTATTTGTGAAGAGAGTTAGAATATGTTGAAAAAAAATTACCCTATGTCTATAATCTTGATGGACTCTACAACCGGTAATAAAACATAAAGGTTAGTAGAACGATAAATTTTTGTGGCTTTTGGAACCTGCATTCATATCGTTGTTGACGATGTAAACCCTACGGTTCCAACGCAAGAGTGATTGGTAAGGCCCTTCCCGACGACCCTATCTAAAACCATTAAACTTCATATTAACATCAAGAATCCATATTGCATTGATAATGAGTTAATATGGTAAATATATATAATTCAAATTACATTATTATAGAACATTCATCTAATTACAAAAAATGAGCTTCGATAGTTAGCACATTTGGAAATGCATCACACTTTGGAAAATAAATCATTCCGACCCAAGGAATTGTGTGGAAGCCTCTCGGATTTTGGTGTTCACTGGATATCGCTAGTTAAATAAAATAAATACATCAGACTCCAAAGCAAATCATTCATCACAACCTTCTTTGCAAATCAAAATCATTAATTAACTAACACAATAAACTATACAACAAGGAATGTGTTCCGTAGATCAATCTCGTTGCCGTAGGTGTTGCCGAATCTCAATGCAGTCTTGAATCCAAACCAAAGCTTGTTCAAATTCCAACCAACTGCTCCGTTGACTAGCCTACCACACTAAGAGTACTCTCCTTCTTCCTAGTCCCCTGATCTATAAGGGGTCGTAGAGAATAACACACAAGCTAGGGATTCCAAGAAATGACATCCCAATCACCAAGATAATCCCATTGCCAAATTTAAAATAGTCACACAAGTTCAAATGGTCATTATGAGTGCCATCTAGCATTAGGGATCTAAAAGATCATTTTCCCTTCATGCGGCCATCTTCCTTAAATAGGAAATTTCCTTTTGACACTTGCCATTTCTCATGCAAAACTAAGTTTTTATTTATTTTTCTAATTTTAATTATTCATCCTCCATGTGTCCCCTTCTCATGAAGGTGCACATGAGTTTCTCTTTTTACTCTTAGATGTCCCCTTATTCTCTTTTCGCATTCCCCTAATTGTGGGTGCATGTGCATTCCAACTCAAGTCCGCAAAATAATATCTCCTAGATTCTCTTTAGACTCTACTTGCACCTATTTTATTTATTCATTTTTATTCATTACATACACACACCCACACTCTAATTTGCATGACAATAATTTATTACCTTTTTCTTTTTCTTTTGCAATTTATAAACTAAATGAAAATCTTATATGCTAATTCCAATGCATATACATTTTAGTTATATGTTTGTTAAGGTGTCGCTTCTATAGGTCCTTCAAATAACATTTTAATTTATTTCCTTGTGTGGAGAGTGTGTTGTAGAGATTTATGAATCGTTACCTAAAATCTTTCTCCTACAACCTATGTGAGGTAGATGGTGGTTGAGTAATAAGATTGTTCTTGTTACATGCCCCTCAACTTCCTCGCATGTTATGAAGTCGTTATGGCCTACACATACAACACATGTCACCTGAGCAAAGTTGATATGACTTTCAACTTGTGCATGGATTGATATTAAGAGTCGATAGTCATTCGTCATGTTATTATGTGTTTTTCCCATTCTCTATGGCCCCTTTAACTCCACATGAGAGTCAGTTGGAAAAATATTATACATGTCACTACACACACTCAATGCACACATCATTAGCGTTGCATAATATAATCAATAATTGTGCTTTTATTCAAATTCAAAGTTTAGGCAACATTTATTCATCTATTGCAATTCAGTAAGCAATATTTTTTCACATCTATGGAATAAGAAAAACATCATTTATTTTTATTTTTGCATAACATAAGCGTTTATCTTGCTTTATTCCCCATTCTACATTTTATTCAATATTCTAGCATATTTATTAATTCCTAATAAGTGAGCTTTATTCTATGAAATGAAAACATAAAACATTTTATATGTTTATTTAACTAGTCACTTTCAAATAAGTGTCCTCAAAGGTTCACTAGTTAAACTTGGTTAGAGATGGGCATTACATACACCGCTCTTATAAAAACTTTGTCCCGAAGTTAATTTTCTCGTACATTCAATGCTAGTTTCATTTTCTTTTTGTATTCAAGTCTTCATGCATTTCTCTTCTATTTTCATCAAATAACCATGGTGATAAGCACTAGCTATTCCATTATCACTAGTTTTATGTTTCATCCAATGAATTTACAACACATTCTCAATAATTCAATAGTAATTTCACTTAATGTAAATCCAAAAACTATTTTCAATGATTGTTTATACTAACTTATATTTTCAATAATTCTCCACATGGGTGTGGCTCATTGGTAGTTCAGTTTTTATTGTAAATGAGCCTACACGGGTGTGGCTCATTCGCAGTTCAGTTGTGATTATAAATGAGCTTGCACGGTTGTGGCTCATTGGCGGTTCAATTGTTATGAATTCATTTGTTGTGAATTGGAGGTCACGAGATCAATCCCACCCGGGTTTACCCGTGTCCCATGTCTTGCAGTGGGTGTGAGGCACCTGGGGGTATAGTGGTAGCAAGAATGGATTCTTGGACCCCGTGTCACGCGAGTACCATCCCAGCTCCAGTTGTCGATTCCCCTAGATACAAAAAAAAAACTTATATTTTCAATAATCCATAAGAATAGGCTATATCCAATTAAACTACAATATGGATCACATCAATAGCCACACAATAGGAGACCAATACAATTTTATCACAAAAAAATTCAACTAATATTTCAAATATATTCGTTTATCCTCTCCTCCGAGGTGAGAAGATAGACATCATATGATCTTCAGTAATGTACGTATTGGTAAGTTACAATCACAAATTATCAACATAGTAAAAAATCAAAGCATAAGTCACTCAACATTCCCATAAGACTACTTCCAAACCCATAATTTTGTATAAAGTTGATGCTCAACTCAAGTGTCAGGACCTAATAACTTAGACAAACATATTATATTTTATATCTTAGTCATTTCTCCAGCACCAGAATGTCTAAGTCAAAGAGTTTATCATTTCCCTACCTTATTTCATTATTTCCATTTTCATATGACCCCTTCATCAGACTTGTCCAGTCACATTATGTGTGTTGTCATAGTCCAATCGAGTCTCGTTTCAAGGACTAGTCGTTTTTTCATCTAGGTTTCACCATGTCATGAGGTTAGCATCAATGCATTTAACTCATTGTGTTGATCATCTCCATACTTTATTTTATAAAATGGTCTTGTTTGACCCTTTTGACAGGTTCATCAAGTTACATTTTTCACATTATCATGTGGTGGTCAAGTCAAGATTGTAGTTTTTCATTTTCGTTAACAACATCGTCATGATGCAAAATCATTGTCCTCGTGTTCAGCTCATCATACTAGTCACATTGATATCTCGTTTTCCAATTTATGAGTCATTTTCACCCTCGGAACTATCCGTCAAAGTCTTGGAAAGTACACATTTTTGTGTCATAACAACACAAACCACCAAGTTTTCTTCCTATTGACCGTTTGGGTTTGTCCACTAGATTCTCCTTACAGCTATGTTCATAAAGTTATAAGCTACCTACAAGGTGCTCCCTTTGCAAGAGAACGTCAATGTCCTCTATGTGTATAAAACCTCCTAAACAGCAATCTAATACTATAAGTAGAGACCTTCAACTTAGCTTTTGACATATCAAATTTTATTTATTTATTTTTAAAGTAATCTATTACTCTACTACATCAACTACATTTAAGTTTAGTTTAACCATTATCTAATACTACTTCAATTTCATTTTTAGAACACAAATAATGAGACCATCTAAAATCCTTATTTAATTTCCTTTTAAGATGCACTTAATGAGATCTTCCTATGTTTTTCCAATATACACAAAAACTTATAAAATACATACCTTCAACATATATAAACGTCAAAATATATATATATATATATATATAAAAGAAAAAGGCGTTCAATGTATATATATAAAGGCATTCAATGTATTTTATAAAAATTTACATAACATGTATAACGCTTTTTCTTCCTCTATGTATATATTGAATAAATACGATTCTTCCAATATGAAATATAACAAAAACATAACATTCTTCTATTCCACTTCTATTCTAAGCAAATCACTACCGTGGTGTTCAATTAAAAGATTTTTAATATTTAACCATGGAAAAGTGGAGTTCTCTTACCTTAAAAACATACCGTAATCCTTAAAACTCCTTTACATTAAAATTATGAATATACATATGAACTCCGATGAATTCTATAATAACCATATACAATAGAATATGATTCACCCCATTACAAATGCAATGTAAACTTTTTTTTTTCCACAGAAAAAAAATCTTAAATATTATTTACATGAACTAATGGATCAAAAGTCCATTGTCACACAAAAAATCAAATCAGTCAAAGCATAAAGCTTTTTACATAAAGCACTGTTGGATCAACATAACAATTCAAAAAAAACAAAGCATCTATATCATTACAGATCAACAAAAAGCATTTACATCACCCCATATATGCAAAGTATGTACTTAAAAACCTGTACAAGTTCTGATGATGAACATTACATTCAAAAACCTTCTTCAAAAATGAGACTGAAAAAGTTCACATTAAAAAAACCCTCATCAAGTATAGTTGAAAAAAAACAGTATTGTATCCAATAAAACCAGCAACAAGTATCAACTTTCAGTCATTTCAGCTCCTCGGAATTCCTTGATAATCCATCACCCATCCGGTTCCAAAGCTCCAGCTTTCGCTAACCCATCTTCCTTTGAATTTCTTTCACGATAGATATGCTTGAGCATCAAATGCTCAAACATATCTGAAAGCTTGTTTACTTCATAAAGAACCTATGCAAGCTCTAAGTTCAACAATCGAAGCTTACCATTAACCCAATTAATGACTAACTATGAATCACCGAATAACTGGATTTTTACAATATTTTTCTCCTTGGCCAAAGTAAGCAAGAGATTTAAAGCACAGATCTCTGCAAAATTATTAGATCCAATCCCTAAACCAACCTTAAAAGAAAAAAATGCTCATCAGAAATGTAAATCATACCTCCAGCACCACAAATTTTTGGGTCACTAGCAGAAGATCCATCAAAATATCCCCAAGGGTATGTTTTATCAATATCTTCAATAGCAACAGATCTGATATTAACAGTCAAACTATCTTGAGGTAAAGACCTCATTAAACCCGGACTCATAATAGAAACTTGAGCAGGAGTCATGGAAATGTCTTCAAAGCAAACAATATTTCTGGCTTTCCAAATATTCCATAAAACAATAATTGGTAAAGTTTTAATATGTTTAACTTTCATATTTAGGCACCAAGTCTTCAGGAAATCACTAATAGTTCCCCCATACCACAAATTGTTCAACTTTAATCTATCCTCAAGATTCATCCAAACACACTAAGTAAATGGACACTCCACACCAAGATGGAGATTAGTCTCAATATTCAGTTTACAAAGATAACATCTGCCAGGGCCTTCCCTTCCTTTCCTAACTATGATATCCCAGGTAAGTGCTTTATCAGATAACAGAAACCAACAAAATATTTTTTCCTTGAGAGGGCACTTAAACTTCCATAATAATTTCCACCACTAGGAATGATCCATACCAACCCTATCCAACAGAAGCTGCACATATCCTTATTTCGGAGTATACAATCTAGATTTAGACAGATTCCATACCAACACATCATTATCATTAGTCAAATGCACATGGCTACGTTTAAGTATGGATAAATATCCATTCCAAACTGTAGCCTCCTGATGATCATCTAAGCCAATTTGATCAGCTAAAAGCCAACCCTGTTCCATAAGAGGAATCAGACTAGGGACTCAGATATCTTTGAGTGAAAAAACCCCAATATCATGGAGTTTGTCAATGAGAAAAGAAGGTAATAAATGTCTCCATTTGCATCCAACCCACAGATCCAGCCCAAGCTAGACTGATACACCAGTCCCAATTTTCCAAACCAAATTATTACCAATAATATCAAAAGCCCAAATAACCGCTTTCCAGCAAATAGACATGCTCCTTTTCTGTTTAACCATAGATCGAATCCAATCCAATAAAGACATTGGATATATATATTTTTGCACAACAATATAAACCCAGAAACCTTTACATTAATGACTTTCCAGACATTTTTAGCAGCCAATGCTTTAGCAAAAACAGATGGGATTTTTAATCCCCAACCTCCTAGGAATTTTGGACAAGCCAAAGACTTCCACGAGGTCCATGGTAAACCAACTGAATCCTTGTTACCAGCCCAAAGAAATTTAAATCACAACTTCCTGATTTTGTCTAAAATACCCACAGGTATCCAAAAATGCATCCAGAATACCAGAATAGCCTCAAGAACTGCTTTGACCAAAATTAACTTACCACCCTTGGAAAGCCAACGAAAACTTCAGTTTCTTATCCTGTTTTCGACTTTGACAATCAGCCAATCCCAATCCTTGATCAGATATCTGCAACATTTAAGATTAAAACCCAGAGACTTCATTCCATTCTCAAGTTTTAACACAGGAAAAGTAAATATATTATGAATAGTAATAATCTCTATCTCATTCAGGTTAGAGAAATATAATGCAGATTTTTCCTCGTTAATCTTCATTCCAGATGCCTTAACGAAAACCATTAAAACCTCATATAATGTAGATAAAGATTGCTCAGTACCATCAGTTATCATGATAATATCGTCCACAAATAGTACATGGGTTAATGAAATATCATTTCCAAAGGATAAGCCATGATAATACCCACATTCTAAAAAAACTTTAGCCCCTTTATTGTTCCTCATTGTGGTTGAAGGATTAAGCAGAGCTATATTGAATGCTAAAGGACATCCTTTCCTAAGTCCCCTACTAGACTTTAAAAATGAAGATGCAACACCATTAACAAGTACTAAGGCAAATGAGACAGAAGAAAGACTACTCATAATCCAAGCGATAAAAGACCCTGCAAAACCCATCTTGGATAGTATGACTCGAAGGTAAGTCCAGCTCACCCGGTCATAGGCTTTGGATAGATCAATTTTTAAAACAATTGATTTTGAACCTTTACTGTAAATAGAATGCATGCCTTCCTGAACTACCCCCACAACATCATGAATTTGTCTGCCAGGCAAAAATCCGAACTGTTCATCAGAGATATAACCCCCCAACACCTTCTTGATTCGAGTAGATATAATCTTACTGATGATCTTATAAATGTAATTACACAGAGATATAGGCCTAAAATCATCAAACATTTTAGGTTGATCAGCCTTGGGAATCAAAGCAATAAAAGTAGTATTAAACACCGTAGGGATTTTACCCAATTTCTGAGATTCTTCAACAACCCTAAGAAGATCCCCACCCAATACATCAAAAAGAGACCTATAAACTTCAACAGGAATCCCATCTGGACCAGGGCTCTTATCATTCTTGCTCAAGGAGAGGATAGACAGATTTTCTTGCAATGTAACCTCTTTCATGAGATCCTCATTATCTTCCTCAGAAATAGAAGAAGGAAATAACCCTGCACTCTTTACAATTTCAAGTAGGTGCAAGTCCTTTTCTTCTTGAAACAATGTTTCAAAATGTTGAACCCCTGCACATGCAATTGATTCAAAACCTTCAAACACCTTACCCTCATCGTCAGAAATCTTCCAAATGGAATTTATATATTTCCTCTAATTCGAATATTTATGAAAAAAAGGCGTATTATCATCCCCACAAAGCAACCATAATGCCCTACTTTTTTGTCTAGCCTCCTGTTCATGCACACCTAAAATCTTCCTCTTCTTAGATTCCAACTCGACCAAATAAAGTTTATCACTATCAGATGCAAAGCCAAAACCCAACTTGTTAAAAGATTTAGCCAATAAAAGCTCAATATCAACAAGATCCTTTGATCTTGTGTTTTTTTCTTAACTGACCAGCCTATAGAAATATCTTTGATAGTCTTAAGATTTAAAGCAAATTGAGAAGTAGGAGATAAAAAAGATCTCTCATCAAAAACATTCCAAGAATATTTTAGATTAGATACCGAATCCTCATTCACTAACCAAGAAGCATTGAACTTGAATGGGCTACGATGCCTGAGATCATCATTCAAAATTTGCAAATAAACAGGATAGTGATCAGAATCACCTCCACAACCAACCCATTGTCTAAAATGGAAATTAAAATCCAGAAGATCAGCTGATATAAGCAAACGATCTAATCTTTTACAGATATTTTCTCCACCAACTCTTGGATTTGACCATGTTGGGAAAATAACAACCAGAACAATATCGACCAAACCAAACCCATCCATCAGTCTAGTGAAATAATCAGATAAAGAGTCCACTCTTGCTTTAGCACCCCAAATTTTAGAAAACCCCACAAATAAAATTCAAATCCCCTCCAAAGATAAGATTGTTACAAAGTAAACAATCCATCTTAAAAAATTGTTCCAAAACAATTCCATATCTCTATAAGGACCATATAGATTAATAAAACATAAATCCAACTTGATCTCCAAAGAAAAAACCTTAACACACAATCCCGAGCACACAGCCCACGCATTTAACAAATGAAACTATCGAAACTTCCAACCTAGTAATAAACCCCCTGACTTACCTTTTGCATCCACAGATACAAAATTCCATTCTTTAAACATGAATTCCAACTCACTAACCAGAATAGACCCATCGCTCATAGTTTCTTGCAAAAATAAAACATCAATTTCCTGTTCTTCAATCAACCTCCGAACCGCTAATTTTTTGGGATTACTAGCCAACCCACGACAATTCAGGGTCATCGTGATCATCAAGAAACAAATACAGGGAATCCACTACTCTAAGTTCCCTAGGACAGTCCACCGCATCCGTGATCAAAATCGAACTTAAAGAATCACCAACCAGAGAAGCAATCCCTGGTCCACGATCCTTGTCAAAATCCACCTTAAACACCTTCGCACAAGATCACAGAAAATATCCCCTACTGGGCACACTTTTAATAATAGGAGGGGATGCAGAACCTAAATTACCCAAAGCATATCCAAATTTACTTATGGGTAAATCCGACTCACAGCCACCCAAGTTTTCAGACAAAGCAGAAGGTCCAACCCCTTCCAACAAAGTAGATACACACATAGGCTTTAGAGAGTCCAAACTATCAGGCTCTGAAACATAATCAGTCTTACTATTAGAATAAACAGAAATATCCACCAACCCAACACCCTGATCAAGACCCACAGACTCCCCATAAATATTCCCCTCCTTCTTGACTTGCCAAACAGCTTTGGTCTTAGGGATAGAAGAAAGTTTATTGCTGAACGGTAAAGAGGACTTGGGAATCAGATGCCCATAGGCATGGAACCTATTGCACCGGAAAGGAAAACCCATGTAATCCAGTGGCTGACAGAACTCTGAACCCCCCCTTTTAATCAGTAAGTCAGCCGCTAGGCCCTTTCTTAAATCCAGAAGTATTAAAACCTTCCCCAAACAACAAACCCCCGACTTAAGAAATGAAAAATCAGTCTCCAAATGTGTCCCCAAAGAATTTCCAACTAATTTGAAAAAAATCCACAGACCAGTACTCAAAAGGGAGATTGGGAAATTTGACCCAAATTGGTAATAGATCATACCTTTCGCATCTAGGGTCAAAAAGAGGCGTCCATCTCTTTAGCATCAAACTGGCATTGTTCCAACGCCAAACCCCCGCAAGAATCGAAGCCTTATCACCATCTGAACAGAATGTGAATGCAATCCAACCTCTTGGGAGCAAATAAACAACAAGGAAGATACTAACAGACTCATCCCAAGTATCCTTAACCCATTTATTAACCCCCACAGCATTAACTTTTTGACCATTAAATCGACCGACCAAAGTAGTGGCATGCATTAAAACAATATCATTGAGACCAATATCTTCACCTACTATCAATAAAATCGGCTTGTCAAATTTCCTAATAGGCTGTCTTGGGCACTTCTTATGGACCCCAACTACAGGAAGCTCTGAAAACTCCTTTCTCTGGTGAAAAGATAAATCCACCATTTCAACAACCCCAACCTCAACCCAGTTCGCACAAATAACAGAATTGGTAGAAGAAATACCAAAAGAAGACGAAAACCCCAACTCGACATCATCATCTTTTGGTTCATTTCTAAACTCAGAGAGCATGGATTCAGAACCCAGGGAAATCTTCGCACCTTTCGAACGAGACAAAGAAAATTCCTCTGCAGCAGATAAAGGTAAATCCACCCCCAATTTCACTGGACAATCCACACCAAAATTCAGCCCAACAGAATCCATCACATTGAAACCCAGCGAAAGCTGTGATACCAATCTCTCACCGTTTACCAGACACTCCATACTAATCTCATCAAAAGAAGAAACTAAACCTTGAACCAGAGAAACCCTGGCTAAAATATTGTCCCGAGACGCAATAACTGCAAACTCGCCCTTTGGCAAAATTCGAGCCAATTTTTTAATATCACGAAATGACATATTCTCTGGACAAGGACACATGCCAGGGAAGCTAGAGTCGTGTCACACCGAAAGTCATCCAGGAAATCAAAATAATCCTAAGTCTGACACCCCTAATAAAATCCACCGTCACCTCCCACGATAACGTAATCCTCCATCAATAATTAATTCAGATGAAAATTAAATGAAATCCACCAGACCAGGTTCAAAATCTTAGCGTCAAATCCTTTAATAAATGAGCATTAATCGTGAACGTCAAAACCAATGGGACAGTTAACAAGCATTAAAATAATTGGACTAAAGTCGATTTGAGCTGCTTTGTCAATAATTGGACTAAAGTTGACTAAGGGCGAGGCAATTCGAAAGGAATCCCAATACATTGATCTATTTAAATTAATTATATCAACAGTGACTTGAGTGGCCTAACTTGCTACCTTTGTTCTTACCTTAGCATGGAGTCCGCCTTCTCCTCGAGGGCTTAGTACCAACCATGAAAAAAAAGTGGGAATATGGTTTATTTGTTTGTTTTCTCGTGTTTCTTGGCCATGCTTCTTACCGACCTTTAGGGTTTTTCTCCCAATTTCCGATTCCCATAGCCCCTTTGACATTGACACCCACTACTCTCGTGGATGAGGTTTTGTCAGTCTTAGTCTTTGGCAAAGTGATTCTCACTCTTCTCATGCCGACTACTAGTTATTCTTGTTTTTTGTTTTGTTTTGGGACTCTCTTGGTATTGTCAGGGTTCTTTGGACTTTAGCTCTCTTGAGCTTCTTCCCCTGGTGGGTGGTTTCGACTGCTCGAGACCAACTTCTTTTTGTGTTTATTTCTTGGTCTGTGGGGTGGTGCTTTCAAGGTTTCTTATTTTATTTGGGACTTGACTGGGACATCACTTTGTGTTCTTGGTTTTCCTCTCTGGTTTCACGAGGGTATTTGTTGATTAATACTGGGATTTGAGGGGATTTGACTTTATCACTGGTTTGTTTTTTACTTGGGCTTTCTCAGGCTTGACTTCCCTGCAGTAACAGTGGTATACTAGAGAGTAATACTGTGCTTGGCCTTGTTTTATCCTAGAGGATGCTATCAGCTACCCAGGACCTACTGCATTATCTGGTTTTTCTCCTCTCCTTGTCTGTGGGGAGATGTTATTAGGGTTTTTGTGTTTTTACGGTTTTGGCTAGGATTACTCTTTGTTTTTTCCTATTTTTTCCTCCCCGTTTCTTTATGTGGGTTATGTGATGATAACCACGGGATTTCATGGGGTTTGACCTTATCATTGTTTTGTAATTATTTGGGTTTTTCTCGGGCTTGTATTTTTTCTATGGTACCTATGGTGTTGGGTTTGTCGGTTCTTTACCTCAGGTTTTCAATTCCTTTTTCCCATCCTGTCGGTACCTTGTCGGCTTGTTGGGGTCCTATCACTTAATTCCATGGCGAATTTGTGTCCTTCCAAGACCCATGGGTCATTTTTAGCCTCTCAAGCTCACTATAGGTCTCAGCAGAAGACCAAGGCTATTAAGGCCCTGGATACTAAGATATTTTTTGTGTTGGGTCGGGATGTTTTTTTTACAAAGTAGAGATGCTGTTTAGACACACCCTTGTCAGTAGAGTGGAATACTGTAAGTTGGATAAAGAGGAATGGGTCGCCTATGCAAACAACATTGGAAGCCCTTATTGAATTACATCCCAACCATTAGCAATCTCACCAATGACTGGTATGTATTTATCTTTCTTGAAGGGAAGGACGTAACACTCATTCTCAATTCTCTCTGGCCACTAGGTAAGGGCTCGTTTGTTCTTAGCCGTTGGAACACATGATTTGACCCTGTCAGGGAACACGTTGTCGTTCACCACCTTGGGTATTGCTCCCTGCATTACCCCTGCCACTCTAGAGTAAGGAAGTCCTTGTGGGAATTGCTAATACGATGGGCTGGTTTGTGGATTTGGAAGATAACTTCTTACACTCCTTTGATAAGTGCACAACAAAGGTTTTGGTTGACTTAGATGTTTCTGCGGGCCTTATGTCAGCTATCAACATTATGTACAATGATACAATCCTTACTCAAAGATTGGACTACCTTCATTTTCCCTTCCACTGTCATTTTTTTCACGTACCAGTCATCTCAGGCGTAGCTTCCCTCTTTTGTTACATGGGTCTCCTCGCGTGATGGATGGTGTGGATGGGGGAGAGTCTCGGCTTGTATCCCACAACCCTTCATATATTGGTATATCCTTGTCTCCACCTGAATGTATGTATAACTCGGTTTCTCCTACTTATTACGAATATCTCACTAAAGGAGAGTTAAATTTTATTATGGATATGGAGAATACTGCTCGCTGTGGTCTCCTGGTAGAAGTCTCTCTTCCTTCGATTGTTGACCTTGTGGTGGGTGGGATGAACGCTCTCCTGTTTTGGACTTGGGATATGTGACTCCCACTCCCTTGGTTGTTGGCTCCCTCTCCTGTATTAACTTTGCTTGTGAGGGTTACCACTCCTTTTGGGGTCTTGGGCACTGTAAGTTTGGATGGATTGTCTATTTCCCCCATTAGGGTTTTGGTCTATGATCCTCCGTGGACTATTTTAGACTTGGTCTCTCCCACCCCTCCACAGGCACACACCCCGCATGTCCCCTCTTTCATCTAGGAGGCTGAGTTTCCTCCCATTAAGGGGGTTCCCACTTCACCGTTATCTGGTTCTTTCCCACTTACTACTAGTCCCTATGAAGAGCCATCTTTAGTTGACTCCTCTCTCCTAAATTATCTCACTATCTTCACTGACAAGGCCCCTATTACACCCTCTACTATCCCTCTTGACTCTATTAGGCATGATAATTTGACCATTAGGCGTTCAAGGAAAGTTGAAACTTCACAGAAACCTAGGGTTCATAGGGTGCCTTCGTCTTCTCCCATTACTACTCGATTGAAAAATGTGGTAAGATCCCATCAGTCTTTCGGTCTTCCATCCTCCTCGGGGGTAATTAGAGAAAAGTATTCCCTATGCCTGGGTACTTAATGAAAGTACTCTCTCTTAACATACGTGGTTTCAGAGGACTTACCAAGATCAAATCCCTCTATTCTTTACTCTCTGCTACCAAGCCTGATATGTTATTCTTTTTGGAAACGATGTGTGACCACACACATTCCCTCCTCTCCTTTGCAAAATTTAGACCAGGATGGGAATTTTGTGCTACTGACTCTCTTAGCCTCTCGAGAGGCCTCCTCACTACTTGGGATCCTTCTGTATTTTGTTGTAAAACCTTTGTCTCTCCTTCTGGTATCCTAGTCAAGGCTGTATTTAGAAATCAACCCTTGGAACTCTCCTGTCTCAACTGCTATGGTCCCTATCATAATAGGACTATTTTTTGGGAGGCCATTGTTAATGAGGGTATTTTTGACCATACTAATTTAATCATGCTTAGTGATCTTAAATTTACCCTCTCAGATGCAGAAATCTGGGGCAAATATGCCCATATTGATCCACTCAGCTCCTATTTTGTTCAATTGCTCACCCGATCCAATTTGGTGGACATTGTATTAGCTTGTATTAGACCTACCTGGAGAAATGGTAGATCAGGTGAGAAAGTCATTTGTAAAAGACTTGAAATATTTCTTGTATCATATTCATTGGTAACTCTTTTGTCTAGAATGGGATGCTTTGGTTCAATTGAGAGCTATCCCTTCAAATTTAACAGGGTCTGGCTACAGGTGGAAGATTTTTCACAACTTGTTGTTGCATCTTGGTCCGCGAAGATATCTATGCCTAAGTGTGATTCCATGAACAGTCTGGTATTGAAACTGAAAATACTAAAAGGTGAAGTCAAAGTTTGGGAAAAGATGCAGCTTGCAAGACAACAAAAGGACTCTGAGGTCCTGGATTAGGATGTACAAAAACTCTTTTCTCAGTCTCCTTCGAGCATCCTATCTAATTTTGAGGCTCATAAAATAGCATCCATTAGAAGTAAAAAGGAAAAATTATTGGAACATGAGGTACTCACGTGGAGACTTAAGGGGATGCAAATACTAAATATTTCCATAGTTTTGCTTCAACCAGGAGAAACAATAACTATATACATTTTGCATTATTATTGAGATCCAGATCTTGTGAGTCATAATTTTGAGAAGCTTGAATGTCAGGCTTCAAAGTAGGATCGTTTGAGTAGGTGTGTGGTGCTTGTAGTTGTGAGAGGCGTGCTGCTCCTGGTTGGGTGCATATCGGCATGTTCGATCTTGCAGCAGGAGACTAGGTTTACTAATTGTCGGTGGCTCGATATGATCTCAATTGGGTCCAATCTTGAACACTGCTCATGGATCCTCCAGATCCCCCTCCAGAGGAGTGAAGATGCCTCTTAGAGGTTTCATTCCAGGCTTTGGTTGAATCCTCGCCTCCTTCGGTGTCCGAAATCCAAGGATCTAGCTTTGTGAGGCGGGCGACAGCCCCTCGCATTCAGATCATGTTGTTCGCTTCAATAATGAAGGTCCTTTCCTTGAGTAAGAAGGGTCTAATAGGTCAATTCACTGGGATCTGGCCCTCTTAGAAAACCATGGACTATTAGATCTTGAAGAACTGGATTCCTTTGATCTCTGGAGGTCTGCAGCACTGCTTCTGCGAAAAAGGGTCTTTTTTTTGTTCTATTTGAGATTAAAGATAACAAGTATCTCCTCTTTAGAAGTGGGCCTTACTTCATGGGGTCGAGAGGTCTGTATCTAATCCATTGGACATTATCATTTGACCTAGAAAAGGATGACCCCTCAGCAGTGTCAGTGTGGGTTCGCCTTCCCCATATTCCTCTGCATTCCTGGAATGAGGAGGCCCTTCAAGCCATTGGAAATACCCTTGGTAAATACATTGACAAGGAAGAGCCAAAGGGGCCATTATCCTCATGCGAAAGGATATGTGTGGAAGTCGATTTAGAGAAACACTTACTGAAAGAAGTGACTATGTTCATGGATGGATGGGAATATCTGCAAAAGGTAGACTATGAGCAGCTACCGTTCAAGTGTAGAAAGTGCCATGAATATGGGAACTTTGTCAAAAGCTTCCCTAAATAAGTGATAGATGATCCTGGGAAAAGTCATGAAGAAGGATGCAATAGGTGAAAAGAGGGGAGAATGCACCGAATAACTCCCCCAATGACAACAATGATTACCAACAAAAAAAAACTAAGGAGGATGTTACAAAATCCAAGGAAATGGACATCAACAATCCATACATAGCTCTTTATATAGAAAAGGGATAAATCCATGTAGCAGATATCACTCAGGAGGGTGAAGAAATGGAAGAAGTTAGGGATCTGAAATAAAGCGCGCTTCCAAATGCCAGTGAGGATGGGACAGAGAAATCTCTCACAGGATCGTCTTTCCCAGGCGGATCTTGGGTATGGTAAAAAAAAGCAGATCAAATCCAAGGGTAGAGTCCCTAGGCCAGTCCTCTTCGGAAGGATCACAAGAAATTCCAAATCAAGCTCCATCACCATTCACAAGGGGAATAAAAAAACACAGGCACCATAGGGAGCAGGAATTATAAAGGGAAATTGAGCTCAGGAGGCAGAGGAAACTAAGCTTCTTCAAAACACCAGAAGTGTTGGAGGATCAAGACCAGACAACAGGTCTAGAGTAGGACCTCAAATGTCAAAGAAATAATGATATTTGTCTCTTGGAATTGCAGAGGTCCAGGGAGCTCAAGAAAAGAGGAAGCTATTAAAAACATGATCAAATCTGAGAAACTTGACATTCTGATGATTCAAGAGACAAAAATAGCCAAAGAAGGGGTAATGGCCCTATCTCGACTTCACTGGCAAAATTACCAAGGGGAAGCCATCAGCTCCAAAGGAGCTTCAGGTGGAATCGCCACCTTTTATAATTTAGAAAAATATGCAATGAAATTAGTTAACGAATCCAAGCATTGGCTCCTCACCGAGTTGCATTGCACAGAAAACCTAGAGTCAATTTTTGTTTGTAATATATATGAGCCAACACATTAAAAGGATAATATGATATTCTGGGAAAATCCCAATTTGCTGAGCGAGATATTACAAGGAAAATATACTATTCTTGATAGGGACTTCAATGCCACTAAATCCTAGGCGGAGAAGAGGGGAGGCTCGATCGTCAGAGACCCCTTTGGAGAAAAAATGGAAGATTTGATGGCAAATATGGATCTTTTGGATCCCCCACTCAAGAATGGGAAATATACCTGGAGCAACAAAAGAACGAGCCCTAGTCATATTGTTGCAAGACTTAATAGGTTTTTGTACAGCTCCTCCTTCCTTCAAAGGGATATGTTCCTACTTCTCTAGTCCTTCCTGCAACAACTTCCTATCACAAGCCTATATTCTTGTCTCTAATTCTCTCTAAAAAGATGGCCCCTATCCCTTTTTGTTTTTACCCTGTCTAGTTGCAGGATCAAAAGGATATGGAAATCATTTAAGAGGCTTGGAACTCCAAGATTCTTGGCTCTCCTAGCTATATATGGGAGTCAAAGTTAAGAGCTACTCTATTCGCTCTAAAAATTTGGGCTAAACTTTAATTCAAAGGGCCTTCAATACAAAAGAAACAAATTCAAGATGAACTGGTTTCTTTCCAGAAAAGAATGGAAGAGGAAGAAGTGACCATGCTCGCTCTAAATCATGAAAAAGATTTAAATATGAGAATGTTAAGGGCTGTTAGGCAGGAGGAGGAAGAGTTAAGGATAAAATACAGACAACTATGGCTGAAAGGGGGTGATAGCAATACAATTTATTTCCATAAGTATCAAAAGCCATATTAATCTCTAATACTATTAGAGAGCTGTATGATAGAAATGGAAATAAAATTGATCTGAATGAGGATGTCTAGAGGCACATTGTTCAGCATTTCAGAAATCTCTATACAAACAGAGATGAGATGGATCCAACCTCTCAAGCTGAGCTTCTTTTGGTTATCCCCTCAAAAATTTCTGATGATGAGAATGAGGAACTTATGAAGCCAGTTTTGGAGTATGAGATAAGTGATGCAATTTGGACTTTGTAGCTGGGCCCCGATGGGTTCACAATCAACTTTTACCGGGATGCGTGGTACATCATTAAGGTAGATCTAAGAAGGATGCTCAACTAGATGAGGAAGAAAGACAAAATTGGTGGGGCTACCAACTCATCTTTCCTCTCTTTGATTCCGACAGAAAAAAAATCCTAACTCTGTGGATAGATTCATACCAATCTCTCTTTGCAACACTTCTTACAAGATTCTCACAAAAAATCTTGCTACAAGAATGAAAAATATCAGGAAGCATATTATTTCGGAGTCTCAAGGGGGATTTGTATCTAGGACGAAAATTATAGACAACATCATCATTGTCCAAGAAGCTATCCATTCTAGCCTAGAAATGAAGCAACAAGGTATGTCTATCAAGCTTGATAAGGCTAACACTTTTGATAGGGTTAACTAATTTTTTATTTTTGAAATTATGAATGGGATTGGATTATTGAATCGGTTTATTAGATGGATCAAATATTGCATTAAAATTATGTGGATTGCTCCATTAATTAATGGAAGACTGACTGAATTCTTCCAATCCTTAAGGGGCCTCCGGAAAGGCTTCCCATTGTCACTACTTCTCCTTTTGTTGGTAGTAGATTCACTGATCAGAAAGCTCCAAGCATTACAGGAAAATGGAAAGCTAAGAGGCTTAAATATTTCCAGGGGGATCAAAGCTGCAACACATGCCCAGTTCGCAGATGATATAATTCTTCTTGGTGGGTCTTCCATGGTGATTGCAGAGAGATTTAATGAATCCTTGTCTTCATTCTTAAGATATTCAGATGACAAGGTCAATTTGATAAAATCCAAGGTTTATGCTTGGAACTATCTGCCTAGGATGATCGCAAGGATTTCTAGAATTCTTCGCTTCGAAAGAAAATTAAACTGGAACTCATTCACCTATCTCGAGAACCCTATCTTCAAGGGTAAAAAACTTATGTTGACTAGCAAGGTATTGTCGAGAATATCAAGAAAAAAATCTCCTCGTGGGGAGTGAGGTGGCTCAACCCAGCTAGTAAGCTTGTCCTCATAAACTCTTTCCTACCTGCATATCCAATTTATACCTGCTCAATCTCTTTAGCTCCAGTGAAAGTTATGCAGGAAATAATCAAGGAAATTAGAAAATTCCTTTGGCAAGGGGAAAGTTAAATGGCATGAAATTTTTTTATCTTGTAAGCTGGGACATGGTATGCAGCCCGAAAAATTGTGGTGGGACTGGAATAAGGGACCCAACAAGGATGAACCTCACTCTAGGAGCGAATATTCTGTGGAGTACTATATCTGGGGAGAAGGGATGGTGGAAGGAGATTCTCAGGAAGAAGTATATGAAGGGAGCAAGGAAATGTTGCGTAGATGAGTACCCACTGACAGGGAAGGGGTCTCCAATATGGATCCTTTGCAAGAAGGCGACCCATATCATCAAAAATCATCTACACTGGAGCCCTGGTAATGGTGAATATATCAGAATTTGGCAGGATCATTTGGGTCCAGTCTCTGTGGTAAACCATATGGTGGCATTCTCAGATCTCAAGCAATGGCTAGATACTCTAAACATTTTTACCCTCTATGATCTATATTCTTGGAAAAACAATAGAAGATGGGGTGGATGGAAACCATTGGATGTGCCTGAGCATGTAATGCTTGATTTTAATACTCTCTTCTCAATTCTCCAATGTTCTGCACCTATTCACAACCAGCTTTTGGATAGCAGAGGATGGGGTAAGTCAGGGATTTACACCATTAAAGAAGGATACTGAATCATTTCCAATAATGAAGGAATTAACACAGCAGACAACAAGTGGAACATAGTCTGGTGCAATGATGGTATTCCAAAAATTAACATCTTCTTTTGGATATTAGCTCACCGAAAAATTCTGATTGCCGAGAATTTGAAAAAAAGAGTGATTCAAGGGCCTTCGCACTATGTACTCTGTAAAGAGGCAGAGGAGACCATTGACCACCTTTTTTTGCAATCTAAGTTTTCCACAGAAGTTTGGTCTCTGGATGTACAAGAGTTACATATAAAACCGATTCTTCCAACAAATTGGAATGATCTCTTTGCCTACTGGAAAGACTATTACCATGGTTCTCTTCTTCAAAATCCAGATCTCATAGGAGCCCGGGTTTCCCTTCCTAAATACCTATGCTGGAATATTTGGGTAACCAAAAATAAAAAACTGTTTGAAGTTGAGGCATCTTGTCCAGGGACAGTAATGATTGCTGCAAAACAATGTGGGTGGAAGCCTTAGTTACGAGGGGGATGAATAATATCAACAACAAACCTTTGAATTCTAAGGAAAGAGTGTGGGCTCTCGAATTTATTCAACCTATTTCCAATAGCTGGCATACGACAACCAAAAAGCCCAATTTCTTAAATTGGAAATTGAGACTGAGTGAAGATGCTTTTGCTAAATGGAGGCTAAAACTGGGTTGTAACTCCTTTCTCTTTGATGGAGCCTCTAAAGGAAATCTGAGGTTGGATGGGGCAAGTGGAGTCATTTTTTATCCCGGAGGGAGAAAGCAAAAGGATTATGCCTGGGGCCTGAGCAAGAAATCTAATAATGGGGCTAAGTGGCTTTCTCTTATCGAAGGGATGGAGATTGCAAACAGTTGTGGAATGGAGGATTTAGCAGTCTATGGTGATTCACTCATGGTCATAAGGGAGGAAATATTGTTGTATAAGAAGATGAAGAGCTCGATGACCAAAATGCATCACATCCTTCTCTGTATAGGAATGGAGTTCAAATCTATCAAGTTCTTTCATATCCTAAGAACAAACAATAAGCAGGATGATTTAATGGCTAACAGAGGAGCCTCATTAAACTATGGACAACTTATCTGTAATGAAGACAGGATAGGAATAAGATGGATCCCATGAGCTAGAATTTATCATCACTATGGATCAGTCTCAAATTCAACTTACAGGTATGCATTACACAGTTAATGGTAGGTACTCTCAGTCTGAAATTCTAATCAATGCACAGGAAATCTGTTCTTGCATTTTTTCATCACCGGTACACAGATGCTGGCAATTTCTCCTCAACCATCCACACATAGAGGAAGAAATCAAATCTCCAAATCAAATATTAACAACACCTCTTTTGCATGCAAGAAGTATAATCACATCTCTGAATGGCGGGCTCTCTATCTAGTAGGCTCTAAATGGCGGGCTCTCTATCTAGTAGGTGGGAGAACTGAAATCATGTGTCAAGAAAATGCGTTGGTTGGACATGAAAACAGTAACGTGTCTTCCTTGAGTTCAATGAAAGGGCAGAAAATTAGCAATAGGATCTGTAATCGGTGGTCAATCCTAAGGTCATGGTCAATCCTGAAGATTTGTAAACGGTCGTCAATCAGTGCAATAAGGAGAATGGGAATGTGTGTGACAATAGATTCAATTTTTTAATACTGAGTAGGTGGCAAAAAAAATGTGAAAATAGAAATGGGAAACCCGGGCATCTTGGTATCTTGGTTATCGGGCTTCAGTAGGAGGTGAGTTGCTACTTGGGTATCGATTTTGGGCATCAGCCATATGTTTTTTTGAGCTTAAGGGAGATGAAGGATATGCTGATTTGGAGGAGAGGAGTTGTTACTGATAAGCTTTTATTATGTCTTGTTTTTTCTTATTGCTTCTTGGTCAATTTGTAAGAAGGTATAGTTTCCATAGAGTAGGGTTCTTTCGGGATAACTACAAATACAAGAAAGATGAGAAAGGAGTTTTGGATGCTACCCTCCTGTTGGAGCAATCCATCTTCTATGTGTTGTAACCTTGTTTAATCCTTTTTAATATAAAATTTCTCAACCATTTCTGTCAAAAAAAAAGGAGAAATAATAACTCTATCTAGGAACTTGTTGATGGTTCTGGTACACCAGTTAGCAATTTGGATCATCCCAAAATCTTGGAGATGGAACACTTTTCCTCCCTTTTTCTGGAGGATGGGAAATCCCTCATATCGGACCAATTAAAGGTCATCAAGAACTTTCCTGCTTTCCTCTCCTTAGAATATTCGGAGAGCATGATTGATGAGGTCTCTTTGGGGGAAATTGAAGCAGCTTTGAAGAGATTTAAGAAGGACAGGAGCCCGGGGCTTGACGGCTGGCCTATGGAATTATTCATGTTTTTCTTTGATTTGGTTATGCATGATTTGTTGATGATTGTCAAGCAATCTTAGAGGGATGGGAAGGTTAACAGATCCCTGAACTCTACTTTTTTTAACCTTATTCCTAAATGTGACCTCCCTAAAACCTTTGCATACTTCCGACCCATCTCCCTCTGCAACCTTATCTATAAACTCATATCTAAAGTCATCTCTAATAGACTTAAGCCCATCCTCTCGAGGGCCATATCCATAGGCAGTTTGGGTTCTTAAAAAAGACATATCCAGGAACCCATTGGGATTACCTAGGAAGTACTTCACACTATAAAAATAAAAAAATTGGATGCCCTAGTTCTAAACCTTGACCTCATAAAAACTTTTGATCATGTTAATTGTACCTTCTTACACCTTAACCTCCTCCAAATTGGGATACTATTGGAGGTGATTGACTGGGTCATGGGATGTGTATCTTCAACAAAATTCTATGTATTGATCAATGGCCTAGCTTCGAGCTTCTTTAATGCTTCTAGAGGTATCAGACAGGGATGTCCCCTGTCACCTCTCCTCTTCCTTCTGGTGATTGAAGGACTCAGTCGACTAATTGGGAAAGAAAAATATGAAGGGAAGATATATGGTATTATACTTTCTCCCACCCTTTATCTTACCCACTTACTATTTGTGGATGATGTAATTATTTTTGGAAGAGGAACCTTTGAATAATTGCAAGCATATAAATGTGTATTGGACCTTTTCTATTTGGCATCGGGAATGAGTATCATCTTGAAAAATTCTTTCTTTCTCCGAAATAATGTACTAGATGATGTAAGTAACTGTATCAGTGCCATCTTTCCTTTCAAAATGGATCCGATGGACTCAGGATTTAAATACTTGGGATTTTGGCTCAAACCGTTGGGTTATTGCTCAAAGGACTGGAGATGGATCATTAAATCGTTTGAAAACAATATTTTTCATTGGACTACAAAGTTCCTTTCTTTAGGTGGAAGACTGATTTTAATCAGATCTGTCCTATCCAGAATTCTGGTTAATTGGTTTTCACTGGCAAGATTTCCAAGATCGATTCTCAACAAGTTGAGGCAATGTATATTTACCTTTCTCTTGGGTGGCACAACAAGTAATCACAAGCTACATTTAGTGGACTAGAAGATGCTCTCCATATCGTTTTCTCTTAGAGGTTGGAACATAAAAAATATGGATTGGTTCATCACTGCTCTCAGGATTAAGAGTCCGTGGTTTGTTCTGAGAAGCACGTGACTGTGGTTTCAGATTATACATACAATTTATCTCAAAGTTGACCCTTGGGAATGTTGGATCCATCAAAATAGTTACTCTGTCCAGAACACTTCACATATATGGAATGGTTTTATTTTTGTTCTTCCTTGGATCAGCCACATCTTGGGATGGTGTGTGGGTAATAGTGCTTCCATCAGAATTGGTGTAGACCCTATTGCAATATTGCAATCACATTATCTTCTATCTGAGGATCTTTGTGCTTTTCTAATTGATTTTGGAATAAGTAATCTCAGTCAGGAACACAATAATGGTGACCATACCCTCTCCTCTTCATACTGGCTATTAATTGAGGACTTGGAACTTGGAGGATCTTGGAAGGAAGAGTGGTCAAACTTCACACAAGGACTCTATCATGGAGGATTCAGGATGAACACGCAAAAAGACTGTATTCTCTGGTTGCACAACAAAAAATATGGTGAAACTACAACACATATGGCTTATGATATTATAGCTAGCAATGTCTATGGAAATTTGTTGGGTTGGAAGTTCAAGTAGCTCTGGCTATGGAATATCCCACTCACACTAAAATTCTTCAGCTGGCTCTGTGTTGAAAATTATATCAATACCTGGGATAATATTCTAAAACATGGATGGACTGGACCAAACCATTGCTGCCTTTGTCACGTAGCAAGTGAATCAATGAATCATCCGTTTGTCTCGTGTATGTTCTCACATGTTGTTAGGAATGCTCTAGTCATAAGTCACGAGATGGATTTCAGTTGGAATGATACATCACTAAAGGAAAATATAAACTGCTGGACTATTCTAGCCAATGGGCATAGCCTGTTACATCTTCCCTTTTTTATATATGGAGTATCTGGAATACTCGTAACCATTGCATTTTTAACGATCAGGTGTTGAGGATGGCAACGGCATGCCACAAAATCATGGAGCTGATAAACTCTTTTCTTGCTGCTATAAAAAAACATACTCGGAATATTGGCACTTTTCCTGAGCACACCTTCCCCTATGGTTTTTTTTATGGTGCAGCTACATCAAGTTCAGGTGATATTAGTTTCACTCTACATATTAGTACATCTCATTTTTTTCATGCCAAGGTGGTTTGTGGTATTAGCACAAACACCAGGGCAGAGTTGCTAGCACTTTAGGATCTTTTGGTATTTGTGGTTGCTTTGGGCCTCCCTTCTCTCTTTGTTTGTGGAGACTCCCAATTTATCATTAATTGGGTAAACTTTGTGGCTCACCTTGATGCTGTTAACCTAAATCAATGGTGTGACCGTATTTCCGAGGTAAAATATTCCTTTCTCTCCATAAACCTTCATCACATCTACAGGGAGCACAATATGAGTGTTGATTCTTTTTCCAAGGAAGCTCTTACACTTGAGATGGGTCGGCTCTCATATATTGAATTTATGGATGGAGATTCTATTGGAAGTAATACCATCACCTTCTTTTAAGGGGCGTGTATCTAACATTTCTTGATATGGATTTTTGTCTCTACTGATTTATGAGTTGAGTATTTGTTGAGCCTTGATATCTGCTATGATATGGATTGTATATGACATGATTATTTGTTCTTAGCTCAAGGGATATCTTCTCTCCCTAAGGGATTCCTTGGATAAGCCTTCAGGGCTCGTATTGTGCTCCCTTGGACTGTGACATAGGCACCCTTGGGGAGAGTATATGGCTCTTGTACATGCCTCACTTCTTATGGGGGTTTCTTGCTATATGTGATACTTGGTTTCACAGTTATGTAATGTTACCTTTGATTCTTATGAATATCAAGGAACTGCTATTTTTCTTCAGAAAAAAATTAATGAGGTCAATACTCCATTCAAAACTATATTATCATAAAAGAGAAATGGGTAACATAATGAGAAACAAAGTTTTCAATAGAGAAACAACAAAATGAATTAATTAAAATATATAAATTAAATATTGTGATAATCTATGGATTTTAGGATTGACTAGATTTCGCTCTGTATTTCAAGTTGTCTAGCAGCTCACCATCAATGCCAATTTTTCTTTCCATTGATAAGAAAAAAATGTCATTTTTCTGTTACACCTACTGTGTTAGAGGGGGCATTAATTTACTTGCTATCCAAGCTGATGGATGATCAAATTTGAATAATTTAATGTTGAGAATGCATCTGAAAAATTCAATGCTGAAGAACGTGATGTGTGACAACTTTTAAGAGAATAATGGCATGTATGGTGATCAAATATGTTGGACCACACTAGAGAGAAATGTAAAGAAAGATCGATAAGCAACTGTGAAATAAGGGACTAGCCCATTGTGAGAGGGAACTGCAAAATAATGCCATTAATTGATTTGGATACCACCTGATTCTATACAGTTTGTTAAGGGTTTGATTCCCTTAATGCAAGTCTTAATAAAACATGAACTAAATAATGAAAAATCATAGCAATGGCATTTGTTTGAAAACCTGGCAATATATAGGCCCCCAGCTCAAACTCTAGGCTTGAACTCCATGCTAGCTGCTCCACCCACTTAATTTCGCTTCAATGTAGTCAACATACTAAAAAAATCCAAGCTCGAACCTGCTCCACCCAGTTATTTTAGCTTCAATGCAACGGGATACTAACGAACTCTAGGTTCAAACTCCACGCTTGTCGCTCCACCCAGTTATCCTCACTTCAATGCATGCAACATACTATTAGTTCTTTTAAGTGGATGTGCAGATAGGTTGCAGGTTGCAGCGACAAACTTCATTTCAAAGTTAGCACAACTGCACATCATTTAATTAATGGTCATTCAATTTTTGGATTGTCAACATTTATGTGGTCACCACACTTGCTTGCCTCACCACCTACCAAACATCTAAAAATTAAACCTCGAAACGAATGAGTTCCCAAAGAAACGACAATTTTTTTATGTATAAATTACTACGCGGAACACTGCATTTTCGAAGAAACGATTTTCTGGTTGTAGAAAATGAGAACGACCATAGAAAATGACGGTTTATGTCTCATCCCCGTTTCTACAACGTTTTATGTCGAAAACGTAGACCACCATCACTTTTTTGGTAACATAGGTTCAAATCACGTTCAAATTGATTTACGCAAGTGATTATAATACAAGGCTCATCTATTTTCAAGAGTATTCAAAATTTCAATTATTGGAAAGATTCTCATTTTGTTTTCTTCAAGTAGATTTACAACACCAATATAAAAGGAAAAAGGACAATTCAATAAACCTTCAATGATTCTCATATTTTACAAATAGATTTTTTGTTAACCTTCAACGATTGTAATATTTAATTTACAATTCATGCAAGGTTTTTTCAATTTATATCTATTTCAGTTTTTATTTCTATTACATGTATCTGTTTCTAAATTAGCACATTCACATAGTTTGTGGCTTGATTACGCTGATAGGAATCAAATGGTTGAGAGATAGCGATGGAATGTAAGAGAGTTTGGATTTTTTTATTCCTCATATTCTTCTAGTTTAATAGGCTCAACTCTGAGTTATCCATGCCTAGCTACATGTTATCACCAACATTCTTCATGTTATCCATTTATCAACTATCATTATATATATATATATATATATCTCACATTCTTCTAGTTATCTGCCATGAACGGTTGGTTATCCATTTAATCAGTTATGAGCTATCAATGCATCAATACTAGTTATCCATTCCTCAATACCACTTATCCATTCATTAACTACCGGTTATTTTTTATATTCTTTTTTTTTAATTGTTTATTTCGAATTTTGAACAACTTGCATAGAATCAATCTCGACAATACACTTGTCTCATCCTTGTCCGTAGATGAAAAAGCATAGGCCATAGTCCACCCCAAATCTCAAATAAAAACGCTTATCGACTTAATCAAAATATACTTGATGCAACTATATTGCGATATACAATACCGCATTTCAATTAAATATAAATACTAGTACAACCACTTAACTTGTATCATGTGAACACTCATAGGTCACATGTTAAGTGTCATAAACAAGTTATATGTTACTTGTTCTTCATACTTGATTATAACTACGTGTTGTCTATGCCACAACTACTAGTTATTTTTTTTAATTAAATGGATTGTCTATCATTAAAATTATCCATGCATAAAATACCAACTATTTTTATAATATTTTGTTTATAATGTTTTATTTCGAATTTTGAACAACATCCCTTAAAATCAATCAATACACTTATTTCATTCCCTTTCAATATAGAAATGTAAAATGATAATCCACTCCAAATTCTAAGCAGTTGGAAACTCAAGAAATTGCTCCAAAAATATAGCTTATACAACCAAACTGTTAGCGTTTTTGCTAACAACGAGGATTCGACCTCATCATGAGGTGGATGGCGCATTCATTAGAGATGAATTCGAAGGTAATGGGAGACAGCTCTCCATAGGGGGAAGCAGATGACTAAGAAAAACAGATCCCTTTGATTTCGGGATATCGACCGAGAAAGGAAATGGCGCAGCCCCTTGATCTCTGGTTTTCGTTTTTGCCCTTCGATGAAGAAGGGGAAACAGTTCTTGCGAGAAAGATTTGGATCTGTGCGTGTGGATGGGACAGAATTCTATTGAGGAGATGTGACCGTTGTGTGCAGGAGGAATCAATTCGTATAATCAGATATGTATGGCTTCCTGTTGATGCGTTAAAAACAGGCCTTCAGATCATTATTTTACACCGCTGCATACACACGTTAGGTATCTCTGTTGTTTGCCAAAGGACTACATTGGGCAGGTATGATAATTACTTTGAGTTTTTCTTCTCAAAGTAATTTCTTTCATTCTGGAAACAGCCAAGCTTGTGATCTTGCTTTGATCTATTCATCTATATCGTTTTTGCTGTGACACAAGAAGGTAGATATCGTTTTTCTATCGCAATAGAAGTGGTAGAATTTTGCACTGAATCCTTTTTGATACCTTTGTTGTATAGTTCCCATTATTATATCTACTTCTGTAATGAAAAAAAAAGTGTCATCCGTTTTCTTGCTNATGAAAAAAAAAGTGTCATCCGTTTTCTTGCTTATAGATTCTTGTCCCCCAAAGCGGCGGGTGCCCCCAGTCGTTATTCAGTTACGCACATATGATTTTGTTACAAGGTGTTTGATTCTGGAACAATGATAGAAAATAAGTCTTTGGTACAAGGTGTTTGATTCTGGAACAATGATAGAAAATAAGTCTGTCTAAGACCGGTGCCCTAACTTTTATGCTCTATGTTGTTGTTTATGCAAGCCTGTCTTTACATTTGAATACCTTGGAAATCTTTTATCGTTTTTTTTATTATCTGTGGAAGGCCGGGGGAAGGATATTTTACCGTCTGTTGATTTGGATTGAAGGGCATATGAATATAGTTATGGAAATCTGCTGGGATGGGATCTAACGCGATCTTTTTACAAATTACTTTGAACCTGCAATCATTCTAAATGGTAGATTGAATATATGTATCTTAAACGCCTTAATCAGCTGTAACTGTGCAAAATAGATAGAACTTGCTGAACCCTAAATGTTTCCAAACTTGACAGCTCCGTCGTCTGCCGGTCTGATCGAAGGCCCGCCATATATAAACCCTTCATCCCTACTTAAGTTAACGGTCGCTTAGCTCGAGATGCAAACAACCTGCAACCCACGAGACAGCGCAATTTGCACGAGCTTTGTTAGGATATATCGAGCAGACAAGTCGACGACCCTTACGAAATCTTCAATCAATACAACCTGTTTTTACCCTGATGATTCAGTTACAAATTTCTTCATTAAGAACAAGTCCACATACTAGAAAGTCACCAAACAGGATGAGAATTTTTGGAGCAATTCCGCAAACCTCATTGATAGGAGTATGATAGTATGCTTTGTGTTTCAATTTAAGTGTTATGTTATATACTAGATTCCTTCGTGCGGAGTGTTCCAGATTTTGCCATAGCATCCGCCATTTGATTACGTTCTCTATATATGCTTAATATTTACCGTTCCCACGATGGATTTTAGTCTTAAAGTCTCTTCCAACAGTGGGATCAATAACATATGAGAATCACCTTTACTTTCTTCTCCACGACCAGCCATAGTAAAAGTCTTAAAGCACATAACTCTGCATAATTGTTTGTTTTTTTCGAAGTCCAGCTTTAAAATTGAACCAATGCTGCTTCGATAAGTATAATATTCTCCCAACTCCAGAGCCTCGTGAATCCCCTGAGCAGCGCCATCAAAATAATCCCATGGATAAGATTGTTCTATCTCTTCCTCCACCAAGTGTCTATCCTTTATTTGCACTTTATCCTAGGGAAAATAGTTAAGGATACCTAAACTTTGATAAGCTCCTGGAATAGGCAAAATAAACTTATCTTTAAAATAGCTATCATTCCTTATAGCCATATACCCCAAGAAACAATAAGGGGAAGAGATCTAAAATCTATAAGACATCATTTAAATGCCACACCTTTAGACAATTTTCCATCGAATAGTCTTTCCATAAGCTTGACATTTTTAACCTCTTTTCAATCAATCTCAGACCACACGATCCTTATATAGGAACACTCAACTTGCTGAAGGATATTTTTTTTCTTCCTTATTTTTGCATAGGTAATAGTGGCTAGGTCCTTTTCTATTTTTCCTTTGCAATATATCCTATGTTAGTGCCTTATTTGAAAGAAGGAACCACATGAAAATCTTAGCCTTCAATGGACACTTAAATCTCTAAACTGCACGCCACCACTAGACTTGTTCTGAGCTTACCAAATCCTGGATTAGGAAATTATAGACATATTTTGGACCATATACACTTGTAGAAGAATGCATTTAAACAAAAGTATCTATGCTCCCTTGAATTCTAACCTTGCTATTTTTAAATTTGATATGAATATATTCCATATTTCTCCATCATTTCCTTAAAAACCAACATTTGTTGCATTCATCCAACCTTGTCCCCTAAAAGAAGAAGCTCCATGATCATCTATATTGTTTAATGATAGATAACCCTTTCCTTAAAGAGCCCAGTCATATGAACTATAAGAGAATAACAGGGGATGCATCCTAACCACAGATCAAATCCCAAGCAATCAAAAGTATCATTTCCCACTTTCTACGTTAATCCATAATCAATCATATCAAAAGCATGAATGGACACTTTCCAACATATTGAAACATTGAGAAGTGATTTATTTGGTTTTCTGATATAATCCACTATTGAGAGGGAAACATTTATACTTTCTTACAAAAACCTGAACCCATATACATGATCCTATTATCAGTCTCCAAACATTTTTATCAACCAAAGCTTAACTAGGAATAAATAAGGTATTTCTAAAATCCCATCCTCCATTATTGTTGATTGTATTATTATTGATGCCAACATGGACTTGCAAGTGGCCCCATAGGTTGTCATTGATACCACCAAGTCCCTCTTGCATTGTACAGGTATGGATGATCCTAGTACCCTCATAAATAGTGCATTGGATCCCTTACAGAGATAGTTTTTGCTTTGGAGCACCTTGTATCCATTTGAAAAGGTCCCTCCACCCACAAGATTGGAACTTGGAGCTGCCACCTTGTTGACAATGCTGAAGACCTTGCTGGTGATGTTGAAGACCCTGGAGACTGTGTTGAAGCTCTTGTGGATGATGGAGAAGGCCTTGATGGGTTGAATAAGCATTAATGACCTATTATATGGCCATTTATACTTTGTTGGGGTCATGGTACCTAGGAGAAGGCCTGGAAACCCCACAGGAGATGGCATGATGGATCTTGACCCTTAGGTTCTCTTTTGTGGTTGAGGTGGTTGAAGAAGTTCATGAAGCCCTCTTGTCATGATCACGATGTTTGTGTACCCCTATCAATTGAAGGAATGCATGATGTGGTTCCTTTTGTGTTCGTGATGACCTTGCAACCCTTGTTGGGGTCATGGAACCCTTGTATGTGATCCTTGCTACCATTATGATGATGATCACCTTGTATGGTATTTGACATGTACGTGGAAGCCCTTGAAGAAGCCTTTGGACCCACACATGGTGGTTTGATGGTCCTTGCACCCTTGAAGAAATGGTGAAGGTAATGTGGGTCACTTGTGTGGTGATGGGGTACTAAAAACCATTGAAGATGGTGTGTATCTTTTATGTACTGATAAAGAATATGATGACCATTGAACATGATGGCACTTAGATGATGACATGGAAAGAAGGACACGACCATGAAGAACATGGCACTTGGACACATTTGGAAACTTGTTGATGACGCACGGTCCCTCTTGTGGGTTTGATGAAGCACTTAATGATGACAACCATGTTGAAGAAGTCCACCTTGAATATGATGACAATCTTGTTGAAGAAGCCATCTTGTACTTGTTGAATAACATGGATATTGAATATCTCTTCCATAATAATGGAACCCATGATGGTTATGTAAAATGTGATCATAATGTGTTGAAGCCAACAAAATTTGGAGGAAGCATCCTCTTGCACATGGCATGTCCTCGGAATCCCTACTGGCTTAATGACACCCTTTCTTATGGTATTAAGGGTTTGTGTAACAGATAAAGACACAAAAAAATAAATATAATGGGTTGAACTTTGAAGGATGTGTATGACAAATTCAAAGTAAAATAAAAATAAAAATGTTGAGTTGAAGACAAGTCTTCCCTAATTCAAGGACATGAAAAACTCAAAGGAGTATAAAAACAAATCACTCTCACACTCCAAAAGATATAAAACGATGAGAAGGGAAGAAGCTCATTGACTGAGGTAAAATTCGAGGGAGAAAACCTTATACTCAGGCACCTTTTGGATATATTTTTCTTATCTTTTTACAGGAGTATACTAGCACAAGGTTTGAAGACCTTCGGTGGTGACCAGCGCAACAAGTCTTGAAACCTTTTTTTGGGGGGGTGGTTTTTGGTTGTAGCTCTGACTCGGGAAATTTGGATACACCAGCATACCTAAACAGTGCAAGTTTGTGGGATAATGATTGTTGACCTTCAACCATCCAACAACTCGATTTTTTCAAGATCTGGGTTCTTTGAGGTTATTCACAGTCCAAATTAGCAGCAACTGAAGCATACAAATCAAGGTTTGAAGGCTCTCGATGAGGTGAATTTTCGCAGCAACAACCATTTGGTTTGTCTTTCTTGGGGACTAACCAGCACACACACAAACAATCATAGTGATCCATGGTTTTGGCCTTTCCACAGTACACTCTATCATGAACTTTGTGCATTCATACACAACCCGAGTTGTTGAAGTATTCCACAGTTATCCACAACACTTTCCTAAATAATCCCGAGTTAGATGATGATTAGATATTGTAAGGTAAAATGATGCCCTAACAATTCTCTAATATCTTAATACACAATCAAGGTATGAAGGTATGTTATACCTAGACATAATAGAGTATGTACGATGATGTACATTCAATGGTATACTTACAGTGATATACAGTGGCATATTTGTATGTGTGAAGTACATCCATTATGGTTTACATTCTATGTTAATGATGCATATATGATTCATTTAAACACACTGTAATGAACATGTATGCTATGGTGATGCTCTTCATTTAAGAAGTTAAGACTTGTATACCCTAGTCTAATACATAGTCACAACTTGTGCATAGTAGTTTATACAGTGTATGTATGTACAATGATACAATGGTATATGTACAGTGTTGTAAGAAGTAAATTCATTATGATTTACATTATATTATGATAATGATATACACTATGTTGATGATACTCACATGCACAACATATATTGTATGATGATATTGATGCATGAAACACTGTATACAATCGATGATAATGAAGTATGCTATGATGCACTTCTGCAAACCATGATGATGATGATGATGTATACTCTACAATGATTGTGATGCTTACTCTATGACGTTGATGATGTTTTGGCGATGCCTTGTACCTTATGATGATGTTGCATACCATGATGATGATGATGCATGCCCTATAGTGTTGATGAACAATATTGATGTCTAAAGAGTGATGAGAAGAAGACTAGAAATATTGATGACAAAAGAGTTATGAGCAGAGAAGCATGACCAACAGTGTTGATGAGCAGAATTGACATGGTTGATGAGAAGAGATTCACCATCTTGACTGACAGTGTTGTTGAGCAGACATGACATGGTTGATAAGTAGAGGTTGATGAGAAGATATGGTCGAGTAGCAGATTGATGACAATCAGAGATTAGCATCAAGATTGCAAGTAGAATCTCACACTTGAGGATTGGACTCCTCAACCCTTTCTTAGTTGGAGCTAAGAAAACCAGGCTGGGTCATGTTACAAGATTTGGTGTTCTTTTCATCAGTTGGTGTTGATTACAATTGAGAATATTGTAGTCTTCCATTATCATAAATAAAGATTAAAATTACATATATACTTGTGTCTCTCTTGATGTGATTATTGTGCTTATGACTCATGGTTGATTTTGCTGATGAATATGATGATACCATAATGCTTGATCAACTCTAATTGACTAATTGAAGGTAAAACGTTTAAATTGCTCACACACTGATTAACCCACCCAATTCTTAGTGTGGCCATTGTGTCCCACAATTACATTATGGTAATGCCAAATCATGCCAATTCGTCCAAACTAGAGGACCAAATAAATATATGGAATAACTTCCTTACCTTTTCAAGCATTCCAACTGGAATCTAAACATTGATCTGGAAGACAGGTATCGCTTCTGAAATTGAGTTAACCAGTACCATTTCCCCCCCTTTTGATAATGATCTATGACTCCAGATTGCAATTCTCACTTTGCATTTTCATATTAGTCAGCCCCAATCCTTATTTTGATAAGAAGTCAGTTTTAATATAAATCCCAAATATTTCAATCCATATTTAAGAGGGGATACTTTATTTAAGGGAACATGTTATCGATCTATATCATTTTCTTGTCTTTGAAATCCCCAAGAACGGAAGACTTTGAAGAGTTTTCCTTCATTTCCAAATCCATACAGAACAATTTAGTGCATCATGATTTTCTCCAAATATCTACTTGATCCATCAGTGAAAATAAGTATATTATCCATTAATAAGATGTAAATTTTCCTTTAATATTCAAACTAGGGCTAACAGTGCATGAAAAATCTCCACTGATAACCACACATGAATATCTTTTACAGTATGCAGCGAAATATAAAAATAAGAAATAAATCATAACATCACATCACAAAAATGACACTATTATTTTGGGTATGGAACACCCCAGAAAAACCCAAGATGGGAAAATCGGTGCAGTAGTAAGATATAGATTTTATTATGAGAAAATATGGAATGTTACAATCACTCCAAATTTTCCCAAACCTGGCGAATGCAGCTATGTGGCAGAATCACTAGACAAACCCCCAACTAAACCTCAGTACCCTCCTACAAGAGTGTACGGACCAGCTGTACGGCCTCACACATGTGGATATGTATGGTCGTACGACTATACAGTTGTTGCACAGAATATGTATGGTCTGTATGATTGATGTACAAAATTCGTAGGGAATAGTACGACCTCCCTCTGCAGCTCCTTCTCGTTGACATGCGTGGGTTATGTTCGCTTGGTGAACCTACTTCTCGATCCTCTGCCTTCCCAACTAAATATTTTGTCTAAATTTCTCCTTATCTGTATACTGTCTCTCTCAGAATACAAGTGTGGATTTCCTCTCAACCAATTGACCTCTCTTATATTTTTGTAGGTAAAGTGAAAACCCTAGTTTCAATTTCACTTAAAGTCAATAATTAATTAGATCACTTTAATTATTTTCCAAATTAAACTTAGGAAAAATAATTAAATACAACTGGTTTCCTTTTTTAGAGTCTTTTGCATGCAAGGACACTTTCATGCAAAAATACCTTCCTTGTTGTTGTTAATCTAACACTCCCTCTCAACAAGGAAGAGATTTTGTAGCAACCTCAACTTATCCCTGAACTTCACAAAACTTTGTTTGCAAAGTGCCTTGGTGAAAATGTTTGCCACTTGCTCATCTATCTGTATGTACTACAACCGAATGGTTCCCCTCTGAATATAATTTCTTAAGAAGTGGTACCTAATGTCTATGTGTTTTCTCTGATCATGGAACATTGGATTCACAGATAGCTTGATGCCACTCTGATTGTCATAGTGAACTACTAGAGCCTCTAGCTCACACTCGAAAAACCCTACAAGTAACTTCCTTAGCCACATACCCTCACAAGAAACCATGCTGGCTGCCATCTACTCAGCCTCTGCTGAGCTCAATGCAACTGAATTCTGCTTCCTGCTGAACCAAGACACAGCCCTTGATCTAATGATGAAACAACAACCTGAAGTACCCTTCATGTCCTCTACACATCTTGCCCTGTCAGCATCCATGAATCTTGCTAACTGTACACTTCCCCTGCACTCATAAACCAATCCATACTCCACTATACCTATGATGTAGTGAAGTATGTGCTTTACAGTCATCCAATGCACTCTCTGAGGGTCCACCATGAACTGACTCAAAGAGTTGATTACAAAGCCAATGTTTGGCCGTGTGTTGACCATAGACATAAGTGATCCTATAAGATGACGATACAAGGTAGGATCAAATATGTATGGTCCTAATGCATCAATCTTGCTTTAGTTGGAAACTAGAGGTATGGCCATAGGCTTGTAGTCCTCCATCCTGAATCTCTTCAAGATCTCAGTTGCATACTTTCCTTGTCCAATGAAGAAGAATCCATCTCTCTTCCAAACCTCCAAGCCCAAAAAGTAATGCATCATCGCAAGGTATTTCATCTCAAACTCCACTACAAGGTTGGAATTGCAGTCTCCAATCATCCTCTCATCTCCTATAAAAAAGAGATCATCCACATATAAGACCAGTAAGAGAGGCACCTCACATGTTAAGAATTACAGGTTGCGGTCAGCCTCACTCCACTGCAATCCTATCTCTCGTAGATAGCTTTCAATCCCTAAGTACCATGCTCGAGGCACCTGCTTGAGCCCATAAAGAGCTCGATGCAATTTGCATACATGTGTATCCATGTTATCCACTTCAAACCCCTTTGGTTGCTTAATATACACCTCCTCCTCTATCACTTCATTGAGGAAGGTAGTCTTGACGTCCATCTGATGGACACGCTTACCCATCTTAGCTGCTAGTGAGATAATGGTTCGAATGGAAGAATACTTGGAAACAAGGGTGAAGGTCTCCTCATATTCAATACCCTACTTCTGTGAAAACCCCTTTTCCACGAAGTGTTCCTTATACTTCTCCTCACTTCCATGTGCTGCAAGCTTCACCTTGTATATCCACCTGGATCCTACCACTTTCTTTCCTTTAGGTCTTGGCACAACCTCCCATACCTGGTTCTTCATGATTGATTCATACTCCTTAACCATGGCCTCCTTACACACCTCATGTTGTGCAACCTCATAAAACCTGGAAGGTTCAAAGTTTATCAACTTTGTCATCATTTCCATATAACTAAGTCTCTCTAGTGGTACGCTCCATATAAAAGATCTTTGTGGAGGATCAACCTGCTTGGAATCCTGTACTGTGGGCCTAAACCACTTAGGCCTTGGCCTAATGTCATCCTATTGCAGCTGTTGGATATCCGTCTCCTTCTACAGCTCATCCTCCAAGTGAATGACTGTAGGATCCTATCCACTTGACTCCCTTTGACTACTAGGACCTGTGCCCTATGTATGTACCTATACCTATACATCTGTCTCCTCCAACTTGAACCTCGAATCGTGTGTTGGCTACCACCCTCTTGCGATCAGGAATGTAAACTCTAGATGCCTTTGAAGTCTCTCTATATCCAACAAGTAACCCTTTCTCTCCAGAAGGGTCCATCTTTTTCCTATTGTCAATATGAACATGACAATAGTAGACATTGCCAAATATGTGAATGTGACTCACATCTGGCATAGTGCCTATGAAGACCTTCTTTGGTGTCTTCCTCCCCAAATTTGTGTGGGGACACCTATTCTAAATGTACAATGCAGTCCTATATGCATCGACCCAGAGGAATAGTGGTAATCCCTGATAAAATAACATGGTCTTGGCTGCTCCAACCAAGGTCATGTTCTTTCTCTTTGAAACTCCATTATGTTGTGGGGTATGGGGCACAATGTGCTCATTCTTGATCCCCCTAGTTGAATAGTAATCCATGCAATCATTGGAGGTGTATTCACTCCCATTGTCTGTCCTTAACACCTGAATCTTCTTTCTTGTTTGGTTCTCCACGAGATTTTTTAACTCTCGAAACCTCTCAAAGGCCTTTGACTTGGCCTTTGGGAAATAGATCCAGGTATTCCTAGAATAGTCATCAATGAAGGTTACGCAATAATTGTAACCACTGAACATATTTACACTCATAGGTCTGCATATATCAGAATGCACCAAGTCCAAGGGCTCCTTAGACTTGTGCTAACTTTGTGGGAAAGGATTCCTGATGTTATTCCCCAATGCACAACCCTTACAGTGGTTATGTTTGTCTTTGTGTACTAGAGGAACTCCAATGAATTCTTGTTTCAAATGATTCAGTGCTCCATGCTGTAAGTGTGCCATCTTCCTATGCCACAACTCACCTTGACTGCTGTTGACTAGATGCTCTGCAGGCTCAAAGTGTAGTCTGTAGACTTTCTCGCTCCTCCTTCCAATCACCCAATCCAAGCTCCTATATGACCCCTTGGGCCTGATATATACTCTATGGTCACAAAAATTCACTTGATATCCCTTGTCCTCCAGAGTGGAGATTGATATAAGGCTCTTGGTTAGTCCTGCAACATATAAGACATGGAAAAAACTGAGGGGTTTTCTAGACTCCCTCTCAAATGAAACAACTCCAACTCCTTGTGCCCGATAGCGTGCATCATCACCCAGCTCAACGTGGATCTTTGTTCCACCATCTTGCAAGTCTCTAAAGAATCTCTTCTGTCTAGTCATGTGACTAGATGCTCCATTGTCGATGTACCATATACTTCTCCATGTGGTGCTTTTCATGCAAGCTATCAAGCAAAAATCATCACCGAACTTTTTGCTGAACTCATCCACCTCTGCAGGCCCAACCATCTGAGTGTTACTCTTCTTCTTCATATCTGGGAACTGGGAGGAAAAGTGTCTCTACTTGTGGCATATAAAACATTTGACCTTCGACACGTTAAGGTTCTTCTTACCATCCTTCTTCCTCTTTTCCTTACCCTTGTTCTTCCCTATAAGGGATAGAGCTTCCTCATCCACAATATATGGAGCACTATTGGATGAGCCTGATCCTTAACCCATGCAAGTCTCCTCCTGCACAAATTCATCCCATAGTCTCTGTGAATCATGGAGCTTCTCCCTAGCCACAAAACCCTTGACAAAGGTGTCCCATGGCTTAGATAAGACATTGAGGCTGCTATCCGAACTAGCTTCTCATCCTGAGTCTTAGATCCAACAACTCCAATCTC
The DNA here is from genome assembly GCA_001517045.1 of Pseudotsuga menziesii. NCBI lineage: Eukaryota > Viridiplantae > Streptophyta > Pinopsida > Pinales > Pinaceae > Pseudotsuga > Pseudotsuga menziesii. Next base: position 31,964 of record LPNX010260195.1, on the reverse strand, counting down.
ATCCCTAATTCATGTGAGCCTCGTGAAATAAGGCACCACTCCTTCTCCCTTGGTCATCTTGCTGCTACGCATCCTCTCTTGCAGCACCATCATGTAGGAAATTTATTTTCCCCCTGGAGTTTATCCTTGATTCTTAACTGCACGACCATAATGAAGTGTTACCTTTCAAACCCTAGATCTATAAGTCTAGGTTTGTGTCTTCCTATAGATCTTTCCCTAATCTATCACTGCTGATGCAAATCTCTCAGCTTTAGCTCACCAGAGCTCTTATATGATGCAAATTTTCCTTTAATATTCAAACTAGGGCTAACAATGCATGTAAATTCTCTACTAATAACCACTCATGAATATATTTTACAGTATGCAGTGGAATATAAAACTGAGAAATAAACCACAACATCACATCACAACTATGACACTATTATTTTGGGCATAGAAACCCTCGGAAAAACCCAAGATGGGAAAATCAGTGCAGCAGTCAGATATAGACTTTATTATGAGAAAATATGGAATGTTACAATCACTTCAAATTCACCCAAACCTGGAGAATGCGGCTACATGATAGAATCACTGGACAAACCCCTAGCTAAACCTCAGCACCCTCCTGCAAGAGTGTACGACCCAGTTGTATGACCTCGCACGTGTGGATCTGTATGATCGTACGACTGTATGACTGCTATATGGAATCCATACGGTCTATACGACAGCTATACAAAATTCATATGGAATATTACGGCCTCCCTCTACAGCTCATGCCCATCGACCTATGTGGGTTCAATCTGCTTGGTGAACCTGCTTCTCGATCCTTTGTTTTCCCAGCTAAATCTTTTGTTTGACTTTCTCCCTGTCTATATCCTGTCTCTATCGGAATACAAGTGTGCCTATCCTCTCAACCAATTGACCTCTCTTATATAACTTTAGGTAAAGCGAAAACCCTAATTTCACTTTCACTTAATGTCAATAATTAATTAGATTAGTTTAATTATTTTCCAAAGTAAACTTAGGAAAAATAATTAAATACAATTGGTTTCCTGGCTTAGAGTCTTCTGCATGCAAGGACACTTGCATGCAGGAAGACCTTCCTTCTTGCTACTAATATAACATAATATGTGTGCAAGGCACACATTTCCCCCAAATGATATGCATTTTAGTACTCTTGCATTCTTGGCCTGAAGAAGAGCCCTGCCCAAACCTTCAACAACAATGAGAAATAAAAGAGGGGATAGAGGGAATCCTTGCCTAATACCTCGAATTGGCCCGAAGAACACTTACGCAAATCCATTTATTAAGAAAGAAAAATATACAGACGATAGAAATCCTGTCACTTGTAACACACCCAATGTTACACTAGATTTAAAACATCCTATTTATATATATATATTTTTTAAATTGTTATATGCATAATACTTGTATGTAATCTATTAACAAGGCACAACTAAGTGTAACAAATGAATAATAGACATAGGTATTTTTGTGGAAGCATGGAATAATTTATGAGACATATTATCAAAACCATGTCTACAAAATAATTTGATGAACATTTGTGTTTCAGTTAACTTAGTAACTCCACTGTAAGAATTGAGCAATAAGAAATATATATTACAAAATGTGTAGTAAGAATTGCACAGTAAACATTGTCTTAAGAACTATACAATATGCTTCACAAAGAATGGAGATGATCAATTATAATTATAAACTTTGACTTTCCTCAAGTTATTCAATTTCCATATTATTAAGGAATAGCAATTTTTCTGCGTGTTCGTTTTTATTGAGCAGTTCCACATCATAAATTTAGTTTGGTACATCATATATTAGTAAAAGTTTGATATGTTTATTAATAAGGGCGCATATTTATATGTGTTAACCTAATTGATTTATGTGAATCCTACTGCATAGGTTCCTAAGGAAGTTCATAGTTTGGTCCACAACAATGGAACAAAGGAAACTAAAGTTATATATATAAACAATCTTCACGTGTTGTATTTTCTGATTTAGGACAAGAAAAAACATTATTTCAACATTTTCTCTTAAACTTATTGCATAGTAAGTACTATCTTAGTAACTGTGAAGTGGGGTTTCCACAAATTAATTAAGAAATTTTTTTCCATTATTTCCAATGTATGAAAGATAAATGACAAATTTATCTTTAATTTATGGAAACCCCACTTTGCAGTTCTTAATAAAGTTCTAGTGTTCAGTTCTTACTACGCAATAATTTTAAAAGGAATATGTTGAAATAATATTTTCCTTTGTTTTGTGAAAATGGAGAAGTTCTTAAGACAATTTTATTGTGGAGTTCTTGCTGCGCAGTAAGTTTAAAAGAATAATGTTGAAATAATATTTTCCTTTGTCTTATTAAAATGGAAAGATAAATAACTTGAGGAAGGTCCAAGTATTAGCTTTTTTTTTGTCTTGTTCCATTTATGAAAACATAATAGGCAATTTCTACAAAATCCTTGTTGCAAAGTTTTTACTGCACAGTTCTCAATGAATTTATAAGGAAAAGTTAAAAAAGGTTATTTGTATTAGCTTTTTTTTTTCTTGTTCCATTTATGAAAACATAAAAGGCAATTTCTACAAAAATCCTTAATGCGAAGTTTTTATTGTGTAGTTCTCAATGAAATGAATTTATGAGGAAAGGTTTAGAAAAGTTGTTTTCCAAGCCATAAATTAATTTAGTCTAGTATATCATATATTAGTAGAAAATATAATATGTTTATTAATAAGGTGCATATTTATATGTGTTAACCTATTTGATTTATGTCAATCCTTCTACACTGCGTAGTAAAAAGGAATAAGGTGGAAAATTTTTATTGCTTGGATTAATAATATGGAAAGTAAATAACTTGAGGAAAGTAAATATTCATAATTATAATTGACCATCTCCATTCGTTGTGAAGCATACCATGTAGTTCTTAATATAATGTTTATTGTATTGTTCTTACTGCGCAATTTTGAATATTCTTTTTTATGTTGTGGTTCACTAACCCTCCAGGGAAGATACTACGTCCACAAGAATAAATCACAGGGGGGCACGCGAAGGGGTTGCACCCCGTTTACTCTAATTACGGAGCTAACTAGATGGGTACATCAAGTGAGGCCCTTATATAGTAATTTATATCCACCTGGGCATTTGACCCTGAGATCTTCTACTCACAACTTACAACACTCAACCACTTGAGCTATCCCACTAGGCTGCACAATTTTGAATATATATTTTTAATTGCCTAGTTTTTAGTGTAGAGTTCCTAAGTTAACTCATGTTTTCACAAATGTTCATCAAATTATTTGTAGACATGGTTTGGATAATATGTCTCATAGATTATTCTATGCTTCTACTAAAATACTTATGTCTATTATGCATTTGTTATGTTTGGTTGTGCATTGTTAAAAGATTGCATACATGCATTATGCATATAACAATTTTAAAAAATATATATTATAAATATGGTGTTTTAAATCTAGTGTGTTACATCACCTAGGAGATAAATAGAACCTCAAAACCCATGAGAAAGAACAACCCTTAGATACATCCATCTCACTATGTCATAAGCCTTTGATAGGTCTAATTTTATCACCATCGTTTTTAAATTCTTATTCTTTATAGTATGCAATCATTCCTGTGCAACACCAATGGCCTCATTTATCTACCTATTAGTGAAGAACCTAGACTGCTCACCAGATATATAGTTACTCAACACTCTCTTTATTTTGGTAGAGATGACTTTTTATATATCTTATAAATGCAATTATAGAGCGAAATAGGTCTGAATTCCTCAAAGTAAGCCAGACAGTCAGTCTTAGGTATTAAAAAAATAAAATTATAGTTAAAGATAGTAGGAACTTTCCTAGTAGATCAAGACTCTTCAATGACTTTAAGTAAATCATGAGCAAGAACATTGAAAAACTCAGAGAAGAATTCAATCGAAAACCTATTCATCCCCTGCTTTTATCCCTTTTTAACATAGCCAAAATTTCTTTAACTTCATTCAAAGTTATTTATTCCATCAACATGCTATTGTATTTTTCAGTCACAGGTGAGGGAAAAAATTGATCCACCATCACAATCTCTGCTACCGAAACATTTTCCTTAGCCCGATAAAGAGATTCAAAATAATATACACCAGCCTTTGGTATATCCTCAAAACCTTCAATTTCTTATCCTGAGTCCAATGAAAATTTCCATAAAGAGTTATATTTTTTCAATGATTTGCAAAGGGATGAAACTTTTTTGAATTTTCATCTCCACTGGACAACCATAGAGCCCTACTTTGAAGCAAGGTTACGGGGAAGCGCCCCCCCCTCGCCACCACTCCAGAAGCTCGCTTCGGAAGGAAGCGCTGCGGGAGCTAACCAAAGGCATGCTTTCTATATAGCTCCCGATCCAGAGCAAATTAGGAAGCACGATTCCTCCTCCAAAAAATTGCTTCCTAATGTGTCTAGAAACACACGCTTCCTTCACGCTTCGCCGATACTTCCATCGCTTTCGTCCATGGTTCCTTCTTCGCTTTTGATGCTTCCATCAGCACTTCTGACAATGTTTCCCCCATCAAATGATGCCCACAGCCCACGAAAGAGAGAAAAGGGATGCGACATGGTTTTTGGAGGAAAAGAGGAGGGATTTGGGGGATAAATCCGTCTTCTCCATCCTCATTATCACTTTGCAAGAGAAGAGAAGAAGAGAAGAATAGAAGAATAGAAGTGAAGAGAAGAAGAGGAGAAGAGGAGAGGAGAGGAGAGGATAAGAAGAAGGTTTCCACCATTGGAGAGTGAGAGCCAAAGAGGTAGGCTCTACAACCTTCTTTGTTCATTTGTCATTTGCTTTTTGTTAGAATGTAGAGACTAGAATGTAGTACTGTGCATTTTTAAATCTCTAGTTCCATCTAGCATCAATCATGATGATGGGTTTATGGTTTATTTTGTTGGATCCATTTGTTATTTTGATGGTGGTGGTTGGAAACCAAAGGAGGAATAAGGAATAGGATGAAGAAGTGGGAAGTGGCATTGGAACAAACCATGGAGAGGAGGAGGAGGAGGAGGAGGAAGAGGAGGAGGAAAACCGAAAGAAAACCAAAGAGGACCCTACACCCTTGTGGAAATATGTCACAAGGAAGCCATGAACTAGAGGGGGTGGAACCAAATTTTTTTTTTTCCCCCATTGTAAAAATACATACATAAGTTCATGTAACCATGTGAGAAGACATCTATGTGGGCACATGCCATGTGATGAAAGAAAAAATATAGAAGTTTGTGTTTTCCTAAATGTGGCATCAACACAAGGAGCCATGTATAAGAAGGAAGAATTTGAAGCACAAAACATAACAAAATGATCATCGGATGACCATGACCTTTCATGCTCACCAAGAACTGGAGGCCCATCCACCCAAGGTAGTGGATTCTCTCCCATTAAATCACGTGGCAAGAAAATATTAGATTTACTTGATTAAGGTGGTAGGGATGACATGGATTCAAAAGTGTATCAGTTTCTCTATGCGTGTGGCATACCATTCAATGTTCTTCGCTCACCCTATTGGCATGAAATGGTAGAGGCCATCCGCATTGACCCAGAAGTATACAAGAGCCCTGGGTATGACAAAGCTAGAACTATGGGGTTTGACAAGGAAAAAGACAAGATCCAAAATGCTTTGGGGCAATTCACAAATGCTTGGAATGAGTATGGGGTATAAATTGTATCAGATGGTTGGACCAATGTGAAATGTAAGCCATTGATAATTTTCTTGGTGTCTCTACTACTGGTGCAATCTTCCTTTTGGCACATGACTACTCAGATAAATTCAAGACCGGAATTAACATTGTAGAACTCCTACTCAAAATATTGAAGCTATTGGTCTATACAATGTCATCCAAGTCATAACAGATAATGCTGCTAATTGTAAGGCAACGGGAGCAATCATTGAAGATAAATAACCCAAAATATTTTGGTCCAAGTGTTTGGTTCACACATTGAACCTTTTGATGCATGACATTATTAAGTTGAAGGAAAATGAATACAAATGGATTGGTGAACTGTACAAAAAGGGAAAGAACATGATAAGATTTATTACCAACCATAGCAATTCCCATGGCATTTTCCACACTCACTCAAAGTTAGAGCTATTAAAGATAGCAAAGACTAGATTTGCTAGATATTACCTCACCTTCAGGCACCTTTTGAAGGTAAAAGAGGCATTGGCTAACATGGTATCAAGTGAATCATGGCAAGTCTTGAAAGATAGGGCTACATCCACATTTGACAAGCATGATTTTTAGGATGTGGAAGACACATTTCTTGGTGGTCGATTTTGGGCAAGTGTCAAGTTTGTTTTGCAGTTCACAAAGCCCATTTATCACATTATTCAGTTTGTAGATATTGATAAGCCGGTAATTGGGGAGGTGTATGAGCAGATGGATAGCATGTTGGGCCATATTAAAGACATTATTGAATCGAAGGGTCCCATCCTCTATGACCATATTCACACACATGTGGTCAAAAGGTGGGAACATCTCAACGTTCCAGTGCATGCCTTAGAATATGTATTAAAACCAAAATATTATTCTCCTTCTTGTTTGTCCAAACCAGCACCTAGGGGTGGGGTTAGGAGAAATCCCCACACAGATCCAGAGGTATAGGTTGGGTACATGGATGCTATAGACAAGTTGGTCCCTGATGAAGATGAATGTGCCTTATTGCGTAGTGAATTAAGAAAATACCTCAGTGATATTGGTCTATTTGGTACTTTGCGTGCTTGAAAATATCGAGATAGGGAACCTCCTATTGAATGGTGGAACATGTATGGCTCATCATGCCCACGCTTACATAAATTGGCAACCAAAGTGATTTCACAAATGGTAAACAGTTCCTCTGCAGAAAGGTGTTGGAGCACCTCTAGCTTCATCCACTTGGTGAAAAGAAACTGATTAAATGAAAATAAGGCAGAAAGATTGGTTTACGTACATTACAACTTGAGGTTGTTGACTCATTACTGTGAGTGATCCAAAACCGATAGATCATATGTCACTTGGGACAACAATCTGGAGGAGCATAACTTGGAGGATGGAGCCTTAACTTTAGAGCGCTTGGAGAATGATATTTTGGGCAATGAGGATGACCATGCAATAGTAGCAGCAACAATGCCACCACCATTTGCTTCTTTGTTTCCATATTCACCATCTTTTCCTAGAGGTTCAACTTCACAACCCCCACATGCATCAGCGAATGGGGGTCATGCAAGACCAAGTCTTGGACGTGGCTCAAGCCGCTCAACATCAGTGGCTACTAGGGATGAAAATCTCGCTCGCTTTTTTCATAGACCATGGGAAAAGAAATTAGAAATTTCCCGTGGTAAGATGAAACATCCATAAATTCTACTTTTCTTGTCTTTTCTTATTTATAGTACTTTCAAGTTTCTGCATTGTTGAGATTTGAGAACTTGATTCATTGACTCTTTTATGTTTATTATGGTATATTTTGTGAACATTACATGGCAATTGAAGTTTGAAGTTTGAAGTTGAACTATGAAGCTGTAAGGTTGATAACTTGATGTTATGGATAATGGACCTATGTTTGATGAATTCACTAGTATATGATAATTGATTGAATCATTGATGGTTGATGAATGATGTTATATGGTATTATGATTTATTTCACCTTTTTATGCTTTCCATGACTAATTCAACATTCTACAAGCATTTGTTGGCATATATGCATCAAAATATATTAAAAATATATATTATATAACAAACGCTTTCGAAACACTTCCAAACCGGAAGCTTTTGAAAATTTTGCTTCACGCTCCCACTCTCTTTCCCAAGTAACCTTGCTTTGAAGTCTAAATATCTACTTCACGGTCAACCAAATATCTTCCTTCTACAAGATTCCAATTTTACAAGTTCATTTTTAGAATCCTCGTATATAGAACCCAAAACCAATTTCATTATACTTTTCCATCAACACTTGTTCAATATTCTTTAATGTACTATTCTATTTTTCTTTATTGTTAACAAACCATTGAATAGAGAAATGTTTTTACTTGTTGAGATTATTCGAAAAGTGACTAGAAGGAGATTCCATTAACTTGCATCCATATTTAATTCCAAAAAATATAGGATAATGATCAGAATCCCCTCTAATTCCCATCCACTGCCTATATTTAAACTGCTTCTCCATCATATCCTCATAAACAAAAAAACCTATATAGCCTTTTACCAATTATGGCATATCTAGATCTCTTATTTGTCCATGTAGGAATAATCTTTATCAATTCAATGTTGAGCAATCCCACCTCCTCCAATTTCCTTGTAAAATGTTCAGAAAGAATATCATCATGTCCCATTGGACCCCAAACTTTTGAGAGACCCAATGAGAAATTCAAGTCGTGTCCCAAAATCATGTTCTGAACAATTAAACATTCTTTTGAGAAAACATTGTCCCAAAATGTTTCTCTATCATTATAGGGACCATATAATTTAACAAAACAAAATTCCAACCAATCTCATTTGAAAATAGAGAAACTCCTAATCTAGATTCCACAACCGATGAATTTTTAATCTGCAGACATAGTCTATGCCAACCAACTATCAAACCTCTTGAATTCCATTTAGCACCAATACATTTAAAATTCCAACCTACTATCATATTACGTAATTCTTTTACAATACCACCACGTTCACACATTAATTCTTGAAGATAAACAACATCATGACTATGCACATCAATTAACCTTCTTAATGCTATCTTTTTTGCAGAGCCAACCAAACCTTTGATCACTTCTCCATTTAGGTATTCAATGATAATTTCTTCCAAAGATATCCCTTCCTCTCCATAATATTTTTGATCCGGAGCTTGTATTTCATTTTTACTATCTTCATTTTTGTGAACCCTCTTTGAAGATATTTGATATGAGTCTAGGTCCTTCAATAGATAAATAGACTTCAGATATATCACAACCCTCCTTTTTCTTCCATTTATAAGAAGAATTTCCTTCCTATATATTCCTTCTAAAAGAAAGGGTAAAGTCTCCTGCCACATGCCCATGGGTATGGCACCGATTGCATTTAAACATAATCCTTTGATAATCTAACATTTGAATAAATGTATTCTTATTCCTAATTAAGGTAATAGATTTTGCTAAGCCCTCTCTCAAATACAAATTTACCAGTATTTTCCCCATGCACATAAGACCAATTTTTTCAAATAATATGTATTCCTCAATAAATTGAAGGAAACCTCTAGACTAGTATTCGAAAGGAGATTGGGCATTTTTACCCAAATATGCACTGAATCGTATCTTTCATTTCTTGGATCAAACATAGGTGTCCACTCTTTCAAAAAGACATCAAAAGAATACCATCTCCATGCCCTTGTAATAATTGTTGAAGCATCTTGTGCACATAAAAACTGAAAAGCGATTTGTGCTCTCGAAAGAATAAAAACTCTAGGAAAAGAAACAATAACATTCTTCTAGACATCCATATTCTAGTTCTTTAATATGTTTTAATTTACACTCCTTCCATAAAACCAACCTACCAAGGTAGTTTCATAATTCATAATCACCTCATTTAAAGAAATATCTTCTCCTAATACTAGATTGACATGATTTCCTTTCTGATAGATTACAGACCTTTTATTTTACTCCAGGAAAGACTAGCTTTGACTGCTCCAACTTGTTCTTTCTGCATGAGGTTCTCATAAGTTTCTTCTACCTTTATTAACAGGTGATCACTAGGGTTTCCTTTCTCGCTTACCACCATAGGTGATAGAAATTTTTGGTAAGATGAGTTTACTACATCTTTACTTCCCTTAAGGTCATCACATGGCTCTACTAGTTTATCCACCTTCGGATCCACACCATTTGCAATCCCAAGAATATGCTCTTTATCATCCCCACAAAGACAACAATGCCTCTAGATATATTTTCTCCCCCATCTTTTGTAGGGTTTCTCGCTAGTTTTTTAGCTTTAATGACTACCATCCTAATTAATAATTAATACCTAACATCCTTCAGCTTTATTCAACACCTTCCATCTTGTATCTTACTTCAAAATAAATAAAATAGGAGAAAGTAGAGTCTAAAGGGAATCTAGGAGATATAATTTGGAGGACTTGAGTTGGAATGCACATGCCCCTATAATTAGGGTGATAAAAAAGGGAATACGAGGACATCTAAAAGTAAAAAGAGGAAATCATGTACAACTTCATGAGAATGTGACACATGGAGGGTGAATAATTAAAATAAAAAATTAAATAAAAACTTAATTTTGCATGAGAATGACAAGTGTCAGAAGGAAATTTTCTATTTAAGGAAGAGGGCATGAAGGGAAAATACATATTTTTTCTCTTTAATTTTGGTTGGTACTGGCAATTACCATTTTTTGACTTGTGTGACGATTGTGAGTTTGCATTGGGATCCACTCAATGATCAGGAAGTCATTTCTTGGGATCCATAGCTTGTATGTTATTCTCTACGACCCCTTATAGCTTGAAGGACTAGAAGGAAGGAGAGTACTCCTAGTGTGGTAGGGTGGTCAACCAAGGTTTCGGTCGATATCAGGACAAGACTTGAACTGGATATAGAACTGCATTGGAAATCGACAACATCTATGAAAACATGTTCAATCTACTAAATAGGTTCCTTGTTGTGTATTTTACTTTGTTCGTTAGTTAATGAATTTGACTTGAAAAAAGGTTTGTATTGAAGAACTTGATTATAATATGATGTATTTCTTCTCACTAAATTAGCACTATTTGATAAGCACCTAAAGCCTAGAGGTTTCCACATAATTCCTTGGGTCAGTCGAATGATGCATTTTTCAAGGTGTGACTCACTTTGGAATGTGCTACTGTTGAAGAAAATTCTATGTAATTAGATGCATGTGCAATAATGAAATATTATATATATATTTATTGTACTAACTTATTTTTAATGCAATCTAAATTCTTGATGTTAATATGTAATTTGAATGGCATAACAAATGTAGGACCGCTCCCGGGGACCGTAGCTAAAACCATTCAAACTTCATATTAACATCAAGAATTCAGACTGCATTGATAATGAGTTAGTATCATAAATATATATAAACTAAACTTTCACTATTTCACATTCATCTAATTATAGAAAATTGACTGTGACAGTTTACACATTTCGAAGTGCATAACACCTTGGAACATAAATCATTCTGACCCAAGGAATTATGTGGAAACTTCTAGGCTTTTGGTTCTCACTAGATATCGCTACTTAAATAATAAAATACATCATATTCCAAATCACATCATTCAATACAACCTTTTTTGCAAATCAAATTCATTAACTAACTAACCAAGTAAAATATACAATAAGGAACTTGTTTCGTAGATCAATCTCATTGCTGTAGGTGTTGTCAAGTGTTAATGTAGTTCGAAATCCAAACCAAAGCTTGTTTAAATTCCAACGAGTCCTTCGTTGAATACCCTACCACACTAGGAATACTCTCCTTCCTCCTAGTTCCCCGAGTTGTAGGGGGTCGTAGAGAATAACACACAAGCCATTGATTACAAGAAATGATATTTCAGCCACCAAGCTGATCCCAATGCCAAACTCACAATAGTCACACAAGTTCACAAATGGTTGTTACGAGTACCATCTAGAATTAGGGAGAAAAAGATGTATTTCCCCATTATGTCCTTTTTCTTAAATAAATTTTTTTCTTCCAACACTTGTCATTCTCATGCAAAATTAAGTTTTTACTACATTTTCTATTTTAATTATTCACTCTTCATGTGTCACTTTCTCATGAAGGTGTAGATGAGTTCCACAAATCAATCCTATATTTGTGGGTGCAAATGGAGTTCAACTCTTATTGATTCATTTAGAACTCTTAGTCTTACTAGGAATTTAATATGTGCTCTATTTTTATTTTCTATTATTTATTAAATCCATTTTATGAAATATGTGCACACACATTTATTCTATTGTCTACATGAGATACAATCAAATTATTTTCCTATTATTTTTTCTTTTGCAAATAAAACTAAATACAATTTATATATGCTAAATCGAGTGCATATATATTTTAATTCTCATGGTTGTCAAGGTACCACTTCTATGAGTCCTTCATACATTTAATTTATCTCATTTCCTTGTGTGGGCATTGTGTTGTAGAGAATAAGGAATCATTACCTGAATTAATTCCCCGAAAAAATATGTGAGACTAACGGCAGTTCAAAAATAAGATCGTTCTTATTGTGTGCCCCTCAACTTCCTCATATGTGACCAAGTCATTACAACCTACCCATACGACACATGCTACTCGAGCAAACCTGATAGGGATTCTGTCTCATGCATGGATTTCTATGAAGAGTTGACAGTCAGTCGTCATACTCTTATGTGTTTTTTCCCAATCTCTACAACCCCTTTATTTCAACATGAGAGTCAATTGAAAAATCATTGTACCTGTCCCTACACATACTCAAATGCGTACATCAGTAGCTCTACACAATATAACTAATAATCATGCTTTATTCAATTTCAAAATTTATTCAACATTTATTGATCTATTGCAATTCAGTAAGCAATATTTATTCACATCTACAGAATAAGAAAAAGACCATTTATTTTCATTTTTGCATAACATAAGCATTTATCCTTCTTTATTCTCCATTCCTGAATTTATTCAACATTCTAGCATATTTATTAATTGCTAATCATTCAACAATATTTATTCTATGAACATAAAATAATTTCTTCTTGTTTCTTTAGCTTGGTCACTTTCAAAGTTCCCTCAAAGGTTTGTCAGTTAAATTCGGTTAGAGGTGGGCATTACGTACACCCCCTTTTATAAAATTTTCATCCCAAAGTTATTGTTCTTGTACATTCAATGCTAGTTTCACTTTTTTTTCTTTCAGATTTAGATCTTCATTCCTTTATCTTCAATTTTCTTCAAATAACCATGGTTATAATCACTAGTTTTTCTATTATCACCGATTTTAGATTTTATCCCACAAGGTTCCAACACATTCTCAATAATTCAATAGTGATTTCACGTAATGTAAATCCAATAATTATTTTCAATCATTGTCAATATTGACTTAGATTTTCAATACCTCCTAATTATCCACATGGATCTGTGTTTTCCAATTAAACTACAATCTAGAACGCATCAATAGTTACACGATAGGTAACCAATCATCTTACAGCACAAAATCCAAGTAAGATTTCAAATCTATTCAGTTATCCTCTCCTCCAAGGTGAGAAGATAGACATCATACAATCTTAAGTAATGTAAGATTTGTAAGTTTCAATCACTAATTACCAACATAGTAAAAAATCAAAGTATAAGTCACTCAACATTCCCATACTACTACTTCCAAACCCATAAAATTTTATAAATTTTATTCTCAACTCAAAGTGCCGAGACCTAGTGACTTAGACAAACATATTAAATTTTATCTCCTAGTTATTTTGTCAACACCATCGTGTCTAGATCAAGGAGTTCATCATTTTCTTACCTCATTTCATTGTTTTTGTTTTCATATGACCCCTTCGTCAGACTTGTCCAGTCACATCATGTGTGTCGTGACAGTCCTATAGATTCTCGTCTCAATGACTAATCGTCTTTTCATCTAGGTTTCATTGTGTCATGAGGTTATCATCAATGCGTTTAGCTAATCGTTTTCATTGTATGCATACTTTCGTTTACAAAAATGTCTTGTTTGATCCTTTTCGATAGGTTTGTCAAGTTACACTTTTCACATTATCATGTGGTGGTTAAGTCAAGTTTGCAGTTTTTCATTTTTGTTAACAACATCATCATAACAAAAAATCAACATCCTTGTGTTTATCTCATCACACTAGTCATGTCAATATCTCATTTTCCAATTTCTGAGTCCTTTAACCCTTGCAACCATCTATTGAAGTCTTGACAAATATGCATTTTTGCATCATAACAACAAAAAATATTAACTAGCATTTACAAAGATTGTATTTTTTTAAATTAATATAAAACATATAAAATACAATCATTCAACATGAAACATATGAAATGTGATTTTCCAATTTATATAAAACATATAGAATACAATCTTCCAATATATATTATATATAAAACGTATAAAATGCAATTTTCCAATTTATTGAAAATGCATTTCTCAATATATAAAAAGAATACATATAGAATATAATATTCCTTTATATATTAAAATATATACATTATATCATTCTTTTCAATAGATATAATACATAAAAATATATTCTTCAAATGCATACAGGAACATTTAAAATACAATTTCCCCCCCCTCCCCCACACATATATATGTGTGGTATTTTCCCATTTATACAAACACAGACAAATGCATTCTCAATAAATATATATATATGAAATCTTTCATTCTATACCTAACATATAATATGTCGTTCATTTCAATATATATCATACATAAAAATATATTCGTCAATGCATACAAAAAAATCTAACATGCATTCCTCTTTCAATATTTAACCTCTTGGTTTATTTCAGATACATCAAAAATTATTCTAGTAATGAATATATAAAGCCATTCTTTATATAAAATTAAAGGATGCATAAGTTTAAGAATAATGAGGGGTGGAAAATAGATATAAATTGTAATATTGGAGTTAAACAAGGTTTCCCTCTCTCCCCTACATTTTTGGCATTTACATTGATAAGCTAAAAAAGTGTTTAGAAGAAGCAGGTTGCGCTGGTACAATATTAGCTGGGATAGTTTTCATCCTCTTACTTTATGCTGATGATATTGTTCTTATGGAAAGGTGTCCTATTGACCTTGATATGCAATTAATAATTCTTAAAAAAAAAATTTAACATGGGTATGACTATTAACACCAACAAGACAAAAATCATGATAATAAAATATAATAAAGATGTTGATGAAATTGTCATTGATGCCAACATGGACTTGCAGTGGCCCTACGGGATGTCATTGATGCCACCAAGTCCCACCTGTAGTGCCTTGATCCCTTACAGAGTCGGTTTGTGCCTTGAAGCACCTTGTACCCAGTTGACAAGGTTCCTATACCCACAAGCTTGAATCTTGAAGCCACCACCTTGCTGAAGATGTTGAAGACCTTGTTGATGATGCTAAAGACCCTGGAGATGGTCTTGAAGCCTTGATGGATGTTGGAGAAGCCCTAGATGGGTGGAAGAAGCATTAATGACCCATTCTATGGTCATTCATGCTATGATGATGTCACGGGTCCCCTGGAGAAGGTCTGGAAAACCCACATGTGATGTCTTGATGTATCTTGACCATAGAGGTCCTCGTGCATGGCTAAGGTGGTTGAAGAAGCCCATGAAGCGCCCTCACTTGGTGGTTTGATGGTCCTTGCATTCTTGAAGGTTCATGGGGTCTTAGAACCCTTGGACATGGTTTTAGGGCATGAGGAAGTCTTTGCACCCACTTACATGATGCCACTTAGATAATGATATGGCAAGAAGGACATGACCATGAAGAACATGGCACTTGAGGTTGATCTTTGAAGAAACCATGGGTTATCAATAAAACAAGGAACCCAAAAACCATGGTAAGGTTGACTTTAAAGAATGTATGACAAAGACAAAAGAAGAGTATGTCAAGTCGGCTCAGTATAAATAAGATATTACATAGCAGGTCGGCCCACACAATGTAACAAAATTTAAATAAAAATCAAATATGTTATTTACAAGGTCGGCCCCATTAAGTTTTTTTTTAATTAAAAAAAAGGGGAATAATGAATGACTGGTCAGCTCCATTCCTTATGAAAATGTGTATATATACCCCTATCACATCCTCACTTTTAGATGTGAAGATTTTGGTGGAGCAGCTCGCTGGACTGAGTCAATTTTGGGTGGAGCAGCAACAGAGAAGAAAATTCATGTGTAAAAAGGATAATTTACAGGAAGCAGCAGAGAAAGTAGCCGTAGCATGTATATATTGTTTCCACAGAATAAAAGAAGCGATCCTATGAAGGCATCCTAGGTTGTTTGCAGCAGTAGTTAAAGGTGATTAAGGTCTGATTTGTCAAATGGTTGAGATCCTTGAAAAGGTATATAAAATTATATATCAGTGGTGAAGTTACAGTCTTCAAATTGGACACGGTAATATAAGAGAGTGCCCTTCAAACACCGCTCTCAGACAAAGCCCTATAGTAATCAAGAAGAGGTAGACACATGTCAAGTTCTTACCTTGATGACAAAAGCAGTAGAGGAAGGTATCCGAAGATCCAAGCTTTGAATCCTTCTATCCAAATATATTGTAGCAAGTGATCTCGGTGGTGACCAGCAGTAAAGTTTTTAAGCTCAGAAATCGACCAGCAGCAGAGGGTTTACACAGAGTTCTTTTGCAGACAGTTCAAAGTTTGATTATGACTTAAGGGTCAAACCAATGCTGTGATTTTCGTGGATACATCTGAAGTGGCTTAACTCGGATCTTCACGTGTAAAGTGGTAATGCACATCACAGGTTTCAAATGGATGTGCATGTGATGAGGATAAGGACTTGGGAACTACAAGAATGTGTGGAGGGTGTGTTTGCTTCATAGAAAAATAAAATGACAAAGCTCTGGATGTGTGTTTTAATCAAGATGTATAAGAGATTGAGTAATAGTTGAAGAATTAAAGAGAAGTGTCCTCAGTTAGTGGGAATATCTCGGTTGAGTGTGAATATCCAAATAATTTGGAAGTGACAGTTATCATAGGATACATGATTTAGTGTTCTAATTCACTGAAATCACAAGACATGTCTCTAATCTCAAGGTATGTTCAATTTATTTATTCATGCTGAGATTGTACATTTCACACAGAAATTGCAGAGTCCAGTTTTGGTGAAGTTCTTAAATTGAAAGGGTATGCTCCTTTTCATAGTGATTGCAAAAGTCGCAGGCTAATTTGATGCATCAATAAAGTCCCAATTGATTGCAAAACAATGAGATATCGATAATCATTTTTTACATAACAGGTATATCTATTGTGGTCAAGCCCTGATATCGCAGAAATTGAGATGAGTGAAGAGATCATAGTGTTTTATGATTGTTACATGAATGAAGACTTGCAGACATATAGGTCACTAAGGTCAATGAGAAATCAGATTGGTTGCTGATCAAAATAATTGATGTGGTGCATCAGTTTTTTTTTAAAATAAACCCAGGGTTAAACAGTATATTGAGCACGGCAAAAAAAGTGAGCCAATGACAGCGCTAAAGTGATGTAACTACCAGTTTTGAAATAATTCTCCTGTATATGAAAGTTTTGGTGATATAGTCTTGGTACTCATAGTTAAGTATGTTATATTAATACTCGGAGTTGGTTTAAGAATGTGAAAAATGTTCTATGTGAACTGACTTGTTCTCAGCAGTACTAAGTCTGGTTTGAAGGTCATCTTCAACATCAGTTGCAGCCCAAGTTTGAAGAGTGGCATACATAGCCTGATATGAAACTGATCAGTGGAAAGCACAATGCAAGGTTATTGCCCAGTCAAAGATCGTGAAGTCGTGAGCAAACCTTGAGAGCAGACTTTGTTGAAGTGATAAGTGATGTAGTAGTTACAGCATATTTATGTGATAGCTTGACAGTGACATACATTGACTTGACAAGATAGTGACAGCCATTCATATGACAGTGAAAGCAGTCTAATATGATATGACAAATGATAGTGACAGGTTGATGACATTGACAGTGCTTATACAGTAAGATGCTTGACAGATTGAATTTGACATGTGGATTGGTGAGGTTTCTTGAGCAGAGGTTAATGAGCAGAGATTGACTAGAGATTCATGAGCAGCAGTGAAGAATGATGATCAAAGAAAAGGATGAGCATGAGCAGAGATAGTTGGCAGTAGATTGAAGAGATAGGTAATGTTGATTTGATTGATGAAATGATGTGACAGTGATCTTTAATTCTAAAATCAAGCTTGTCTTTCTTTTGAGGTTAGGATACCTCAAACCCTTCTTAGCAGGGTCTAAGAAAACAAGGCATGGTCCTGGATTCAGAGTAGGTGCTCTTCATATCAGTAGGTGTTGATTTTACCTAACGGTTGTAACCAGACCAAAACTAATATAAAAATATTACAAAATTATATGGTGTTGTGTTCTTTTGTGTTATGGCTCTTGATGATTCAAATGCTTATGATATGTTTATGAAATGATTATGAGATTGGTAGAATGATGAATTGGTAGTTATTTGTGACAAGCTAAGAAAAAGTTTAAAATTGCTTTACACTGATTCACCCCCCCTCTCAGTGTCTAACAAAAGGCACCTATGCAAATTTTATTTATGCCATTAGAAATCTAGAGGAAGTGACTTCTTACAAGTATCTCGGAATTGATATTCATCACAAGCTCAATTTGAACTATAGCATTGAGAAAATGATCAATGGAGGGTGGAAAGCTTATTTTGGTCTTGAAAATAACTGTAAATCAGCTAATCTGGTCACATGGGATGAAAAGAAGTTTCTCTTTGAAACTGTTGTCATCCCTGTTATCTTGTATGGTTGTTAAGTATGGGGGTGCAACATTTCTAGAGTATATTGGACAAAGATTGAGAAAATCCAGAAGCGGTTTATAACTTTTAACCTCAAAATTAAAAGCAATATGCCGTATCCTATTATCCTCATAGAAGTGGGTATTTCCCCCATCGAGAGCATGGCTAGGAATAGGTACCTGATGTACAAGCATAAGATAAATAACATGGGAAACAAGAGACTTCCTAAATTTTCTTTAAACTCAAGTCAAAACCAACTATGCGTCAAGTAGTGTTGGTGTAAAGATACCATGGCTTGGTTAAACCCTTGGGGAATTAATGAAAACGACAATTTGTAGAACATTGATAATGTCAAAAATATGATTAATTCTAAGTTTAAAGAGAAATTCTAGTGTGAGGAAAATTGAGCGATTAAGAGAAAATTAAGATACTATAAGGAGTTATTAATCCTAACTTGGAATATCAAAAGTATCTCTCGGTAGTAACTAGCTCACGGAAGAAAATTAATCTAGCCAAGATTAGAACAAACTCGCATGAACTCCATAGCAAAATAGGGCATTGGTCTATTCCTAAAACTCCATCAACAGAAAGGGTTTTCCATTTGTGTGATTCTATGAGCGTTGAGGATGAAAATTAATTTGTCTCAGTGTGCCTTGTTTACACCAACATTAGATCTGAGTTTCATAGTATTTGCTGCAATACAAACCTTTATAACCTCCTAACTTACTAAAATTATAGTGAGCTTGGAAAGCTACTTTGCAAGATTTTTGAGTGCATGAACAAGATTTTAAAGTAAACCAAGTATTATCCTTCTTAAGGTCTGATAGACCAAAGCTGGTATTAGCAGACGTTAATCATAATCATCATTATCATCATCAAGATTTCTCCATAATTTAAGTAACTTAAAGGTAGTTTGAATGCAACCCGAACTTGTCTTATGCAATTTATTTAACTCTTATATTAAGAATTGTCGTTCCTTGTAAATAATAAAATAGTTAGTCTCATTTATTTATTTATTTTTATATTTTTCTATCAACGTTCTCGTCTATTCATCAATCTTTTCCATGACTTAGTGTCTTGATGACTCGAGGGACTGCCCGATCACCTTATTCCACAACTTCCAATGTTAATTTTGGGCAAGAAAGATTTGGTTTTAGATGTTTCTCACAGGAATTTTAAAACTATCTGCAGGTATAAACACAAGAGCTCAGTGCTAACTTCGGAAGTAACCACTGTCCTTTCTTGATTAACAGATTTTTTATGAGTTGCAACATGACTACATTAATTGTCATGATACAAGCATAAGTATTAATTCATCAACACATCCGTACCATCTGTACTTGAAAATTTGTTTTACATGAATCCAAGGTTAAACAATATCTATTCTCTCCCATACAAAGAGGAATCACACTGATGCAATAAGATATTCCAAACTCCACTAAGGAAAATATAGTCATGAGTGGTGCTAATTGTCAATTTTCTACATGGAAAAAATAGCTATTGAGAGGTCTTGGAACTGGCACTACCACCTATTCATCACTACGTTTTCGATCAATATAGGTACTATGGTTAAGGTTGACACAACCACAAATCAATCCAGCTCAAGTTTCACTATTGCTAGTTAAGGGAAAGATAAAGAGGACTCAACTCTAAGTGGTCCATGATTAAGATTGTGGTGCGCTCTTAACTCTAGAGAGGATATACTAATGGCTCAGGTTTGAAATGCTTGGAAAGTTGTATCTTGATTGGGTGATTCGATCATAGCTATGGTTATTCTTCTACAGAAAGTGACAGGTCGATGGAATACCGATATGAGCACCTTGATAGTCAAGGTGAAATCTCTTGACCACCTCGTAGGAAGAGCTGTCAAGTAAGGAAGCATTCGATAACGGGTTATAATTCCCTAATATGGAGAAATACTATTAGGGATGTTCTAAACTAATGTAAATTTGAATAGATATACCCTCTATTAGTGGTTGAGATGAACCAACAAATGTAGTAATAATTCCATCAAGAAAAAAACAACAAAATTTAAAACAAATAATTGAAATGAACATGATTTCTGAAGGTCAATCCAGCTGCCATAGATGTTGTCGAAATTCTGCACAGTCTTGAACTGAACCAAATATTTCTCAAGTATTGATCGACTCCTTAATTGAAAACCCTACCACACTAGGAGTTTATTTTTCCTCCTAGTCCCCTGAGATATAAGGGGTTGTAGAGAATAACACAAACCAATGATTCCAATAAATGTCCTCCTGATCACGAAGATGATCCCAATGCCAAACTCACAAGTCACACAAGTCCACAAATGGCCTTTATGAATACCATCCAAAATTAGTGAGAAAAATATACCTCCCCCCTCAATGCTCTCTTCCTTTATAGGAAAATATTCACGACACATCATTTTTCATGCAAAATTAGAATTTTTACTCAAATACTTGCGACGAGATTTTTACTATGACAGGGTTTTACTACAACAGATTGTCACTACGATGGACAAGTCTGCGACAGACTTCACTTTTTGTCGAGTTGCGATAGACTTAATTGTGATAGACTTCACTGCAATGGACAAGTCTGCAATAGACTTACCTCAACAAACACTCACTTGACTTCGACAGGATTTTACCGCGACACACTTTTGGTTGCGACCAACTCCCACTTCGACAGGACCACTTTTAACAAAACTTTATCAAAGGAGATTTCCTTGTCTATTGAATTATAATATGAAAAATAATTTTCACCACTCTGTAACTTAGGATAAACCTTGACACAACTTTATTGAGACAAGCTTACATTATAACATAACCAAAATATTAAGTAATACTTGTGTCGAGCACTCTGAGATTAAAACTTAAACATTTACACGTTGAAATATTTATGGATTATTTATGTCTTTCATGAATAGTAAATCAAACAACATTCACACAAGTTATTCTGGAGATTATGTGTGGCATAAATAAGAAATGCATTCAACCATAAACTATGGGTTTATATTATCATGACATAACAAAAGAACTACAGCCACAATTACATAGTTGGAAATTTAGTTGAATGTTTCACCTTTTATAGAGCTTGGGATTTCGACACATTCTAGAACATGAGCTTGAGCTCTCAAACTCTCCTTGGAGTTTTCCTTCTTACTTTATTCTTCTCTCTCTCCACCACACTCTGCTTACTATTTTTCATTATTCTTCTTCTACATATACAATGACTAAATTTTTTGCTTCTCTTGGAAGCTACCGACTAATATTAAAGGCTGTAATTAAATTTTACCTAAAAAATTAACTTCAGAAAATCATGTTTGGCTTCTTAAATATGATTAGGCATGAAATCCTCAATCTGATAGACATACTGACAATAGTTTACTTCTATGGACTCTGAATGAGTCGGCTAATATGTGATGATTAATTGATATTTCCAACACACCCCCTTAATTATGAGCAAATGGGGATCTTAAAAAAAAAATTTACAAAACATTTCAGACCTGAAACTTGCTTTGTTCATGATAGAATTCACTAAGCAGAACTTGTCATTCGTAAATAACTTCATAGATACTAGAACATATCCTTTCCAATGGTTTTGTAAATATGTCTTCTCGCTGATCTTCAGACCTAAAAAATTCTAAAAAAATATCTTTGTTGTTCACCAATTCTCTTATGAAAAGATACCTTATGTCGATGTGCTTGGTTCTCTTGTGGAACACATGATTATTCGATAATGCAATGGTTAAATTGTTGTCACAGTAAATGGTTGGTGGTTCTTTCTGGTTCTGTGATAGGTCTCCTAACATTCTCTGCATCCAAACATCTTGGCATGTCGTGCTTGTAGCTGTGACATACTCTGCTTCTGTTGAAGACAGAGTTATAATGGGTTTTTTCTTCAAGGCCCACGACACCACCTGTACCAAAATGAAATGTGTATCCAGATGTTCTTTTCCTGACATTTGTGTTTCCTCCATTGTCACTATCAGTGTATCCAATGAGTTTGAATTTTTTTGAGGTTGAATACATAATCCCAAGATCCTTTATGCCACTTACATACCTCAGAATTCTCTTACCTAGTTGCGAATGAGAGTCTTTTGGTGACTCCATGAATCTTGAGATCAGACTTACTCCATACATGATGTCTAGTCTTTTCATAGTTAAATACATAAGGATACTAACCATCCTTTTAAACAACGTAGGGCCTATAGTTGATCCATCATCATCCTTGCTCAATTTTAAACCTGTTATTACTAGTGTTGGGGATACCTTGCAATTATAGATATTGAATCTTTTCAAAACTACACTTGCACACTTGGATTGTGATATAAATATACCACTTTCAGACTAATGGACTTCAATTCCTAGAAAAACTTTGTAAGCCGTAAATCAGTCATTATAAGTTGGATTTCCATGACTGTTCTCAAATCATTTATGCCAAAATAACTAGTAATTATTAATTCATCTACATACATACAGACAATTAACATGTTACCTTGCTCATTAACATTGGTGTACAACATCGGTTAACTTTAACTTCAGTGAAATCTATTTTGGGTGAGGTAGGAATCAAATTGACTGTACCAAGCTCTAGGAGCTTGCTTCAAACCATAAAGTTCCCTTTTTAGCCTGTATTCTTTGTGTTCTTGTCCTGCAACTTCATATCCTTGTGGTTGTTCCACATACACTTCCTCCTCTAGATAGCCATTTAAAAATGCTTATTTAACATCCATTTGATAAACATGCCATTTTTTTGTACAATAATGACCATAACTGTTTTGACTGTATCATATGAATGTGGATGGCAGGCATGTGACCTCGTTTCCTTATCGAACTGTGAGTGATTGTAACTTGTTATATTGAAATTTTCTTGCTTCACCACACCTTTTCCACCAATATGCTTAGATAATGAAAAAAATCATTTCAATTTGAATAAGCATGCCCTCTTCTGGATATTTCACCATCTGTTAGAGATATGCACATAATATTGTTTTATGTTTTTGGGATTTAGATTTATAACTGAGTCAATACTATCATAGTGCATGATGAATATTTTGTTTTCCAATACAGAAAACGTAAACTGTGAGACTAAGGACTCAGGAATAATCATAAAGGGAGTGATAACATGAGATGTGAAATGCCTGGATTAATAATCTTCTGACCGATAATTTTTTCTGATAGTGTGTTTTTTAATCAATGGCCTACTTTGAATTTTAGTGCAATTGCTGAAACTTTTTTTTCCTGCTCATTGGCTTTATAAATACAACAAAGAGTTTTTCATTCTTTTAATTGTTGAATTGCTGCTCAGACCCATATCAGGGCCTTGGTTCCTACATAGGTTCATACAAGCTCATTTCCTTTCTTTTCCAAAAGTATGGGAATATTGTCTTACAAATTGATTATATAATAAATGCATAATTCAAATATCACACTTAAGATAACTGGCAGACACTGTTTTAAATGGAGCCATCTAACATATATTGGTTCCCTAATGCCTTATTTATCTATGCATTTTTCTATTTAAGCACGCTTTTGGATCTTCTTCCACTTGTGGGAGGCTCAGAGGAAGAGCCTGGTTTTTTTATGGCCAACGTGAATAGATGGATGGAGATCTAATCACAATGCCTTTGTATACTTAGACAATAGACTTTCTTACACTGTTTTCCAATTTCACCTCAGGCATTCCATTTTTTTGGTGCTCCTCCCTTTTGTGCATTATTAGAACCATGTGGTGAGTCCTACCCTATGGCATAACGTTGAAGAATATAATTTAGACATGTACTTTTCCATAGCTTTGGTTTGAATGTGCCAGAAATAGTTTGAGTTAAGTCTATTTTGTATTTTGTCATTGAACTGATGCTCTGCAAACTTCAATACTGTCAGATTCACTCTTGGAACAGATATGTCATTTCTTTTACTTATGGGATCCTAACATTTCTTAAAAAATACAACTTTTCTCTCATCTTCACCAACCATCGATTATTTGAAGGATAAAGAATGGAGAGAAATGAAGGCAAGTGCACATTAAAGTCTCCAAATTGCAAGTGCTACTTCCGTTGGTCTATTGATTTTTCTTACCCTTGACATCTTCCAACTTTTTCCCAATTTCAGAGTATAAGATCCAAATTAATGCTCTTGTGGCCAAAGCACAAAAAATGCCCGAGGAGGGATGGACCATGCACGATGGGACTCCATGGCCATGCAACAACACTAGAGACCATCCTAGGGTGATCCAGGTATCACATGCTTGTCTTTAATCCTGTAGTCTTATCTTTCCTCAGAATATTTTGGTATCATCTAAAGACTAAATCTGAATCCATGAAGTCTGTTTAGACTCCTTTCAACTATTATTGTTATCCTTGTCCTTGCAACAGACCAGATTTCCTATTCTGAGGAATGGGGTATAATATCCACTCTAAATTTTTCCTTTCCTTTGATTAGCCACAGGCTACCATGAGACCACTCTGTAGTGCACTTGATTCCTCTTCTTTTGGAATTGGTTACTAATTCACTTCCATTTCTGTGCTTCATTGCCAAGTGTGATCTTTTACAAATCGTTGTAAGTTGATCTTTTACTAATTCACTTCCATTTCTGTGCTTCATTGCCAAGTTTGATTAGGCTGCAACATTCATATGAAGCTAGCAAGTTTTTAAATGCAAACTCCACACATTAGAGCAATTTGAAAATGAGCACCTTTAAAAAAACATGGTTAACATCTTCATCATTCCTGCAATAGCTGTAGTTTTCATGTGCTAATCCTGTGTTATAAAGCTTTCCTTTTGTCAGGAGCACCATGTATAGAATGTACCGAGCAAGGAGCTAGATTTTAAAGAAAACCCTTACATCCCAAATAGATTTCACTTTGTGCCATTTATGCTTCTATCATTAAGATTCCAGCTTCTTTTGGAATTGGTTACTAATTCACTTCCATTTCTATGCTTCATTGCCAAGTGTGATCTTTTACAAATCGTTGTAAGCTGATCTTTTACTAATTCAGTTCCATTTATGTGCTTCATTGCCAAGTGTGATCTTTTACAAATCATTGTAAGCTGATCTTTTACTAATTCACTTCCATTTCTGTGCTTCATTACCAAGTTTGATTAGGCTGCAACATTCATATGAAGCTAGAAAGTTTTTAAATGCAAACTCCACACATTGGAGCAATTTGAAAACGAGAACCTTTAAAAAAACATGGTCAACATCTTCATCATTCCTACAATAGCTGCAGTTTTCATGTGCTAATCCTGTGTTATAAAGATTTCCTTCTCTCAGGAGCACCATGTATAGAATGTACCGAGCAAGGAGCTAGATTTTAGAGAAAACCCTTGCATCCCAAATAGAATTCACTTTGTGCCATTTATGCTTGTATCATTAAGATTCTAGCTTCTTTTAAGCTTGGTTTGAATGGAAGGTCCAAGGTTCATCTTTTTGTACAAACATCTTGTCTTTTATATTGTAATAGATGCCCCACAACTCAAATCAAATGCATTCAATTATGTAGCAAAACCTTGAAATACATCCAACAAGAATATTAGTCAGAGATGCCTATTAGATCTCAAACACGTAAGTAAGTTTGGCTTTCATTAAAGTTGGGCACATTCTTGAGTTAAGTTGGACTGGTGTATTTTCTTCTTTGTTAATAGCTTCTAAATTTAATATGCAACTGTTTTTGAAATAGACACGTGCAATGCTGAAGGGACGTTGGCTTTGAAGGTTTGGCTTCGACTTTTATCTTTTCTTTCCTTTTTAGTCAAAGCCCAAAGGTCTAAAGGGAATGGAGGAGGGTCTTATGTTCAACTTCACTCATTGGTTTAAAGAGTTTTGAGTAGCACATTTCTTATCTGACAGCAAGGTTTGACCCAATGTTCCCCCAAGTTTCCGGGACGTAGGAGCACGGGAGCGGGGAAACGCACATTGGGGGCATGTGGAGACCACCCCCAAATTTTAGCGAAATTCGAGGGGGCCGGGGGGACGTCTAGGTCTTAATAAAAATTAATATTATAAATTATTAAATCCCAGCAATAACAATTCAATGATTCATCCCATGTAAGCTACTAAAAGTAAATAATAAATAGTAAATACTAAGTTTATCATTGTGCAACATAAATCAGAATATAGCAAATTAATAGTACAAACACGTTGTACAATTCATCATAATAATTTTTGAATATGTCATTTGAATCTTGATATTCATATTTCTAATTTCGGTCATCGTAATTGAAAATTTGAATCAATGATATTGCATGCTAAAATAGTGAAATAGTAAATTACTAAAGACTAAGCCTGAAATAGAGACTAAACAACAATTTAAAGTAAAATTTGTTTTCTTAAACTGAAATTGGGAAAATTGTGGGGGGCGTCTAGGAACCCCCCCCCCTAGTTTTTGGAGGGGGCGTGTGGGAGCCCCCCTTCACCGGAGCGCATTGGAGAACAGGGGGACGCGCTCCCTTGTGAGTTTCCGAGAGTTCCCTGATTTTGGGGATGTGGGAAACATTTCCTCATGAGCCCCCAAGCCCCCAAGGCGCAGGGAGCGAGGGGGGCATGCCCCCGACCCTGGGGGGCGAGTCCCCGTGTAACACTAGTTTGACCAGTAACTCAGTTTGTCAAATAATTCTAATTCTCCATGGAATACTTGTGTTGCAGAGTAAGGCTGAAGAGGTTTCCCTAGGATTGGATGGCAAAAGCATATTTCTTGTTGGTAAGTTTTGGATCTTGGCAAAACAAAATCATTTTCAAATTTTACTATATGCATTCTTGGAATCTGTGCAATATTAATAAAAGAAAGGAGTGGGGTCATCACAATATGTAATATGATACACTTTTAAGTAATTTGTTGTTTTACAGGAAGGATGGGTTGTGGAAAGACAACTGTGGGAAAAATTCTGTCAGAAGCTTTAGGGTATTATTTCTTTGACATGTATGTTACAAAGGCCGAGGATGTGAATTTGAAAGTCAACTATCATTCTCAATTGTATATTGCATATGTTTTTCCATGTAATACAAAACATTTTGATATGTATCTTGTTGTTTGTATATGTGCAGTGATAAGTTGATTGAAGAGTCTGTAGGTGGAACACCTGTAGCACAAATCTTCAAAGGGAAAAATGAAGAGTACATTAGATATTTTGAGGTGATGCCTATTTCCCTTCATCAAATTTCACTATAACCCACTTCTACATGATTCAAAGAAGGAAACCAAAATGATTTTCATTGTATGCTTCCTTTATTATCTATGAATTCATTCTATGGTTACTTTATCATCTATGAAGTCCATTGCTCACTTATATTAAAGACCCTCAATTGGCTTCACTTGGGAAAACATGTTTTTTATGCATATAAAGGATTGGATTAGAGTTGTTGATTTCGTAATTTGACATGGGATGTATTTTTGTTTGTGTTTTAGGTTTGTATTATGGAAATTGGGCAAGGAATGTTAGTTTTTTGGAGTTTATGATTATCTTTGAGAAATGCTTGCTGTTATTGCTAGGGCCTTATAGCCCTTTTGTTTCTAGTTCGATTGTTGGAAAATTAATTTGGGTTGTTTACGAACTTTACTCCATCAAGTTTCTTTCCTTCTTGTCAGCAATTTGATATGGGCTGTACTAGTGAACAAGTTTTTGGTAATCGAAGTAAATTTTACCATTTTCTTTGAGATTATATTTTCTTCTTGTAAAAATGTTGTCCAATTCATGTAGGTTGTGTTTGTTCCTGTTCTTATTGGAAACTTTTATATGGGTTATATTTTGTTTTTGATTTTGTTGGTTTTCTACTTGCTATATCTTCCCATTTTATGTGGCCTTTTTTATGAATAAGTGTTAGGTTTTGTCACAACTCGCAGCAAAATCTTAATGCAAGATATGTTTTTGTTTTCCTTTTTTCTCTTTCATGGTTTGTTTCTGGTTTCACATTGAATTGTTAGCCCCTTTTTTTTGTTTTTGGTTTTGTCCTCCTAGCATTGTAATTTTTATGCTATTGACATTAAGTCTGACATTTTCTCATGTTTCTTTCTGCAAAAATCTACCAACCAGATGTGGAGTCTGGACTTTATCTCCTTTTTCTTGAGCTATGGCAATAATATTTGATATGTGGCATCTTATTTCCTGTGTGGCTAGTTTAGTTATTGGGACAGACTGTGACCTGCTGGATTTTCAATTTACAAGTTTCAAATGCTTGCTGATTTAATTTTTTATGCTTCTTTCCATTTGAGTTCCAGGATTTTTCCTTGACTGAAGTTCATCGCTTACTTGTGGGCTGTTGGATTTTTTTGACTTTCTACATTTCTAAGTTCTCCGCTACAAAGTGATGTTTTTCTGTGTGGTTTGATTTGGGATGGTTTATTTGCTAGGAAGTGTGTGGGTTCCTCATCAAGGTTTTTCTTTGAAAAAAATGGAGGTAAGAATCACTTACATTATAAACTGGCTCCCTATCAATCGCACCTGAAAGGGGTCCAGTGCCGATGGAATACTCTGAGTTCTGAGTATATACAAGGAAGTGTGTGGATTCCCTATCAAGGTTTTCCTTGGAAAAAATATTTTGGTATCATATAAAGACTAAATCTAAATCCATGAAGTCTGTTCAGACTCCTTTCAACTATTATTGTTATCCTTGTTCTTGCAACATACCATATTTCCTATTTTGAGGAATGGGGTATAATATCCACTCTAAAGTTTTCCTTTCCTTTGATCAGCCACAGGCTACCATGAGACCACTCTGTAGTGCACCTAATTCCTATTCTTTTGGAATTGGTTACTAATTCACTTCCATTTCTATGCTTCATTGCCAAGTGTGATCTTTTACAAATCATTGTAAGCTAATCTTTTACTAATTCACTTCCATTTATGTGCTTCATTGCCAAGTGTGATCTTTTACAAATCATTGTAAGCTGATCTTTTACTAATTCACTTCCATTTCTGTGCTTCATTGCTAAGTTTGATTAGGATGCAACATTCATATGAAGCTAGAAAGTTTTTAAATGCAAACTCCACACATTGGAGCAATTTGAAAACGGGCACCTTTAAAAAAACATGGTCAACATCTTCATCATTCCTACAATAGCTGCAGTTTTCATGTGCTAATCCTGTGTTATAAAGCTTTCCTTCTCTCAGGAGCACCATGTATAGAATGTACTGAGCAAGGAGCTAGATTTTAGAGAAAACCCTTGCATCCCAAATAGATTTCACTTTGTGCCATTTATGCTTGTATCATTAAGATTCCAGCTTCTTTTAAGCTTGGTTTGAATGGAAGGTCCAGGGTTCATCTTTTTGTACAAACATCTTGTCTTTTATATTGGGATAGATGCCCCATAACTCAAATCAAATGCATTCAATTATGTAGAAAAACCTTGAAATACATCCAACAAGAATATTAGTTAGAGATGCCTATTAGATCTCAAACACGTAAGTAAGTTTGGATTTCATTAAAGTTGGGCACATTCTTGAGTTAAGTTGGACGGGTGTATTTGCTTCTTTGTTAATAGCTTCTAAATTTAATATGCAACTATTTCTGAAACAGACATGTGCAGTGCTGAGGGGACGTTGGCTTTGAAGGTTTGGATTTGAATTTTATCTTTCCTTTCCTTTTTAGTCAAAGCCTAAAGGTCTAAAGGGAATGGAGGAGGGTCTAATGTTCAATTTCACTCATTGGTTTAAAGAGTTTTGAGTAGCACATTTCTTATCTGACAGCAAGGTTTGACCAGTAACTCAGTTTGTCAAATAATTCTAATTCTCTATGGAATACTTGTGTTGCAAAGTAAGGCTAAAGAGGTTTCCCTAGGCTTGTATGGCAAAAGCATATTTCTTGTTGGTAAGTTTTGGATCTTGGAAAAACAAAATCATTTTCAAATTTTACTATATGCACTCTTGGAATCTGTGCAGTATTAATAAAAGAAAGGAGTGGGGTCATCACAATATGTAATACGATACACTTTTAAGTAATTTGTTGTTTTACAGGAATGATGGGTTGTGGAAAGACCACTATGGGAAAAATTTTGTCATAAGCTTTAGGGTATTACTTCTTTGACATGTATGTTACAAAGGCCGAGGATGTGAATTTGAAAGTCAACTATCATTCTCAATTGTATATTGCATATGTTTTTCCGTGTAATACGAAACATTTTGATATGTATCTTGTTGTATATGTGCAATGATATGTATCTTGTTGCGATTATTTGAAGGATAAAGAATGGAGAGCAATGAAGGCAAGTGCACATTAAAGTCTCCAAATTGCAAGTGCTACTTCCGTTGGTCTATTGATTTTTCTTGCCCTTGACATCTTCCATCTTTTTCCCAATTTCAGAGTACAAGATCCAAATTAATGCTCTTGTGGGCAAAGCACAAAAAATTCCCGAGGAGGGATGGACCATGCACGATGGGACTCCATGGCCATGCAACAACACTCGAGACCATCCTGGGATGATTCAGGTATCACATGCTTGTCTTTAATATTGTAGTCTTATCTTTCCTTTGTAGTCTATATGATGTATCGATCATAAATTTCTTTTCCATTTGTTAACATGCATCTACATATGTTTCAAATTGAGTAAATTAGTTTTACTGAACTTTTTACTTTCCACTTCAAGTTTCTTAGGGTCACAGTGGGGGAGTTGACAATGATGCCAATGAATTACTACGGTTAGTTTATGTATCCCGTGAAAACAGGCTTGGTTTCCAACACCACAAGAAAGCTGGTGCAATGAATGCATTGGTATATTCCTTGCTAAGTATACATTTTTTTTGTTTTTTTCTAATTTCCTACTCTAAATTTCACGATTCATTATGTTCATGATTGCTATCCCATTTCTCTAATTAGGTCCAAGTTTATTCTGTCCTCACAAATGGCCTCTTTCTCTTGAATATTGACTGAGGTCGTTATATAAACAACATCAAAGCTCTTCATGAGGAAATGTGTTTTCTAATGGATAATGCTCTTGGGAAGAAAACTTGCTATGTACAGTTCCCTCAAAACAAAAACAACAACCTGGTTTATTGTGCACTTGCTTGTCCATCTGGATAATGTGAGTTTCTACCCAATGATAACATTCGTGGCTCTTAAAAGCATAGTCACAAGGTTATCCATACGGGTGCTTAAATTTTCCATATCAAGATTGGAACTCATTTTGCAAGGACCTGACTGAAGGAACATAATTTGGACCTTTTTATACACCAGGTTTGGACACAAAACGTTATAATGATATAATATGTGAAACAAGACGTGTCCGCTAGGGGCTCCATGTCCGTATTTCATGTGCTGGACACGAATACGCTAGGACACGTGTTGGGCATGTGTCACGTGTCAAACATGTGTCTGACACATGCCCTATATGTGTCCCACTCTAAAAACCACTTTTTGTTGTGTTTTCTCACTTTAGTTGTAGGGAAAGAGATGTCATGGTCTCCCATTATGCAGGTAAAGGGTAAAATCAAGATTTGAAGGAATTCCAAGTGTTTTGTAAATGTTCTAGTTTCTAAAAAAATTGGATCTTTATTTTATCTGAATTTCATATTTTTATATTTTTT